>VDFB02000015.1:9922859-10089259 GCA_007258455.2 Sequoia sempervirens | reverse complement strand
AACATTATATCTAGAGTTGATTGTGAGACAATTAGTGGATCTACTAAATGGCATTCATTTAGGAGTGCGACAGCAAGCACATGGACTATTTGGACAAGGGAGCTTGCATGTTTTTGCCATTTTTGTATCTCAGGAAATTGGGAAGCTTTTGAAAATACAGAATGGGTTGAATAGTGGCAGCAAAGATCGTTGACACCTGTAGAAGCACATACTCAATATGAAATAACTATTGAAGAAAATGATCAATTGTTTGCATCTAAAGATTATGATCGTGTTTCAGACCTTGTACAAGAAGGTAATTTTAATTTAATTTATTTCATTTTATTTTGCTTTATTAAGTTATTTTTTAATACTAAATTAGTTATATGTATATGCACAAGTTATTAAATCAAATTTTGTTGGCAGGACATGTGTATGTGGTGTGCACCTAAGGGGAATGAAGCGAGAATATTAGTTATTTCGTTGTGTGGAAACTAAACATAAAGTTGTTAACACCTGAGAAGATGATATTAGCTTTCATTATCAACAGTGCAGTGATCATAAGGCACCTCTTGCAAATTTTGATAACAAGTTTCAAGATCCTTAAGCAATTTTTTTTAGAACAAGTCTTTGATCCTTAGAAGTAAATTTTGAGAAGTTATTTGATGGTGGTTTTGAACGTGACTTAATGTGATGGGGTGGTGGTTGTTGGCGGCTGCATATGAAAATACTTGAGGAAGAAGAATGGTCTACGCATTGAGGTATGAAACACATAAAAATATTATGCATTATTCACATTTGGTGGTGGCAACAAATATAAAACTAGAGCGCTATCATGGAAGACCTTGAAAAAAATTACTATGGTCAATTTCTGTGGAAGAGCATGAGGCAATCATAGATGCATTGCAAAAAAGAGAGGATGCAGATGGTACAATGGACTAAGTAAATCTGAGTAAATATAGTTTTGGTTTTATTTTTGTCCTTTTAATCTACATTAAATACATGTTTTGACATTACAGTCCAAGTGTATTTATTAGTTGAAATTGATTTAAATTGTTCTTTTATATATCCTTAAGGCATAATCACAAAAAGGATCTAGTCTATGCAAATTCAACCTAGACAACATGGAATACTTGGTAAAAACAGGTAATTATTAGTTAAACTATATTTAAATACATGTTTTTATTACATATTGATATTGCTTGGACATAAATAGTTTAAATTGATTTGTTGTCATTTTTTGTATCCTAAAGCCATCATTGCATTGATCTCATACTTTAAAACAAAAAGGAGAGGATGCCTGCATTCAACCTCGAATACTTTTAAATGCAGGTACTTGAGTTATGTACATATAGATAGTTTTATATAAATTAAAATATGTATGCTTTGATGATTTCATTGATATTGCTTGTACCTTTTATATATCAGGTGGTGTGAAGACCTACCACATTCTAGGCACGAGTTTGAGATTTTCTTGAGATGGCATATCTAAATTTTGTAAACATTGTTTTGAGATGACATATATGTACATACTTACAGAACTAAACATACTCTGTGTACTTCTATGTATCAAATATATATTCTATATATTTTTTTTGTTAAATGTGCATGTTTTCCTACTTTGAAACTTTATGTCTAATTCTATAATCACTAAATATCATGCATACATTATTGTTCTCTTATGACCCTTTTATACATCCCCTTAATTAACATGTTCTATTATGACCCCTTTAGACATCCCCTTAAGACCCCTTAAGACATCCCCTTAATTAACACATTCTATTATGACCCCTTTAGACATCCCCTTAAGACATATTATAACCCCTTAATACATCCCCTTAAGACGTTCTATTATGACCCTTTTAGACATCCCTTAATTAACATGTTATGTACTTGACCCCTTTAGACATCCCACCAAGACATCCTTAATTAACACATTCTATTATGACCCTTTTAGGGTATCCTTAATTAACATGTTATATTACTTATTTTTTAGACATCCTTGAGACATCCCTTAATTAACACATTCTATTATGACCCTTTAGACATCCCTTAATTAACACATTCTATTATGACCCTTTAGACATCCCTTAAGACATATTATAACCCTTAATACATCCTTAATACATTCTATTATAGGCCCTTTTAGACATCCTTAATTAACATGTTATATTATGACCCTTTAGACATCCCCTTAAGACATCCTTAATTAACACATTCTGTATGACCCTTTTAGACTGTCCTTAATTAACATGTTATATTATGACCCCTTTAGACATCCCCTTAAGACATCCCTTAATTAACACATTCTATTATGACCTTTAGACATCCTTAATTAACATGTTATCTTGCATTTGCCCAGACATCCCTTAAGACCAGTAAAGACATCCCTTAATTAACATGTTCTATTATGACCTTTAGACATCCTTAAGACATATTCTAACTTGAATACCTTAAGGCGTTCTATTATGACCCCTTTAGACACCCTTAGGGCGTGTTATTTGTTTTGACAACTTATAAATTAGTGTTAGATGAACCCTTACCTGTCCTAAAATTAATCCTATCCCTAAGCCTTGTTGTATCTGACCCTAATTGAAACCTAACCCTAACTCTAGTTGTGTCCTAATCCTAACCTTTACCCAAAGTTTTATCCTATAACCCTAACCTTAATTCACAGAGAAAATTTTGTGGGTCATATTTCTATTTCTTATGTACATAGTTTATGTGATATTCTTTTTTTTTTCTTGTTATTGACACATGGAGACAAGGCTTTTATTCATTTTTCATACACAACACACAATCATGATATTCTAAATGGGGGAAACAATGATGAAATTAATTTTCCTTTGGATTGAGCTCCATATTCATCATTTTTAAAATTTATCATGTGTGTACACTAAGTATTCATCACCTAATGGTTACAATTTTTTTACATATACACATTAAGTATGTTATCATATAATTTATGTGATATTCTATTTTTTTTTCTTGTTATTGACACATGGAGACAAGACTTTTATTCATTTTTCATACACAACACACAATCATGATATTCTAAATGGGGGAAACAATGATGAAATTAATTTTCCTTTTGGATTGAGCTCCATATTAATGATTTTTATAATTTATCATGTGTGTACACTACGTATTTATCACCTACTGGTTACAATTGTTTTAAATATACACATTCTTATGTTATCATATAATTTATGTGATATTCTACTTTTTTTTCTTGTTATTGACACATGGAGACAAGACTTTTATTCATTTTTCATACACTACAAACAATCATGATATCACATTATGGGGGAAACAATGATGAAATTAATTTTCCGTTGGATTGAGCTCCATATTCATCTTTTTTAAAATTTATCATGTGTGTACACTACGTATTCATCACCTAATGGTTACAATTGTTTTACATATACACATTCTTATGTTATCATAATTTATATTTTTTCTAATGATTACCTATTTCCTTAATTTTAGTAAGAACTTACTTTTAAATTACTGGTGAGAAACTAGTAAGGTGTCATTTATATGTGTACATTAGCTAAAATTATATCAATACTTGTGTTAAGGTTTTTTTCACTATAAAAGAATTTTATTTGCTTAAGAGTTTAGAGCAATGACTTTGTTGTCAATTTAATTTTAAGGAAAAATTAAAAGAATGAAATAGCAGAATAGGTGATATCCATGATATTCGGAAGGTATAGAGATTCAAGTGCACCAACAATGAGGTAAAAATTCAATTTATAAGAACTAAATAGAGTAAGGTAAATCCACATAAAATTTTCTCTCATAAAGAATTAAAAATTAATACATTAGAGAAAATATCTTCTTGTTCATTGAAAGAAGATTAAACCTAAAATTATTCTGGTATGAAGTCTTGATAAATTTCACATTAATGTCCTATATTAATGTCTTCATTATGAACATAAAATGCATAAATGTACATGCATAAATTAAAATTTCAAACAATAATAAAGTCCATAATTTATGTAACATATTAAGTGTATGAAACCAATATATTAAGCACACATGAAATAAAGTCCAACAAAGTACATGATAAGTTACAAGAAATATAAAACACATAAAATCACATGTTTGTAGGTCATGTACTGTCTGTATAATCAAGAGACCTCTTCACACCATGCGGACTATGTGGATGACCTGAAACACTCTGTACATAAGAGAAAGATGAAATTAGATGTAAGACAATAAAAAATAATTTAATGACAATTTTATTTATAATCGATCATAAAATTAAATTACCACCATCTCTAAATCTAGATGCTCTGGTGAGCCTGAAGAAACCTCTAAATTCTCTAAATCAGTCTACATAAACAAGACAAAGAAATTCGAAATTAGATGTACAACTCTACAATTATTATTTTTTTATTCAATTTAATTCAGAATTTATCATATTTTAATTACATCTGCGTATTTTGAGGTTGTGTAGTGGAAACCTTCTCGGGACACCAATGCAGACATTGCTCCTTCTGGGATGTGTCTCATGCTATAAAAAGAAAAATAATATGTGAAAATATCATATTAATATGTACATATATATATTCAATTTAAAATTTATAATTCACTTTAAATATAATAAAAAAATAAAATTACCATTTCATCTAAGGCCTGCTCTACATGTCCTCCTGGTGGTGTAACTATGTCTGGGTTAGGGCTGAAAGTTGCACCAACAAAGTCCTACAAGATCAAAATTAAAGCATGTACAATTCAATTAGGTTAATATATACATATATATTCAAGTTTGCACATTTTTTTAGAAAGTTTTGTAAACAACCTAGAAATCAGTGGCCTCACGAGTAACTGCAACATCAAATGTTTGCCCAATGCCCATTCTTATTGTGGTATCAACCTAGACATACATGTACATATACATTTAATGCTTATAATATTTACAAGTGTACATGCATGCGTTTCATATATCTAGTGAATTCAAAACTCATAAAATTGTAGCTATACTAATGTAAACTTTAAACAAATTTACAATATGAATGTACCTGCCCATGATCTATGTCGCTCGATAGTGGAGGAGTGCTTGACAATCCCTCAGGAGGAATCGACGTGGATGCCGATTGAGTCACCTAAACCAACATGAATATTTGAAACATATATATGTGATTCAATTATAAATTTAAAACTCAAGTTAAATAATTTATGATTTCATATATAATTTTAAAAAATGAAATCAAAATACCCCATAAGGGTTGCCAAGTATGATCGGTGTCGATATATGTACTCGTGGTACAAATGATTGCCCTTGCATCAAAAGTGTCATCTGTACACCAAAAAATTGATTGTTAAAATGTATTGCAAACTTTTCTTTGATATATACAACCATAAAAATTATTATAAAAATGGTTAGGTACATCCTAGATGCATATTTATGCAGTAATGCGTGGTGTCACCGAGGTGATGTTACCTTTCACGAAGGACTCTACCGATAGTGATGGGCGGATGAACCACGAGAATCTCAGATCACGAACTAGGTGTAGCACGATCAGGTCCATAACACCTTGATGACAACTAGTACATATATGGGGGATGGTCTACGACACTCTGGGCGATACTCGGACCAGCTCCATAAAAACTCCTCCATCATCATCATCGTCTCTATGCTCCCCACTCGCTATCGCAGAAGCGTGCTGATCAAGGTCTCCTGCGAGTGTACTAAGGGAACCTAATGTTGATACCAGAGCTTGATGATGTATAGGTGCAGGAATGGGAGGACCAGGAGCAACAACAAGGGTTGTGCATGCCGCAGTGTCGGGGATCAACTGCCCTAATCTACGTTGTGGCATGCAGCCACCAACACCTGCAGAAATGTTCAAAATCAAAATAATTGGGCTTTTTGCTGAAACAAACTCTACATACACTTTTCTCCAAAATACAGGGCACTCCCAATTAGCATGTGGGGACTATCGAAACCATATACCATCGATCCCAAAAGTAAATCATCTGGATGTCATAGCGCCCACCTCATGGATATTCTAGATTTGTTGGGTGGAATGGGTTATTAGAATTAGCAAGGGGTCAAGAAAGTAGGGGGCTAGATGGGCCTTTGTTATTTTAAGGTCTAATATTTGTTTATAAGAGAGACCATCAGAATAAAATTGTCTCATTTGTTCTCTCTCTCATCGATGCCTATCAAGATTAGAATCGATCATCCTAATGGAATCGATAGCGTTTGCATCTAGGATGCAAAACATCTCACATCAATGAGCCGATCAATCTTGACTCTGCATAGCATTGATTTATTAATGCGTAAGGATCGACTTGATCGTTTATTAAAATTGCTCTCAAAGCGGAGCCTCATCGGATACCACCATAGGTGATGGAGGTGGCATATAAGGGGGAGGGGGAGAGGGAGGTGGAGGTGGAGGTGGAGGTGGAGGTGGAGGGGGAGAGGGAGGCAGATTTGGCTGTGGATCAGGTGGTGGATTGATGATATCATCAATGTTAAAATCATCCATGATATATGCTTGATATAATGTGCACCTGCATTTAAAATCATACAAAATAGGACCCATGTGCATACAAAAATTAAGATCATATATTTAATTGAAATAGGATGAGCAACATATATATTAAGCTCTCATATATTTAATTGAAATGCACATATATATACATTGATTGTTCAACTCGAGAGCATGTCCATACAAAATTAAAAATTAAATGTATGTACATGTACATTTAAAATAAAAAATTCGATGCATAATTTGCATGCGTACAAATCATTAAACTAAACTATACATACATACATATACAAATTTCAAAATTTAAGAACTATTATGCAAATTTTTAATACATGCACATACATACTAAACAATAAACTTGAAACATTCACAAAATCTCATTTTATGTCTTTAACGCACACACAATTTTTCAGCAGGAGAAATCATGATCTAATAGATAGTCATTAAATATATACTATTATATACTATTCATTATAAGTTCATAAATTCCACCAACTTCACAAATCCATGTCACTAAAAATATCCATATAGAACCAAAATCATAAATTCATGTCACTAAAAATATCCATCGTTCACCAAATTTATAAATTCATAACTATTTAAGATCATTGTTTGAATTTATACCAAGTTAAACCATTCAATATAAATGGCCTTAAATAATTGAATACAAATGTTAAAATTATATGTAAGCCTCATTTATATGTCTAAGGCACATGTTATTTGAATAAAAATACAATTGACTAAATTGATATTGTATAATCTTGCAGGATCTTTCCATATGATAAAATTTGTATGTATATACATTATCACATTAGAGAACCAAAGAGCAACTTCAACACATACATTTAGAGCCATAAAAGAATGTTATGGAACATATTATGCTTCTCTAATATTTCATTATTTTATTATACTATGATCTATGTCGCTCGATACAAATGATAAAATTATATGTAAGCCTCATTTATATGTCTAAGGCACATGTTATTTGAATGAAAATACAATTGACTAAATTGATATTGTATAATCTTGCAGGATCTTATTATTGTTAAATTTGGTTGGGCCTTGGGCAACTTTGATCACCAAATTTTAAGAACTTCTTTAATCCCCTTAAGAAATGTCATATTGTCAACCCCTTAAGAAAATTGAATTACGATTTAGGATTGTGAGGGCTTAAGGGGATTTACATCTAGTGAGGTCCTAGGAGAAAATGGCATGGTCCAAATGAATAAAATTTGGTGAAGTTGCGAAGGCAACCAAATTCATTAAGAGCCTTAAAGAAAAAATGATGGCTTTAGGGTTTAGGGTTTAGACTTTAGAGTTTAGGGTTTAAGGTAATAGGATAGCTTAAGGGGATCTACATGCTGCAAGATCCTAGGAAACAATTACATAGCATAAGGTAATGAAATTTGGTGGAGTTGCCTAAGACAACCAAATTTCATTAAGAGCCTAAGAAAAAATGATGGCTTTAGGGTTTACGGTTTAGACTTTAGAGTTTATTATTTAATTAGCTAAAATCCCCAAATCCTAACTTTTAATCAACCATTAAGGGGATAATCATGTCACATCCATAGCTTAAAATTAAAATAATTCCAAATCACCAATCCAAACTCAAACTAATGTAACTTACTTCCACTTCATCAAATCTAAAATGAAATTAATAATCTATCCTAGCCATCAAATCAATTAGACTAATCATAGCCATTCATTTCCAACTTAGACCTTCAATCCAAATTCAAATTAGCATTCAATTATTCCCATCTACCTAATCAAGTCAACACAAGCCCTCCATCAACCCAACCACCTACATTTAATTCTCTCTTCCCTCTCAAATTCAAATTCAAAAATTCTCTCATGATTCTAGTCCTCGATTCCAAAAAAACCTAGTCCTCCATTCCTTTCCCCTCAACTCTATAAAATAATGACATCCCCAAATGTTTCCATATGATAAAATTTGTATGTATATGTTATCACATTAGAGAACCAAAGAGCAACTTCAACACATACATTTAGAGCCATAAAAGAATGTTATGGAACATATTATGCTTCTCTAATCTTTCATTATTTTATTATACTATGATCTATGTCACTCGATACAAATGATAAAATTATATGTAAGCCTCATTTATATGTCTAAGGCACATGTTATTTGAATGAAAATACAATTGACTAAATTGATATTGTATAATCTTGCAAGATCTTATTATTGTTAAATTTGGTTGGGCCTTGGGCAACTTTGATCACCAAATTTTAAGAACTTCTTTAATCCCCTTAAGAAATGTCATATTGTCAACCCCTTAAGAAAATTGAATTACGATTTAGGGTGACAGGATGGCTTAAGGGGATCTCACCTATGGCTTCAAGATCCTAGGCAAAAATTACATGGCATAAGGTAATGAAATTTGGTGGAGTTGCCTAAGACAACCAAATTTCATTAAGAGCCTAAGAAAAAATGATGGCTTTAGGGTTTACGGTTTAGACTTTAGAGTTTATTATTTAATTAGCTAAAATCCCCAAATCCTAACTTTTAATCAACCATTAAGGGGATAATCATGTCACATCCATAGCTTAAAATTAAAATAATTCCAAATCACCAATCCAAACTCAAACTAATGTAACTTACTTCCACTTCATCAAATCTAAAATGAAATTAATAATCTATCCTAGCCATCAAATCAATTAGACTAATCATAGCCATTCATTTCCAACTTAGACCTTCAATCCAAATTCAAATTAGCATTCAATTATTCCCATCTACCTAATCAAGTCAACACAAGCCCTCCATCAACCCAACCACCTACATTTAATTCTCTCTTCCCTCTCAAATTCAAATTCAAAAATTCTCTCATGATTCTAGTCCTCGATTCCAAAAAAACCTAGTCCTCCATTCCTTTCCCCTCAACTCTATAAAATAATGACATCCCCAAATGTTTCCATATGATAAAATTTGTATGTATATGTTATCACATTAGAGAACCAAAGAGAAACTTCAACACATACATTTAGAGCCATAAAAGAATGTTATGGAACATATTATGCTTCTCTAATCTTTCATTATTTTATTATACTATGATCTATGTCACGATACAAATGATAAAATTATATGTAAGCCTCATTTATATGTCTAAGGCACATGTTATTTGAATGAAAATACAATTGACTAAATTGATATTGTATAATCTTGCAGGATCTTATTATTGTTAAATTTGGTTGGGCCTTGGGCAACTTTGATCACCAAATTTTAAGAACTTCTTTAATCCCCTTAAGAAATGTCATATTGTCAACCCCTTAAGAAAATTGAATTACGATTTAGGGTGACAGGATGGCTTAAGGGGATTTACGTCTAGTGAGGTCCTAGGAGAAAATGGCATGGCTCAAATGAATAAAATTTGGTGAAGTTGCCCAAGGCAACCAAATTTCATTAAGAGCCTTTAAAGAAAAAATGATGGCTTTAGGGTTTAGGGTTTAGACTTTAGAGTTTAGGGTTTAAGGTAATAGGATAGCTTAAGGGGATCTACATGCTGCAAGATCCTAGGAAACAATTACATGGCATAAGGTAATGAAATTTGGTGGAGTTGCCTAAGACAACCAAATTTCATTAAGAGCCTAAGAAAAAATGATGGCTTTAGGGTTTACGGTTTAGACTTTAGAGTTTATTATTTAATTAGCTAAAATCCCCAAATCCTAACTTTTAATCAACCATTAAGGGGATAATCATGTCACATCCATAGCTTAAAATTAAAATAATTCCAAATCACCAATCCAAACTCAAACTAATGTAACTTACTTCCACTTCATCAAATCTAAAATGAAATTAATAATCTATCCTAGCCATCAAATCAATTAGACTAATCATAGCCATTCATTTCCAACTTAGACCTTCAATCCAAATTCAAATTAGCATTCAATTATTCCCATCTACCTAATCAAGTCAACACAAGCCCTCCATCAACCCAACCACCTACATTTAATTCTCTCTTCCCTCTCAAATTCAAATTCAAAAATTCTCTCATGATTCTAGTCCTCGATTCCAAAAAAACCTAGTCCTCCATTCCTTTCCCCTCAACTCTATAAAATAATGACATCCCCAAATGTTTCCATATGATAAAATTTGTATGTATATGTTATCACATTAGAGAACCAAAGAGCAACTTCAACACATACATTTAGAGCCATAAAAGAATGTTATGGAACATATTATGCTTCTCTAATCTTTCATTATTTTATTTACCTTTCATTAGAAGTAGAGTATTGAGTTTGCACTTGCATTCTTGGTCTAGAATTTCTCTTCTACACTAAGTACAAAAATATAATATTGGATAGCTTAGTATATATTTCTCTTCTAATATATATTCCCTAGTTCTCCTTATCCATATTTGAGTATCTTAGCATATGTGTAACACGACATGTTAATAATATATCTCATATAAATGTAGGGATGTGTCGCTAATGTCATCTTCAAACATATATAACCAATAGGAGATACTATAAGGTATCCAATATAACTATACAACCTATACAGGTATGACATATGGTGACCTTTGGCTTTTTTTGATATGTCAAGGGTAGTTTTGCAAATATTAGTTTCTAGTGCTTTTGTGAGTTTTCACCACTTGTAAGTTTATTAAGCTACACTTTTGGGTTTTCAACCTAATAGGGATAAACCTAGTAGATTTTTTAGCTTTCCAGCCTAATGGAGATAAATCAAACCACATTTTTTGGTTTTTAGTTGCACCTATCAAGTTATTTGTTAGCTATTAAATTTACAAACATTCTAGGATTATAAGTCTACTATAAAATTTGATGTAAAATAGATTACACATTGAGCCCTATAATTTAATTACAACAATGAATAAATATAGCAACATTTAGTAGACCCATTCTTGATATTGAACCTACATAATTTTAGGTATGTCCAATGAAAGATTACGGTCTAGGGTTCATAAATTTCAAATGCTTTAGTATTATGGGTTTAGATTTTACAGTTTAGGGTCTAGGGTTTAGCAAACTTAGGGTTTTAACGATTTTTTTTGTTCCAATTCAATTTAGGGTTTCAGTTTTAAACAATTAGGGTTTTTAATGATTTTTTTCGTTTCAATTCAAACTAGGGTTTTCAAATTCAGTTTTTTTCGTTTGATTTGAATTTAGGGTTTCAAAAAGCTCGATTTGGATTTGTAAATGTGATGTTTTATTTCATTTCGATCTCTAGGGTTTTGAAATGCAAATTTTTTTGTTTTGTTTCAATTAAGGTTTTCAAAATCAATTTTTTTTGGGTTTAATTGATCAATTTAAGATTTAAAAGTTAAAATTTGTTTCTAACACACAATTCAATGTTTTTTTTCTCAATTTTATTAAAAAACGTTTAAATTTCATTGAAAATTTTCATCTAATTTGCAACTATTGAATTTTAATATAACAATTAAAAAAAACATTAAAACGTGACATAAATTTAAAAAAAACATGTAAATTAACGTATTTCTTTTAAAATTTCAATTCAAACTAAAAAAAAGTGGAGAAATGGCGTACCTGTAGCTGATGTTGATGTCGCTGTCGCCAAGCTATTCGGGGTCCCGTTCGCAGCAGTGAAAACTGCTATTTTTTAAAAAAATAAATAACACTATAAAACGGGATCCCGATTTATATAACTCGGGATCCCGTTCTCTATAAATCGGGATCCCGTATTTTTCAAATCGGGATCCCGTTTTTAAAAGTCGGGATCCCGTTCCGTCCTCGTTGGTTGGGAGTGCGACGGGAAACGGGATCCCGATTTTTACAAAGCGAGATCCCGTTTGGTCGCAGGCTCGGGATCCTGAACTGTAACGGGATCCCGTTTAGTCTCAGACTCGGGATCCCGAACCGTAACGGGATCCCGCTTTTTAAAAATCGGGATCCTGTTTATTAAATCGGGATCCCGTTTCTTGCATGCCGATTTCAATTTTTTGGCTAAGGAAAAAGACTTCCACGTTTCGTGGACTCAACTTCGTGCACATACCCCCCAACATTTTTCAATATTGTAAAAATGTGTTAGTTCCAAAAATTGATCAAACATTAGGGTTAGCAAAACAAATTGATAAACTAAATCAAATGCGTCACTATAAAAATCAAAGGCATCAATGTAAATTTCAAAAGTGTCACTATACCTTTTGAATGTGTCATTGTACATTCAAATGTGTCGATGCACAATCAAATGCATCATTTTGTGCAATAAAATGTGTTGTGATATCAAAGGCATTTTTCATCAAAAGTACCACTATAGGTTTCAATTGCATTGATGTAAGTATGAAAGCCTACAAAATAGAGAGATCAAATGCATCATCTAGCCTCAAAAGCATCATTGTGGGTTTCAAAGGCATTGTCATACTGTCAAAAGCATCAATATACATGTCAAAGGATTGGTCTTGGTTCAATTGAATCAGTGTAACCTATAACATGAAAATCTCAAGAAAACTCAATTGAATGTTAAATCAAGGACATGGGTCCCACCAAGCATGCCAGAATTGTGAATAAGAATAAATCTGATAAAGACAATCAAAGGATATTCAATAGAAAATTAGGAAATCAATTCAATAAAATCCTAAATCCAATGATCAAATTAGACCTATTGCTAATGAAGTGTATGCACAAATTGAATAAAGACAATCAAAAGAACATAAATCAAATTAAACTAAACTAGCCTAATTTACCTCACTTGAAAATGCCTAGCCTTACTCCATTGTCAAAAGTATAAGAATTATGATTTTTTCGTATGATATATGGATTGATTATGAACATAGCATAACCTTGTTGTGCAAAAGAAAGATGTAAAATGAGTATATTTTAACTATTGAATCAAGGAGGGATTAAATGATCAAAGGATGCTTGATTTATAGGGTTTCAAGATGTGAGATCAATGGTGTGAGATGTGAGATTAGATTGACGGATGAGGATTGACGAGAGATCAAGAAGATGTGCATGGGATTGCATGGAAAAATGAAGTGAAGTTCACTCACAATTTTTTTGAATGATCACTAAATTTAGGGTTTAGAAGAATAAAGATAGGACATGTGTTATTATTCTTTTTTGATATCTTAGGGTATCCTTGTGACTCAAGCCCAACATGTTCCCTTTACGGGGAAAGCTTGAGGCGAGACTAATCCCTAGGGCCACATGCTAACCAACATCTACCCCAAGTGTGCATGGAAGGGTAAGTCATGGGGTGAGCATCAAACCCAAGACCTCAGGGAGCAAACCTAAGACTTGAACCGACTCCGCTAACCCGTAGGGGCTAGGACATGTGTTATTATTAGGAAATAAATAAAATAATGATTTTATTTATTTTTAAATGAATGCACAAACTAAATAAATTAAATGATTTATTTAATTTTGGAAGAATAAGCTGATTAAATACTCAAAAAATGATTTCATTATGAGAGATGAGAAAGAATGCGTGATCTTTAATTAAATAATTAAAAATTATTTAATTATGTTGATAAAAGGAATATTGAGAACTAATTAAATAATTAAAAAAATATTTAATTAAAGTGGATGAGGGAAAATTATTTAATTAATCAAATAGTTGAAAATTATTTAATTAAAGGTGATGGAGGGAAAATGATGAAATAATAAAATAATTAAAAATCATTTAATTAAAGGTGAGAAAAAGGTTAGTTTAATCAAATAATTGTAAATTAGGGTGATGAGTGATGATGAGGGGAAAGGATGAATACAAGAATGTGTGATGTGTGATGATGATGGAAAATGATAAATTAAAAGAATGCATTAGAAATTTTTAGGTGTCTACACTAGCAAATATTTTTCCACTTCCAAGTGTTCTACAAAGACTTTCACAAATAAAATATGTGATTAAAATAAAAAAAATTGTAAGCAATGATAATTTAAGATATGCTTATTTTGGGGAAGAAAGATATCTATCATAAGATTATGATTATAAAGAGAAAGAGAAGAAAAAAGGAAGAGAAAATAAACCCCTTACCCTTAAAAGAAAATATGTTTTTTAATAATTTTCTCAATTATTCTAATAATTATGGGCTAGGTATGGGGTCAAGTTTTCATGCATAGTCTAAAAGAGAAAACTTGACACCATACAAATCAAAGTCAAAGAATTTGGAAAAAGATTTTATAATATCCCATTTTTCCTCTAATTTTGTTTTAGAGAGAAAATTCAAGTTGTTGGCCCTACATAGGGGAAGTATTTATTTTTCCCACATGATTTGTAAATCTTGTAACACTAGAGAAGTGTAAACAACTCAAAGAAAGCTACAAAAATAATCCTACATAATGCACATTTTGGTGGATGTCCATGCACTATTTGAAATCTCCAATTTCAACATGGTAGGGAATAAATGTGATTCGACTACCCCCCAAATGGTAAATATTCAAGATGGACAAGTGATATGTCCATAAAAATTTATAAATCCACCCAACATTACTAGAAGCATAATTTTCCAAAAAAACTAATGTTAGAAGAAAAATATCAAGTGAAAATGGATTTTTCGCTGGTTTTTTTCTCACTTTATAAAATACAAATGCTAATTGGTATACTTGTGAGAAGAAAAATTAAAAGATAATTGTTTCATTTACTTTCCTTTTGATATCCTTAAAAGGGAAATTATATGTAATAATAAATTTATTTAAACTTGCAAGATTACAATTGATATGTTGCATACTAATTTTGTGAAGCTTTAAATGACTTGGGTATAGCTAATTTTAAAAGGATAATGTATGCATTGTGCCCACATCAAAATGCATCTCAATGTAACTAAACCTATAGCTGTACAATAAGATTAAATAAAAAGATAAGATGTTGTTAGAGTTAATGATTTAACCCCACAACTCCTAGAAGTCACTTACAAGAAATTATCCTATTAGAAACAAGAGGTCAAAGAAAGATGAATGTGCTCAACAACATAAGAAATTGTATTGATGCAATAACCTGAATGAATGATTACAATGGAAGGTGAATGCTTATAAAAGAAAAAATAAAACCATAGATGAGGGTTTGATTAGATTGAGACAAGTGCCATCATTTAATGCAATGAGACAACATGATCTAAATATAGTTCAATCTAATAATAAAAATAAATTTATAAGTTTAGATTAATTAATTAAAGTAAAAGGTACCTAATAATTAATTAATGATTAATTAATTATTAGGTGATGACCTATTTACTCCAACACCCTCTCTTAAGAAAAACTTAGGGAGAAACTAAACAATAATAAAGAATGAAATGATGGATGCAAAATGGGTCTTGACTACAAGGCTTGATGAGGTACTAATGGACAAGCAATTGAAATCTCTCATAATTGGAGAAAAGGAGAAAACTTCATGAGAAAAAAAAAACTCCTCTCCAAAAAGAGAAAAAATAAATGATAATATACACGTGACAAAAGAATGGAGGACTCAACATGTCCCCCCAAGTGTTGCTTTAGTCACATAAGTACAATCATGATCCCCCCATAGGAGAGAAAAGAAGAGACAATGAATTCCCCTCATAAGAAAGTAGTTCCTCTAGAACAAGTGAATACCTAAAGAAGAATGTTAAATATGATCCAAAAATGACAAGCATTATTCCTCCCCTTAGGAAGAAAACATCCAATGGTGAATGTAGAAGAAAATCTCTCAGCAGAAGAGGTCTCATTATGGGTGCCACAAAAAAATACTCAAGGATCCACATGTCTAAATGAAAATAAGCCAAATTAGATGAAGCAAATCCAAACAACTATGAAGATACCTATAAAACAACCTACAAAGACAATGGTGAAGCAATGACATGTGGGTCATAGCTATCAACAAAGATAAATTGAATATTGTCAAGAATGTCCCTAATATCTGCAATGTGTGACTCAACAAATAACTCTACAATATTTGGCAAGTAGTCATCCCACAAAGTTGAAACTAAAAGAATAGAAGTTACATCCCACTGAATCAAGTTGATCTCTAAAGATGAAGGAAATGGAGGAGGAAGCTCAATAAAAGTATCATGAAACAAGGTGGATGATGGTAGTACACATAGGTTCAAATGACCAAACTTCTCCTCATATATCTAATCCACTCTAGATGCATGAGAGTGTAGACTAGTCAATTGAAGTGCAATCTCATCAAGAGAAAAATGAGAGAAGGCATATAATTGAGAGGCATGATCAACCTTCCCAACTGCAACAATCTCTCTACCATGTAGGTCTTTGATAATCACAAAATTGGGTGTGAACTCTATTGTCTTAGCTGCCCCACTGTGAGTAATCTAGTAGAGGGAAAAGAGATTGGAAGATAATGAAGGGACACAAAGTACATCATGAAATGTTCCATCATAAACATATATAGATACTTTCCCAATAACACTCATATAAGTTTTATCCCACATCAAAATATGTGGTAATGTGCAAGTCTCATATGAAGAGAACATACCCAGAGATGAATCCATATGATGAGAGGCTCTTGAATGAATAAGCCATTGGCTAGACTGAAGATTGGTGGATGCAAAGAGAGCATGGATTTCATCATGTCTACTCCATGTGCCATGATGGTTGACCCTAATTGTGAAGGTCTCGAAGTGGAAGAAGAGGATGGAGGAAACTGAATATTATTCTTCTATACAAGGTGCTTTATCTCATCAATCTTCTTTACATAACACTAATTCCCATCATGTCTTGCCTTTATGCAATATGCATATTTTGGTCGATCCTTCTTAGATGAGACCCTCTTAGAAGAGGAAGAAGAATCAGAGGTATCCTATGAATTTGATTTATTGGCTTGCTCATGTGAGTTGGAATCATTTTGTTTATGTTTCTTTCCTTTGTCATTTGAAGCATTCAAATCTCTGGTGCCTGGTGATGCAATAAGAGCATGCGGTTTGGAAGACTTCAATGAACCCATCTATACCAACTTTTCCTACTTCTAAGTGAGTGATGTAGCAAAATAATCAAGTGAAGGAATAGTGAATCTAGTACCAAGTGCATCTCTAGTGGCATAAAACGTAGACAAAAAAATAGAATAATTAGGACCAAGCTTGGCAAGGATGGAAAGAATCAACTGAGAGTCCTCTTTCTAAATACCATAATGTGTCAACTAAAATATGAGAGACTTGAGTTTGGTGAAGAATTCCCGAATTCTATCAAAATCTATAGGATTCAAGCTAATAAGCTCATTCTCCAACTAAAATCCTCTCAAAGTATATTGCTTCCCAAAGAAGGACTTCAATTAAATCCAAATTTGATTGGGTGTGGTGCAAGATTCAACATGAAAGAGATGATTAGGAGACATAGACATGCATTAACTAATAATTAATTAATCTTTAATTTATTATTAATCTAATTTATTCTCATGCACTTAAGCTAAAATTAGCAGTGCTTTAATGCTTTTACTAGTTGAGCTAATAGTAGATTGTTATGTCTCATCTCATGTGATGTTGACACTTGTCATGATCTAATCCTTTTCTCAGTTAGGGTTTTGCTCTTATAAGCACTCAACTGCCATTGTAATTAATCTTTGGAGCTTTCATATCTTTTTGAGAGTCTCTTGCTTTTGAAGCTTTTTCTTGTTGAGGAATATTGCATATATTGTTTGCAAATATCTTGCATGGAAGGTGTATTTGTTTGTTGTTTGATTTTATGGCTCATGGTTTTGTGCTTGTTTCACAATTCTAACATGGTATCGGAGCACAGATTCAATGAACCCCATCTCAATTTATGAGATTTTCTTTCTTCAACAAGGGTTTGAAGCTCAAATTTGGTAGATTCTATTGGAGCCATTTTCCTTTTTGCTTCAGAATTCTAGCTTCCACTGATTTGTAGGAAAAATAATTTTTGGGTTTTGTAGCTAGGGTCAAAATCTCATTTGGGTATCTTTTAGATTTTACACATCTTGAGTAGATCTAAAGAAAATTGTTGTTCAAAAAATGTCACATGTCATTTTTCTACAAGTTGAAGGTCAAAAGAAATTTATTTTTTCATCTTTTGCTTGCTGGATCATTTTTTTTTTTTTGGGGGTTTTGTTCTTCACATCAAAATATTTATGGGTTTCTACTTTTGTCTTTAAATAGTGAGTAGATTTTTCAAAAATCAAATAAAAAATATAAGATCATTTTTTATCATGGAGGCAAATGCAGACATTCATTAGTAAATTCATTATTTCATTTTTTGCATTTATTTTGCAAAATAAATGTATTGTACCTGGATTTTTTTCCATGCACCTCTAAAATTGGTAGACCTCTATTTTTTAATGGTATTTTTGCTAAATTTGGTGTTCTTTTTTGCCCTACCCAGCTCCTCTTCGTTGGGATTTTTAGTTTCACACCCTATCTTCTAGAGGCCATATCTTAGTCATACAATGATATTTTTCAGTGTAATATTTTTTGAAATGGGGTGGAATTTTGTGCTCTTTGCATTGGTGTAGGTGGTTTCCAATTTGGACTTCTAGTTTTTTCCATAATTCTATTTTCTCAATGTTGTTGCTTAGTTCTCATTTTGGAGACTTTGACAAGCCATATATTCTGCATCCATATTTGGGTGCTATTTTTTTGAAAGTGCATGTTTTTTTGTGTACTTCGTCATGGTGCTACCAGTTTCCTATTTTCCTTTCAGAGAATTGTATTTTCAACATGTAGTCCTTTTTTGGACATTATGGGATCCCATTGTATGCACCCATTTTTATGTAAACACAATGAAATAAAGTGCCTTTGTATTTCACATGATTCTTGGGATCTTGCACATCACTTTGTGCCTTATTATACTTGCACTATGTTATAAAGTGTCATGGTGAGTTTGATGTTTTCCTTTTGTTTTCCATCATACCTTTCTCAAGTGAGTGTCCCTTCCATGAAAAAAACCTCATGTGTGTGTGCCTTTTGTTTGCACACCCTTTATATATATTGGTAATTTCATGTTTGCACGTTTAGATTTTCCTGATTCTTCTTCATGCACTCTTTTTGGCATTCAGTTTCAGTATACCTATCAGACCTCTCCCTTTTCAGCATTATGGGGGGGTTTCTACTATTAGTGCTAATGCTTCCTTGGTTTCACGTTTGAGTGATCTATGTATCTAGTTCTTGTTCCTATGTACTTTCAGATGCAATGTACATTAGTGGTTGGTTACATGCATTTCAGTGAGATGGATCATTTACCATATGTACACTCTTGCATTCCTATTTTTGGAGGTGCTTAATTTCAACACTATAGCAGTCATCTTTCAACAATAGTCTACAACTTTGTGCTTTAGTGATGTTCTACATGTTCCTATTTTTTAGGACATTGTCTTGTTTGGAGGCTTCTTTAGTCCTTCACTTGGCTTTCATCTCTTTTTGGAGTAGAGTTTTTCCTAGATGAGGTTTTCTCTAATTCTCTATATTATAGAGATCTTCTATTTGTACATGGGTACCTTACATGGCCTTGTTTGTCGAGACCCATCATGCATTCTATTTTTAGGGTTTTTAGCTACTACCTAAGTTCATCTTAAGGTGGGGTGTTAGAGTTATCATGCATTAGCTAATAATTAATTAATCTTTAATTTATTATTAGTCTTATTTATTCTCATGCACTTAAGCTAAACTTAGGAGTGTTTTAATGCTTTTACTAGTTGAGCTAATATTAGATCGTTATGTCTCATCTCATGTGATGTTGATAGTTGTCATGATCTATTCTCTTTCTCATTTAGGATTTTTCTCTTATAATAACTCAACCCTCATTGTAATTAATCTCTAGATCTTTCATATAGTTTTGAGAGTCTCTTTCTTTTTTAGCTTTTTCTTGTTGAAGAATATTGCATATATTGTTTGCAAATCTCTTGCATGGAAGGCGTATTTGTTTTTTTTTAATCCTGTGGCTTATGGTTTTGTGCTTGTTTCACAATTCTAAAAAATCTTCATCACACCTATTAAACCATTTTCTCTTCTATGCATATCATGTAGATTCAATTCTTCCACCCATGATCACTTTATATAGCCCTTATTTCTTTAAATGTATCTCCATTTGTTTTTTCCAACCATAGTAGTTGTGTGGAGTGAGTGGAGCTATATTTGTTGGATCCATGATGATTTGATAATAAAATAGAAATAAGCTATAACAATAGTATAGACACTTGCAATGAATAAATTTCCCTTTGATCCCAAAATAAATGACATGTTTGCATGATTTCCAAGAATAGAACCAAAAGATAAAATTTTGAGATTTGATTGAAATAATAGATACCTAGTTAAATTTTTGGAAAAATAGGTCAAAGATCTATGAAGAAGACTGAATCAACTTTCTAATGATGCTTGAATCATAAAAAAAATTAGTAACCAAGTCACAAGTTACTACCTCTTGAGCAAAAGCAACTTGATTTGAATTTAGAGATGTATGCAAAATTAATCAAGAGTAGAATTTGGAAAAATCACTTGCATCATTGGATTGAGATTGGAATTAACTTTCCAATGATATAAGAATCACTACAAATGAAGATTTGATGCCCAAGTTATACTTGATTTGATAAAACTTGTCCAATTTGGCCTCAAGGGAAAATAGGAGGAAAAATAACCCCTAGTCATATTGTTGATTAGGGGACTAGTGCTAGGTGCTAAGGACAAGGCTCCTAGCCCCTAGTCACCCACGTGATCGCGGTGTGGCGTTGGGATCATAGAGTGGCAGTGCGATAGTGGTGGCAAAGGCGTAGCAACATACAGGTGGCAGGAGGCAGGCAAGGGAAGAGTGAATATTTGAAGGGAATATTTTGAAAAAGATACCCTATATTTTTTTTAAATATATGTTGCAAAAAAGTTCCCAATTGCCACAAATTTTTTCTATCATTGATTTTTTCCTATGCATATTTTTCCAAATGCATGCACATAGAGGGTACATGTTGTAACTATACATCCCATATGGTATACAAACCCATATAATGTATAGATATGTACGGAATACATAATTCGTATGACTGTATGGATTCCATATGACTATACAATTTTTTTAACCTTGATTCCCATGCCAAAAAATTGATCAAAAAGTCAATCTTGGATTTTTGTGAAACAAAAATCAATTCTTAGGTTTTCAACTGCTCCAAACATAATGGCGAGGTTCATTTTTATTTAGGATTCAACAAAAAATCACTCAAGGATAGATCCCTCAACTTTAAATAGTAGGTTGTAGATTTGGTGCTTTGATGCCATGTTATATTTGATGATTTAACCCCATAGCTCCTAGAAGTCATCTATAAGCAATTATCCTATCACAAATGAGAGATCAAAGTAAGATAAATGTGCTAAAAAACCTAAGAAATTGTATTGATGCAATAACCTGAATGAATGATTACAATGAAATATGAATGCTTATAAAAGAGAAAAAACAAACCCTAGATGAGGGTTTGATTAGATTGTGATAAGTGTCATCATCTAATGCAATGAGACAACATGATCTAAATATAGCTCAATCTAATAATAAAAAACAATTCCTAAGTTTATCTTCAGTAATTAAAGCAAAAGTTGTCTAATAATTAATTAATGATCAATTAATTATTAGGTGATGACCTATTACTCCAACAAATGCAAAGGCCATTAATTTTGAATTTTAAATAAAAATGCATTTTATTTCAATGTTATATATTGATGCCATTTTAATTTTTTTTTTCTATATTCTATTTATTTTTTGTGCTTGTTTATTTTTTGCTCTATATTTTGTGTTCTTGTATTTTTTATGCTTTTGTTGTTTCTTGTATTTTTTCTCCTTCTTGTGTTGATTTCTTATGTTCTTTATTTTATTTTGTGTTTGTATTCCATATTTTATGTGCATTGTAAGTTTTGATTTGTTTGTATGCTCTACTTTTTTAGAATGGAAGAGGTTGTGGTGAGCAAGGGAAGGAAACTAATTACAAATGTAGTCAAGAATCTCACAAAGTTGCTTTCAGTTAGTAGCTTAAATGCTTTTCCTATCTAATTAAGTGTGGATGTTTGTTTTTACATTATATTTCATCACTCTTGTATTGTTTGGAAAATAAAGAAAGTGTAATAAGATGAAACAAATGATATTAAATTAATTAAAAAAATCATAAGGTCCTATTGATTTTTTTTTTAATTTTTTTTCTTCTTAAATTTGTTTGATTTCTTGTCATTCTTCAAAATACTAGGAGTGGACACATCTAATCTTTCTACTGGATTTATCTAAGAAATAGAGAGGTTTTCAATGCAATTTGGATCCATATTCTCGTAGAGGACTTTTTCTACCATTTCTTCCATTATTTCTCCATTGATTTTGACCATGATTTTATTTACCAATTCCTCTAATTTTTATTCTAACTAAAACCCAATGAAATATGTATCTTTTATCTTTGATATATCACCATATTTATCTTGTTCTTTTAGAATAGGGATAACATTTATTTCTCTATCTGAATCAAGGACCTTTGCTTGGTTCAGAAGATGGGAAAGATTGATATGTAGGAAAATGTCTCTTCTAGTAGATGCAAGGTTTTGGGGCATAAGGGAGTATAATCTAATTTGGAAAAGTTATGCAAACATCTAAGAGGATTTTTCTCCAACTAAAACCTCTTTTTGGAACCTCATAGGGTGAAATACCTTTTGGAGAGAAGAACTAATGTGACAATCTAGAAAAACATTTTTCAAGGGAGATATGAAGGGCTTGATTAGGAGGAAGATAATATTTAGCACAAGGTGAAAGACTCTTATTTCCTTGAGAGTCATGAATAGGGGAATTTCACTAGTAGAATTTGGCAAATAAATGACTACGTGACTAAAAAAATTAGTAACAACAATTAAAGATGACTAAATTCTACTCATTTTTTGCAGCACAACTATGAATGACTAAATAAATGACTAATTTGATCATAATAAGTGACTAATTTGATCATTGGGTAAAAAAACAACTAAATAATTAGTCACACAAATAAAAATTAGACAATATGATATTAGAGTGGATAATTAAAAAAAATATTTTGAATTGAAGGAGTTGGTTGTATTATAATATAATATAATAATAATATATTATATTACAATACAAAATATTATATTATATTATAATATTGTTAGATTTGGCTATGGAGATAGCCACCCAAGATCTAAAGACCTATGGAAAACACAAAATACTCAGAAGATCAATATGGCAAGAATAAAATGTATTCCCATCAATGAATGCAAAAAGAGTCAATGTAGTTGTTGTGTACAATGAGAGAGACCCCTTGGTTATATAGCAAAGGTGAGACACAAGATGTCATAGGATTATGACAAGTGTCTTAATCATATGATATGAGACAACGTGGCACAACTACCTAGGTCACATGTAGTAGTTGTCAAAAGATAAGATAACAAGTAATGACAACTAACATCTTCTAGAAAGAATCTTAGGACCTAAGTAAACTTAACATGTGAGTATGTCCACTAAGTACCTAGTAAGTGGAATAACTAGGTACAAGACATTTATTCACACCAACACCCCCCTTAAATACAACTTAGGGAGAAGATTATTATGCAAATGACTCAAAGATGGGTCCCAACTATGAGGCCATGTTAGGTACTCATGTACAAATGCAATGCAATCTCTTACTAATGGAGAAAAAAAGAAAATCTAGTGGGATAAAAATCCTCCCCAAAAGAGAGAAACACAACAAGAAACATGCTCTAGGAAGGAAAAAACCTTGAGTGAGGAAAAATCCCCCGCCCCACCCTCCCCTCGCCCCCCCATAAGAGATAATGAAGATAGTCCATACAACCCCCCTCAATGGAGAGTCCCTTCTCAAATGTCATAATGTCAGGAGTCCCCAATCTTAACTAAAGAAGGAGATAATGCAAACCATTGTGAAAACTGATGGAGAGTAGACCAAGGATGATGAAGAGTCCTCCAAATGTTGTTCCAAAAGAATGCAAAACTATGACAAGCATTGATAGAAAGAATCAAGTACAACTACAGAAGATGCCACCATAAATAGTGACTGAGGTGAAACTATCAACTCAAGAGTAACTACAATTTCTATTGATGAAGAATTGTAGATGAATCCACACTGCAACAGGAATAAGGTCAAAACCAAGGAGACAACAGTACAAGTGTCAATTGGACACTCTCTTGATAGATTGGTATATCCCTATCTCAACTGGAGATAGGTACCAAGTCTCTAGAAGTAGAACCAAAATACTGAAGACAGGTAGAGTGCTACAAAATAGGAGTGTTTGTATGGTGTATAGTCCATCAAATCAAAATTCATGTGTAACTAGCCATTGCATTTGTTGAGTATATAGGAACTAACATTGGATACATAGATCAATCCAAAGAAGCATACAATATGACAGAGTACACTGAAATAGCAAGAGTTGTGGCACTTTATTTTAGTGTGCTTACAACATTAGAAGAGGATAACTACAACAACCATGATCCAAATCAGGAAAAATTGCATGAGTAACTCTGAAGAGTTTGAAGAGACCTTTGCAACACTGCAAGAATTGTGAAAAATAGAGGAACAAAGCAAATGATATGAGCTTTGGAGTGAAAATGGACCTTCTAACTTTGATTAGTAATAAATGCTACCAAACAACAAAATTTTGAAGAAAAACTTGTACCAAATTCAAAAATTGAGCTCGCTAGCTTTCCGACAATATTTCATTTGCAAAATTTTGCCATCTGGAGCAAAAGTTATGTAAAAACAAATAAAGGCCTAAAAAAGGAAATTTACACTAACTGAGTGTAAAACTCATTGTTAAATAGGGTCAAGAAATTGCGCTCCCATTCACACCATATGACCACCCTTGTTAAAAAGTTAAAAAAAGTATTACCTCCGCCACCATTGGTGGTGGGCAGGCAGATATGGTAGAGTGGGGGTGGTGCCCTAGTGGTTGTGCCACCTGGGGGCCACCCCACCTTAAGGGTGATACAATAGGTGTCGGCTTTAATAAAAGTTTGAAACAAAAATTATATGAATATAAAAGCCAATAAAAAATTTACTACCAGTGACAAACCCTCAATCTTACACATTTGCAATTAACGTCGAAGTACCAACAACAAAGGATGAGTACGTCATTCAGAACACAAAAAATGACGATTTGACAATGTTTAGACTAGGATTTTGATGAATCGGTGATGAAGATGCTAATAGATACACTGCATATTCTCAAGATGTCCTCAAAAGAAAAAGTATGTTGGTCGAGATCAACGCGGATTTGATGTGATCACCGGGTGGAGGATACACGCGGGCTCAACAAAAAAAAGCAAACGCTGACAACCTTTGACAAAGATCTGCGATGTATGTTGAGGATGGATGGTGTGATGTAATAGCCTGGTGAGACAAGCCACAAAACACCGAATGAAATGGTGATGGCATAGATCTAGGTACCAAGGATGATGTGGCTTAAAATTCGATGACCTGTATGATGAAAAGACTACCCGATAAAGGAAGACCGCATATGCTGACGATGGTTTTTGCAAACTATGCAACATGGACCATATGTTAACAAAAAATGCAGAATATCATGTTGACAGTCCCTGATCTAACAATGGCTACAATTGCATCTACCACCAATTTAAAGCCTACATACCACAAAAATAACTTTCCAATGCCACCAAAGAAAGATCTGAGAGTGCTAGAAAAGGACGATGACACCGAATGACGGTACAAATCAAACAAAGGTAGGGGAATATACCGAAGCAGAGCATGGATTATAGAGAATATTCACCCATAAATTATTCAAAATTTTCCCCAAATTTTATAAGCAAATTGTAGAAAATATTTAACTGAAATATTTTTTTGCAAAAATATTAATGATTGTACCGCTTAGGGGGTCGTATGGCCTACTCGGGATTTTCTTTTTGCCTTAGCCTTCAACTAAAAATGTCCAAAATCGATGAATTGGTAGTTGATCTTTAGGTTTTCTAGCCTTCTGGATGCAATGGAAGGGTCTATTTTGACCCAAACTGCTCCAAACATATGGCTACCGTCTAGTTTTGGTAACCAACACCCAACTTCAAACCTTTGCAGATTTAGCCTCCAATGTCCAATTGGGATGAAACAAAAGAAAAATATGACTTTCTCAACCACTCCAGATGTAATGGAAAGCTTAGATTTGATGCAACAAGCTTCCAAAATGCACCTACAATATAAAGCCAAAAATGGAACCCCCTAGAATTTGGTATTTCTATCACACTTTTTTGATTCTCCAGATCATTCAAAGATGTAAGAGAAGACAATACTCAATGCTTCAATAAAATACAAGATTGCATTCAAGATCTCCCAAAAGACTAACCAAAGGCACTTAACTTGCTCTGATAGCATGTAAGATTTGGCTATGCAAATAGCCACCTAAGATCTAAAGGCCTATGGAAAACAAAAAATACTCAGAAGATCAATATGATAAGAATAAACTATATTTCTATCAATGAATGCAAAAAGAGTCAATGTAGTTGTTGTGTACAATGAGAGATATCCCTTGGTTATATAGCCATTGGTGAGACACAAGATGTCATAGGATTATGACAGGTGTCTTAATCATATGACATGAGACAACTTGGCACAACTACCTAGGTCACATGTAGTAGTTGTCAAAAGATAAGATAACAAGTAATGACAAAGAACATCTTCTAGAAAGAATCTTAGAACCTAAGTAAATTTAACATGTGAATATGTCCACTAAGTACCTAGTAAGTGGAATAACCTAGGTACAAGACATTTATTCACATCAACAAATATAATATATTATAATTTAATATGATATTATATAATATAATATATATATTATATAATATTATATTATTAATACTATAATATTATAATAAATTATATTATTATATTATGTTTAGATTATAATATAATATAATATTATATTATATAATATTTATAATATAATATAATATAATATATTATAAATATTATAATATAAATATAATATTATATTATATAATATCATATTATAATATTATAATTTATTGGGGGTGATAAGCAGGAGATTTATTGTTGTCTAATTTATTTACTTTGAAATCCTCTAGCGGGAAACAAACCCTAATCCTCTATAGGGGGTGGGTAAAAACAAATTAATAAAACCCTAATCCTCTAGAAAATGAATGGAGGTTGGCGGCTGCAAGCAGGAAATGAAATTGGAGTCGAAATTAATAGCGACAGAAGAGTTTGGAGGAGCCAAAACCAATAACAATGGGGAAAGCAACAAAAAACGTAGGTAAAGGATGTCATAATGTAAAAACCTAAATGTGCCCATTATCAAATCTTGGCCGTAATTTCATTTTAATAAACATACTCTAAAACTCTCGTGAAAACCTTATTTTTAGGCTGTAGCTTGCCAAATTTGAGAAGTGAAAGGTCAATACTAGGGAGGAAGAGTTTGGAGGAGTGAATTCCATATGAAAGAAGTAGAGGAAAATACAAGGCGCGTGAACTACTTGACATAATGTCTCAAATAAATGTGGTCTCATGGAATGCATTTATTGCACGATATGCACAAAATGGTTTTATTGAAAAGGGCTTTCGAAACTCTATTTTTTTTCATTCTTGATTACACATTTTTATTTATCCCTCTTTTTACTATTACACACTTGTTTTAGATCACTTAGGCCAAATGCCATAGATCAGGGACGCTGATCTGATGGTCAAAATGGAAACTAAAGTGAAAATTCTATATAGTAGGTGAGAGCTAAGAATAAATCATGTTGTGAGGATATCATGATTTTCACGCAATCCTCCCTTGGTCTCTATACAAGTTTATCCCACTAGGTAGGGTAAAGGAAGGATTTTTTGTAGTTGCCTTACAATTGATAGGCTCACCCATGCATATATTTGAACTTCATATTTCTTTGCTTTATTTATTTATCTATTTATGCATCATAAGAATTTACTTGTAAACTAGATAATAGTTTTATATACAACAATTCTGCAATATGAGGGTTGGTACCATATAGATAATTTTTGTTTCAAAGGGTCTAATATATATTGGTTGTATGTAGTTATGAAACTATGTTTGATGGTTTACCATTTATGATAGTGTTTGAAAAAAAATGCAAATATAGGTTGTGTGATCAATCACCATGAACACAATATAAGGTTCATGAACTTCGATCTAGGGCTTCTTGATCACTATGAAAAAGTGATGAGCACAGTGTTAAAGCATTAAAAAGATGAAAGCTTTCTTGAGTTTCAAAATCTTATTGAAATACTCAAGAAATGAAGTGCATTGATACAAATTCATTGTTTAACAATGCATGAGCTAAGATGGATGTTTTTTTGAATAAGGAGAAATACATTTTATAGTATTCATTGTGTTGTAGGTGCAAAAGTAAAGGTTCTTGAGTTTCAAATCCAAATGAAAATTTCAAGAAAAGAAATTCATCAATACAAAGTGATTCTCTATTTTTATGCCTTTTTGAATTCTTCAATTCTTCAATAAATGTCGTAAAATACTCAATGAGACAAGTTACCAATGAGGCACATCATTTATATGTTTTGACTTGCCAGTGAGGCTGTATCCAGTGAGGTTTTGATTTGCTAGTGAGGCTTAATGAAGTAAATTTGCAAAATGGTTTTTTCTCCCTATATAGGGTTTTCCACTCATAAATACCGTGTTGTGGCTCCTCTTGATTTGTGATATGTTTGTGTTTGATCAATCATATTTTTTCAAGCATTTTAGTCTTCATTTCATGGTGCTTCTCACAAAATTTGAATATCTATGACACTTGAAGTTTATATGCATAAATTTATAAGAATTAATTAAGTTAGATTTGATTTGTAACTTGAATTATTGATTCACCCAAATAAATGACTAAACCATGACTAAATAAATGACCACTATGACTAAATAAATGACTACCATAATTAAATAAATGACTACAATGACTAAATAAATGACTAGGTACCATGACTAAATAAATGACTACCATGACTATGACTACTATGACTAAATAAATGACTAGCTAACAACAATCAATGACTAAATTAATGACTAAATATACTACCAAATTAATCAATCAAAATAACCAATAAATAACTAAAAATGGTTTAGTCATGAATTTGGTCACCTGATTAATGATCGACAATAAACTACTAATGGTCATGAGACTAAGCCTAGTCACATATATGCAATTTTTAGTAATTTTTTTAGTCATTTATTGTTGTTTTTGTACTAGTGTTTGGGATTTCCTTTGAAAGATCTTTATCTTTGGAAGCTTCTTGGTTGATAACACATTGGGATGGGAAGTGGCCATAAATTCTTATGATAATCTTACCCTACCTTGCTCACGTGATTATGATCCATATATTCATTATGTTTACCATAATTAGATCGTATGCTTATGCCAATTGTGATTTATAAGCCTTATCATGCCTATATTTCTCCTATGTGACTATGCTTATTTCTCACACCTTATGTTGCCATATAGTGATTCCACTACCATATCATTCTATTAAATTGGCACACATCATATTTCACCCATGCTATTTATTCCTTCATTTCCATATCATGGAGATAGAGTAATCTTTTTAGATTATGGGACATTTTAAGTTTCCCATTGTTTATTGTGTTGTCATTTTTTATAATTATTATATTTTGGGAAGTTTATATCCCCCATATCATTTTGCGCTCACATGGTTGGTTATGTTCCTAGAGTTATGTCACCACATTGGAGGCATCATACCTTCCTCTATCCTATTATGTATACTCACATGCCTTATCATGTATTAAGATTCACCTTGAGGACATCATATGTTTCTCATACTACTTACATTATGTCTCTAATTCTATTTTCACTTATCATTTTCTAATAGTGAGGGCAATCGCATAACTTGATAATTATCTCCAACCTATGTTCTTTCCATGCTTATTATATGATATTTTATTTACTTTTTTAACATACAATGTTACCAAGTGACACTTACTTTACATGATCTATATGTTTACATGTTTACATTTACTTTTTCATGCATTATTTTCTGTCTTCTCCAAAAAAATTTCTCATATTGTATGCAACCAAATAGAGGGGGAGGTATTTTTCACTAAATTTCTTATGTTGACATTCTAGGTATTGATTTGTACTTCAAACTAACACATCACCATGACTAGATGGATATTGACCACATGATATGTCAATGTTTGATAGTATGTATACAACTCTATGATCGTTACACTAGGAAAATTATTATCTACCACTTTCTATACGAGTATAATTTCTTAACTCTATTATGTCCCCCTTCCTACTTTTCATTTTCTTATATAATTATAGTAAGCTTGTAATTTATGCTCATTCCATTTGTGAGAAAAAAGGCTACTCATTACACATATTTTCTTTGTGTTGCAAGTTCCTATGGAGCGTGCATGTGAAGTTGATGTCATACACAAAGAAATCAAGTGAGTCCCATTAATTTTAATGGACCTTATGTTCTTTTATGTCTAAATATTTACTCTGAAGTGCATGTTCATTTTAGGATTCGTGTGCACTTAAGAGTGAGGGAAAAATGAAATGGTGATATTTTCATTCCCATACCAATTCCCATTTAGCTTTGGGCACATTTTGGGGGAATGTCCCAATATGATTATGCAACATGTTACAAACTTTTTCTCTAAGTTTGACTCCTTCCCCATCCCTACCCATCCTCATTTACTCGCATTCACACATTTCTATTAGTTCAACCATATCCTTCCCTTATTTGCATATTTTCCCATACATTTGCCTCATTACTAACTCACATTCCACATATCCATTCCTAATTCCAAGATATAGGATTTCTCATCCTTAGTCAATCCTTGGCAGAGTGGAGCACTCAAATCTAACCCAAAATTCCTTTTTATATTTTTTTACTTTTGAATTATCAACTCCTACCCTTTCCTACTCACTATTGGGAGCCAATCTAGTACATGTTTGTGCAAGTCTTCTTTATGCCTTAATATTCAAAGAAAATTATTTTAGCATTTAAGCACATCCAAAAATAACAAGCATTTTCCACATTACAAAGAGCATTCCTAGGAACATCTAGATTTGGAGCACTAAAAATAATTCATACTTGTAGCAAAATTTGCATCTAGGCCATTGCACACTTGCTCTTTGCCAACACTTGTTGAAATATTGTAGTGTCCCTCCAGATTAGACATACTGTTTAGTTTGATTCTGTTTGTTAGATGCTTAGTAGATTCTGGATACTATGTTGTTTTGATTTTTCAGATGATACATTGACATCCTGGTTATTTGGATTATGTTGGTTCGATGATACTGTGATAGTTTCATTCATGATATAGCTTATTGGTTATGATTATTTCTTATGTTATCATGTTGATATGATTGATCTTGCTCATTTCTATTAGTGGATAAGACAGTGTAGCATTACTCATTCGTGAGTACCCTGCTACGCTGCAATTCTTATTCACGGTGTGTTTTCTAACATGAGATTATATATATACATGTTTTAACCTTGATGTTTTCCTACAGACACAGGTACCGGGTAACAGCTCCACCTGCTTGTCAGGTCTGAGTGTACCCTAATTCATTATAAATATGTTGTCGGACGTATTGACAGGTCCTTTTAAACCATCGTTCATTTCGAACGAGTATCCCTATGTTACCCCGTATAGCCCAATTTGTCTTGTCATGTTTAAATTTATATTGTTTTGGGTTTGCATATTTAATATTGATTTTATTAAATGTTTATTAATGTTTATGTCAACGTTTGTGATTTAATTTATTAAGTTAAATTAAATATGTTGTTGAATTTATCAGTGAAAGTTAATTCTTTGTAATGTTTTAATTAAAATAATATTATTGTTGTTTTAATTGTGCAAATTGAATTGTGTGAAATAGATATTTTTAAAACAAGATATTTTCGATGAGATAAGAGTCTCTGATTGTCAGTTAAAGGTCTGTTATGATATTTTGAAGAATTAGTTGAACTGAAAGAGTTATTTACAATGCAAATTGATTTGCCAGTTAAGTTTTGTGATTGAAAGTGGAATTGCATGAATTTATATCTTTTGGATTTTGGGAAAATTGTGGGAATTCATAGGAAGATTTCTTACAGCAGCAATTTTTAGCAGTTTTGGTTTATGGCAATTGTTTTCAGAAGAATTTTTCTTTAAAATTTTGTTCATGAGCATGTTTTGAAGTTGGCTTGATTGAAATTTCACTGTCGAAGTCTGGGAAATTGGTAGAGGAATCAGCAAAAGGTTTAAAGTACGTTTCAGCTGATTTTCAGAATAACCAGGTTTTCTTCTTTTTAAGGTTTTTGTAAAATTTCATCTTTGAATACTTGGAAAGGTTAATGATGTGTCAAACCTGCAAATTAAACAGAAAAATTGTTAGATTCTGCAATCAAATGAAATAGAAAATATAGAAAACTAATGATGCTATGGTTCTAGGAATTATAATTTATGTATATATATATCCGGAAATAGATTTAAATTTCCATTATTGAACACTGATCTTGAGAAATTTACGTTTTCTGAAAACTATTATTTTGTCCAGATACAAAACTCTCTCCTTATACCACTTGTAAGTGGACATATAATTGTATTAGGAATAATTATTCTTGGAGCCGGATGATACAAGTTTTTTGGTTGTAAATCTTTTAATAAAATTTAAGTTTCTTCTTTCCCCTGTATCCTGTCCTTCTTACGCCATAACCAGCTATCAAAACTGATGAAGTTATATATATATATATCTATTTTATGTACTACGGCTACCTCTTCACCCGTGCGGATGTAAATCAGATCTGTTGTCTTTTTATCTGGTGATTTTTATCTTTATATGATACCATGTATTTGAACAGTTTCTAATGCTTCCCATCTTGGTCTCCCTACACCAGAGGTCACTGCTATTTAGGATTTAAAACAATATAGCATAATCAATGCCAGAATAGTCATTGCTTTAATGTTTAGCATGGCAGACTTTAATTTTGTCTCTATTGATACTCTATCCTGTTCATCTTTAGAACTATCATGGCAGATCCCTTTCTTTTAAACTAATAAACCTGAACATAAAAATTTGTATATACTGTCGCTCTAGATTTGATCACAGGCAATCCGCTTTATGAGTGTCTTTGTATTTTAAGTTCGTGTATCTTCTGTTTGAGGTGTTGAAACTGTCCATAGTTACATAGGATTAATACGAGAGCAAATCCTTATTTTTTTGACGTAGACCCCTTGTTAAGGTGCGAATTCTGCCAAGTTTTTAATGTGATATTCCTTTATGCGTTAGGATGGTAATGACAATCAGAATATAGATATATGAAAATATAACAGTGTGCATGTCGCCGCCTGTCCTCCTTTAAAATAATATCTTTTAGGGATGAGTAACTGATAATAAATATTAAGCTCGGTCAAATTCCTTTAGTGAGGCGTTGATCAAATCTGGTATTCGATTTTCTTTCTTCTTGAGGTCTCCGAACCTGTGATCCTTTCTGTTACACAGAAGATACGTCCCTGTACAAGTCTAATCACTCCTTGTCTGATATCCTCTAATTTGAGACTCTTAGATTATTATCTGCATGCGTCCACTTTGAAATTTCTGCGCTTAAGATTTCCTGCATTCAGATTTGACTCTTCTGCGTACCAGTTTACCTCTTCATCCTGGTTTTCCTTCCCTTATAAATTGTTTCACCTGAGTCTTCAGCGCTGCTTTATATCAGAAGAGTGTCTGATTCTTGAGTATTATCCAGATATATTATTGTTTGATTTTCCATGCACATTGAATCGAAGCTGGTTTATATGTAAATCTTAATAATGAAAATTGTATAGGCATGGATGTAAAATTGTTTTAGCCCAGGAACTTGAAGTCATTAAATGTTATAATTAATGGGTATGTATGGTGCAAGGCGTCATAGCTATCCTCTCGAAGTTATGATTTTTCCTTATTATGAAAACTATTACTTAACTAAAAAGTAGCTTACCTTTACATGCATAAATCGGGCAGTTCCCTTAATTAGAAAATCTTGATTTATAATCTATCTAATATTAGATATTAATTATACACAAATGTAATTAAGTATAGTTAAGTGTAGTTTTGTTTTATGAGTGAAATGTTTCTTAATATTTTATTTTATTTTCAAGGTAATTGTAGTATAAAATATAAAGAGTTTGTATTGTTATTATATAATGATAGTATATACAATTCTTGAAAATCATTAGAAATATACCAATGTCTAGATTATTTGTAATATAAATTCTTTATTTAATGAAATTAGTTAAATGTGATTGTCAGTTGTATTCACACAACATTAAAAAGTTTATTTCTATTTTATCAAAACCAGTGAAGTAAAATTTGTATTATAAACTCAATACACTTCAGTTTATGATCATCTCTATAGTTCTTTTATAAGGAATTTAAATTCTTGAAGATTGATTTATGGTAAAAGTTGGTTGTGTATACATTCATAACATTAGTGATGTATGTTTCATTTCCTTATAGTCTAGGAAAGTGAAAATCACATTGACAAGATTATTAATCTCTAAACTATGTTGCTCAATCGTGATGATTATTTATTTGGGGGAATAGCTTTGTACTATTTTGTGGTCTTTCAAAGTGACATCCTAGAGATTGTGATTTTCCTCTAGAGAAGGATGTAAACATTCTGGTTTCGATTTTTGTGCTTGATAGCTACCCCTAGACTGATTTTATGTTGAGTCATGCTATAGAGAGAGTGGCTTGCGTTAGGGGCCGAAATCCTATAGTGATTGTATGGGTAACCTAACGTAGGTGTGTTAATTAAGTGATAACCTAATTAATATTTTAGGGGTTGGGTAGTTCTAAACACTAAATCAGATAATGGTATGCCTCGCCTACTTCTTAACGCTCGTTTAGGTTGAGAAAAGGCTGAGAAGGCCTGGAATGGCAAGTCGCCATCTTGTCCTCTTGAAAGATGTATCGACACCGCATTAGTCTGCATAGGGGCCGGGAATCGGTAGAGACGACCAGGGTAACTCTTGGTGAGGGCCGGTAGTCTAGGAAGATTCACCAGGGTAACCTATCCCGACAATGCATGACACTCTCTTAGTCTATATCATGACAGTGTTTCCTTTTGTTGAGATTTCAATTTAATGTAACTTGATACTGTGGTTTTATCTGTTTTGATTTGTAAACGTTATGTCGTATTGTGAATTGTAAACCCCGTAAATGTGATGTTCTGTCTGCTTTGTTTGTGGACATGTCAGTATCTCCTAGCACGGAGGGAGTGGACCTTTGGGTTCCACGTGGTCGGGAGGTAACCGTGCTACACCTTTATTTGAACCTCCTTGCAGATGATCCTAAGCTTGCAGCAGTTTCCAGTTACTACTTTGTTCGTGACTGTTGATGCGGAGCTTGTTCGTGGTTATTGTATCAGATGTCAGATGAACACTATATGTTTTGTAAACTTACCTCTTGTATAAGAGAGTACTGATTGTATCATTTTTGATGTATGGAGATTCTTTGAAATCTCGTATTATGTAAATGGACATTTGAGATATATAATATTATGTAATTTCATAAACAAGATCTTACATGAAATCAAATTTGTAGTTTTGATTGATGATCAATGTGATTAGTTTACTTATTAAATTTATGTAACAACGTCTTAGATACTTTATAACATATGTATAAACAATAAAAAAAAAATATATTCTGTTAACTTTGTACTTGCTCTTTGTTATAATGTAACTAAGTCGGGGCGTTACAAATATAGTCTTTCAAATAGATTGGCTAAGGAGAATTTGAACCCTCACAATTTAGTGACTTCACCAAGGAATTTACTAAATATGGCTAATCCTTACACATCAATAGAGAGCAAAAATCGCAATGAACCAAATCCCCAAGTTTACACTCAACGAGATCAAGATTGTGCCCCAATGATTATATCCATGTTGCACAAGATGACCTTTGAGATGCAAGATTGACTCAAAGAGTTCCAAGTCTCCATCAATTTCAAGATAGTTTACACTAAGAACATCCATTTTCAATACTATGAAAAATCAATTTTATAATTTTTTGACGTCCAAATCCTATAGTTGGTTTAAGAGGTAAGCACTCCTTTCACTCACATTTAGTTCCAAAAATAACATTTATTGTATTGATATTTACCCTACTCTAATTTGAATACATAAAGTTTGCTTTATTTGTTGCATGTATTTAATTAACCCGGGTCAATCTAAAAATGGGTTTTTATTTACCTTTTACAATTGTCTTATTTAATTAGCTTAGATTATCTAAAATAATGTTAGTAGACTTCATTACATAAATATACTTAAAATTAAAATACTCTTCACTTCCCTTACACTAACATTTGTCTTTCTTTATATAGACCTCTTCACCATATAGCCTACTAATTGCCCAATATAATTAATTTGAAGGATGTATGTCACATGTCAGACATCTCCATCAACCTATATATTATAATATCATAACTCTGTACATAATAGATTGTTAAGACATATTCAGATCCTGACAATTATAATTACCTTCTATTTCCTCTGGTGTTTTGAAAGGCTTCAGCATTAGCTGCATTCCTAATAGGGAGATTCCCCTTACCCTGTAAACTGGAGAGGATTGTCAGAGATACTCAGATCCTTCTGTGGCTACTGAGAATCAGCGTGTGAAGACAGTTCACTATTCACTTGCTGGTGATCCTCGGGGAGTACTAGAGGAATCTGACGCGTTGCTCTACGCTTGAAAACCCATAAATGTTTCTATAAAAGTAAAACTCATAAATGGCAATGTATTTAAACCCATGGATGGACATTCACTTTCAGTAATGCCCAACTCAGAGTTCTGGTGAGATAAATTTTTAAGAGATATTGTCCTTCCAAGCCTTATTCTCTGGTGACTGGACGCTTCAACCAGTAGAAGGGCGGTTCATCTCTACTTTTGCTTTGTGCTGAGCAACATTTTTGACCTTGTTGACAGAAAAATCTTCATTTGTTCTACTGAAGTAGGAATTGGAAATTGTTTCCCTGACAAAACCTGCGGGATATAGTCGCAGGTTTCCTCGTCTTGTCTCGTCCACTGCTACAAGACTACCATATACTTTGATAAGGTCAATTAGTTCCTGGAATCCCAGGTGCTGTATATCAAGGCACTTTCCAGAAACAGATTCAAACCTTTTATGAAATTGGGACATTGGAAAACCCTGTGAGAATTCACCCGTGTTCACCATATGCAATAAGAAGTCATAAAAATCTTGTACTGAAGCTTTCGGCATTAATTTTTGTTCTGCTTCTGATTTTTCTTTTGGTTTTCGATTTGAATGTCGTTTCCTATTAGTTTGCAGATTTGGATTACAATTCACTTCAGACGGTGAATTTTCGGAGTTTCCCTTCTTAGGTTTGGGGTTAGGATTTGGTTTCCTTGTTTTAGAAGGCTTTTGTTTATTTATTTTCACAGGGAAAGCCAAATGTAGTCCCTTTTTCATTTCCTTAACCTCTGCTATATCCTTGCATTGCTCTAGCAGATTCATTATGTTGAAATCGAGGATCTTCCCAGTTGCTTTCTCAAACTCCATGCAAATGGATGAAATATTATACCCAGTCTCACTTTCTTTACAATTTACAGCTTGTCTAAACCATGCCTTGAATTCATGCAGTGAAGCTTTCTTAGGCCCAGTTATTGGAGGAGGCTTCCGATCCCTGTGTTTGTTTCCTGCAGGATCCATAGGTTTCTCAGTGCTTTGATTACCATGCTCCTGAAAGCCGGGACTCTGTGGCTGCTGCACTGTCACTGTGGCAGATTCATTTAATGGAGGAATACTGAATTTACTTGAGTCCCATTCATTGTTGAAAGATGATTGGCCAGTGAAAGAATCCTCTGGAATATTAGTAAAATTAGACATGTTCTGAAATTCTTCCCATTCCTTTGTGCTACTCACGGTAGATGTAGACCCAGAGTAAGTATTACAGAAATCCTGATAATGCTCAGGACCATGGACAATGCTGGGAAACTGCGACTTTTCTTCATTCTGCCCCGACAATTCCAGAAAAGTTAACCATTCCAGGCATTCATTTGCTGCAGTTAACATACCATAAGGCATTTGATCAACTGATGCACAGACCAAGAACACATTAAAAGATCTCTCCTGAAGCTTGTGAAACATGTAGGAAAAATCCACATTCCCTACAATGAAAATGATATCCCCTGGTTGGGGCGCATCCATAGCCCAAAGGAGCACGTCTACCATCATCATTTTCTCAATTTCATTGCTATTGCCTTCCAGTGCTGCCACCAATGCCCTCAAGTGTCAAAAAAATATTAACTAAAAGCCCAGTTTGCAAAGCTCAAACAAAGGAAAATCTGTTGGGAATTTCAAGAAAAGCTTCAATATCAGTCACACTCTTTTCAGAACTCTTATCTGCTACTAATACTCCTGAAACTCTTGACAAAAGTCCAATATCCAAACAATTTTTTTTTGAACACTTCCAAAGAAATCCACACGGCTTTCAAAATACAGTCAGAACATAGTTCAAAAACCCTAATCCTGAGATTCCCTGTCCAAAATGCATAATGCCGACTATCATTAATGAAACACAAATGAATTCGCATTGTTTCTCCAAGAAATCAAGGATTGAATTAAAATTTTGATTATCGCAATTAACCAGAGAAAACCTTTACGTATTCCAATAATAAAAATCCATTTTCAAAATCACAAGAGCCTTGTAGAAAAATGATAGAAAACTTTTCAAAATCTCTCTTCCATGTCAAATTTGAACATAAATTTATTTAGAAATTATTTGTGGAGCTGGTGGTTTCATCAATATTTAATTTTTCTGATTATTTTTAAGCAGTCATCTTAAATTTATATTAATAATTATTTATGCAGTTAAAATTTGGGGAGAAAATTTAGAGACAAATATTAAAAAAGAGGGAAAGAAATTTGTGAAGCCAACTAACACTTTTGACAATAAGCAGTTGTTGCTTATTTCCAACCCCTCCTTTTTTCCACAGTTTATATTCAATTTCTAAGTAGTAGCTGCTCCATTAAAATAAGGAAAGATTCTAAATTATCATTTTCTCATGATTAAAAATTTGCATGAGAACACTTCAGCTGTTCAAATTTAAGCAAAAATAACACTTAAACAGTCACATGGAGATATAGGAATAAGATTCCCTTCTTAATCCCAAATTCAGAGTATCAGTTTAAAATAAATATAGACTGAGCAGAATAGATGGAAAACAAATTAGTTCATATATTTTCCGAATTGATTTGTAGAGATTCAAAATTTTAACAAATTAAGAAATACGTATATTAACAAATTTTTGTCTCAACTTTTAAATTCAATCTAAATCAATAAACTTTTATTTCAAACACGAACCTCCTCGAAAACACCATATAGGAGATCTTGAAACCCCCTATCTTGAAATTGCCCAACTATACCCCAAATTCAGACAGCCATTTAAAAAAAATGAGGAGAGAAAACAGAACTTTACTAAATCATTTTCCTCAATAATTGAGGAATTCAATTACTGAAATTTTGAATTGGAGAGGTAAACAGAAAACCTAAAACAAATACCAAAGCTCCAAACAAAGCAAACCGCGTAACAAAATTAACAAGAATTTCCAAACCAATATAGATCCTTTTTTACAACACTCTTATACCCTTCGTCATTTATATTGGTTAATGCTACCAATGAATCAGAGAATTCCACTATAATTTTTAACAATTAAGAAAAAAAAACAAAACAAAACAAAACAAAACTTGAATACCAAAAATAATTATGAAAATCCTCCGCTTAACCCTAAATTCAGCTACCAAATAGAACTTTTTAGAAAGAGAAACAAACAAACTTAAGTCGCAGTAAACGAAGCGAATAATATACATTCTGCATTAGAAAACTCAACCAAAAAAAAGACTTTTAGTACCCCAAAAAAATCCTGACAAAAATACATGATTGGCCAAAGGAATAGTGCCACAGAATATTAAACCAAACTTCAAAACCAATCTGCAATCCATGATTCCAGCATTGATATATTTTTTAAATCACCCCAGCAGAAACAAAACTTACAGGACACCCGCTGATTCTGAAATGCCTTGTTTAATCCCAATCCAAAATAAGACGAGAACAAGTTATTTGTATAATTTTTATGGTAATTATAGGCAATGAATCAAACAATTGAATAGTAACAATTAACAAGAAATCTTTGTGTGCTCCAAAATATCTAATTTTGTAAAACCTTGCTCAATTCTAAATTCAAAAGCTAAATTCAAAGTTAAAATGTATCTTTGTAAACTAGGTTTAAAGGTTTGTGTCGTAAGTTTGTAACATCCATAAGATCTATTTTAGTCAGGTTCACAACTAAAATCTTAAGATTGTAGTGCAATCTTACCTCACAGCAATTTGGGTTGTCTATAGTTTCACTCATGCCACTCACAACCTCAAAAAAACAGAGCCTGTTTCATTTTGTTCATTTATCAAGGTTTAAACCTCCAGAGATATGATATAAGGGATGAGGATGGGATCGTGTCCCAAATGATTTTGGGAGAATGGATACCCCTCAATCTTTGGCTCTCAGCCAAAAAGATATTAGCATAGACTTGTGCTCTCATATTCAATAACAAAACAAATTCTTGAATGATATAAAATCCTCTATCAAAAAAGATGACAACACCTAACCAATATCAATTTCCAGAAGAATTGAATGACATATTCTGAATTACAACAATAAACCCCCCCTGCCCCCTCGTCCCCCTCACTGAAAAAAGATTTATTGCTATCCATCAACCCCTCTATCCCCACCCAATTTAATCCTACCAAAAGATTAACCAGTCTGTATTGCAATATTCTATTATCGACCCTTTTCTGAAACAGAAATTCAAATTAATCCTACCAAAAGATTAACCAATCTGTATTGCAATATTTCAATATCGACCCCTTTCTGAAACAGAAATTCAAATTAATCTTACCAAAAGATTAACCAATCTGTATTGCAATATTCCAATATCGACCTCTTTCTAAAAAAAAGTTGAAATTAAGCCTACCAATTGCAACATTCCAATATCGACCCCTTTCTAAAACAGAAATGAAACTTGTATGAAGAAAAAAACTAAATCTAAAATAGCCTGCTCCAACCCCAAATTCAAATTAATTAATTTCCAACAATAAAAGATCTGGGCCGTGTGGTTTTCTTCGGTAATTACAATAAACAAAACATGGAATTGAACACGAATACTCCCAATTATACCACCTTAACAGAGATTGAGCATGAATAAATACAAGTACAATATACTACTGACCAGGATGAATCAGTTGCAGGTTGATTCCAGAGTTAACCATCGTCTGACCAAGCTCAATATCCTCCTCCTTTGCAGATGGGTATTTGTAAGCAGTAAATTGATGGCCAATGCCACTCCCACCTATGTTAAAATTTTCAAGCAATGTTTTTGCCATTGAGCTCACTACAAACGGATCCATTTGGGATGGCAAGGGGCAGCTATCCATGTCCCACCATATAGCAACTTCCTCCATATTCCTCTGTAATCTACTTAAACTGGGTACTTTCAATAGGGAATTGGATTGCAGAATTTGCCTCCCAATTGCTAATAATAAAGCATATACAGCAATGATTTGTTCTACATCAATGCCGGCCTTATAACCAGCTTTGTAAGTTTATTCCTATGGACAACTAATTTTGGTCCTTCTCTACGGGTCGACTGCACCATCTTTTTTCTTATGTCTGCATCTGTGTGGTTAGCTTCATATGCAAGTATTGCTTTTGAAAAGCTGAAATGGGCATCTTCAGATTATATTTAAGATATATATGTCATTTATAAAAATAGTATAATTTATTAAAAGTAGAAATGAATATGGTGTTTATTATGTTGTTTATAAAAGTAATATAATGGAACATATTATTTATTAAAGATTGGAATTGATTTTATATTCAAAGATACACAAATTTAGTAGAGATTTATTTAATATTGGTAAATATGAAAAGTGTCTATTTAGTATTTTTTATTAAGCATCTTTGTTTTTGATGAAGTATGTGTCGATCTCTTAGTTTTAATATATATTGCAATGAGTATTTATAATTGATTGACATATAAATTGTTCTTTATATTACAATTGATTGTATTGTTTTTAGTATGTGATAACTCAACTTTACTTTAGTCTTTGATTATATTATTTTACAAATGATTGTATATTTAACTTTTTTAGTCACTATATTTATGGTAGGGTCCCCGAAACATGACCATGTGTAGAAACATCCCTAGGACACAACTACATATGGTAGCACCCACAATGGTCAAAGAATGATTTTCAATTGACTATATTTTCACTCTAGTCCATTCCTATCTATTCTTGTGCCCAAAGGATAAAAAATAGTTGCATGATGATTTATTGAAGACAAGGATTATTAACTAAACATAAGAATGCAAAAATAGGAGAGATAACACATAGTGTCACACAACAATATATAAGAACCACATAGTGAGCATACATTACAAGTAGACCACATATTGGAGTACAAGCAATTATTATTTTTTTAGCTACATTTACATATACCCTAGTATTTTCAACAATGCACAACTTTTAAGGCAATCCATTGTTCCAATATTTTCAACTCTTTAATGGGATTGACCATCATGAAGGAATATTTTTATTCAACCTTCTTAAGGCAAGCTTGCAAAGGTGTCTTTGCCACTACCCTATTTATATATACAATTTTCTTCTTAAGTAACAAATTGCAATATTGTGGAGAATATTTTTACAACCATACAAGACACTTTCACAATATAAGGTTGCTATGACAATCATACATATGCCAATGTGCCAAAGAAGACAAAACCACATGCGGTAACATCCTCCTAACACAAAAAAAATAAAATAAAGAAGATAAAGTGAAGATGCAAATTCAAGATTCTTTCTCTTAGTCCAAGATAACAAATGCAAGACAAGAAAGAAACATGAAACTTCTAACTCCAAAAAGATTATGATTCTCTAATTTTTTCTTATTAATTCAATTTTATGAACAACCCCTTCTCTTTAACTATAATTTGGAAGTATAGTTAATGTTTATTATTATTTATGTCTCCTTTTTTATTCTAAATTAAAGTACATTTTATGTTTAAAAAACTAAAAAATAAAAAATAAAAAAAAACCTCGTATTGTTATTTTATCTTGCATTTTGTGTGAGTTCCTAGCTATTTAATTTTTTTTCTTTTGGTACTTTCTATAGACACCTAAAATTGGCCATTATATTTGGTCAATTTACCCTAATTTGTCTTATCCTTGATCCCTATATTATTTAAATAATTATTTCTGTTATTTAATTAATATTCACCATTTCGGTATTTGTCTAGAATCAATCTTTCTATTTCCTCTAAGGTCCAACCTAAGGTGAATACTTGTTCCTGATTACTTACCCATCCTTATTCCCTTTCTTCTAAAAATAAATAATTTTTTATTTATTTAATTCCTCTCATATGTAACATCCTCCATCTTTTCTTATTATCCCCTAATCCTCACCCAATCCATCCCCTAATAATGTGTGCAATCCTAATCCTTAATTAAATGGGGTTAAACCACTCCAATTCCCCACACCAACCACCAATATTAAATTTTCCTCTTTTAGAAAAGACCCATGTCCTTGGACACATGGGACTTGCTTCCAAAGATATCCAAAAGGAATTAAAAACTCGTCTATTCTTATCACTCCCTCCCCTTTGGAGTGTGAGGACAATCTTTTTCCTTTATGGAAGTATCTCCTCTTACACTCCAAAGTACCATCTCCCCTCTCAACTCCTCTCATTATGTCATTTGGCACCATTTCATGAGTTGAGAGATCACCTCTCATCTTAGACATTGATTTATTGATTAAATCTTGGCCCATCATTTCATTCTCACCCTCAATCTACATATCCAAATGCTTAGCCATTCTTCATAATCACTCACCCTTGCATTGGAGTGTCATTATGCTACCAAATTTTAGAGCAAGCACACATTAAATCGAATGAATAGAAAAATCATACACAATAGGAAGTATAGCATAGTTTATTTTCATTAAATTCTATGTTTGTTTGGATTTTCCATACCTAATTTGAGTGTTTGATTTTTTGTATTTTTTTTTGTTTTTATGGCTAAATCACACATTTGAACATATTTTCATGCACTTTTTTTTTTTTTTCTTATCAAAAACATAAATTTTGCTTATCAAGTATCAAAAACATATTTTTATGCACAAACTTTCTTTTGGATTGTATGCTTAAACATATTCAACAACCTACCTTCCCCCTTAGAGGTAGTCCTCATCTCAATCGTTCACACAACATAGAAAACATAATCCACATAATTTTATAAACATGAATCAATAATCCTATCTCAATGGTGAAGAATTTTTTTACCATATTTCCCACTATGAACGCATTGAACAACAAAAGAAAACTAATATTGCAAACAAACTTCAACTCCTTAGAGATGATGTAGTAAATTGAGTAACAAAACCAAACATTCTTCTCTTGTGGATGTTCTCCATACTCTCATTTTGACTACATATTATTGTATACATATCATTAAAAGAATTGACCAAATCATGAATGGGTCCATTCCTCTACAAATCCAAGCTTCTTCTTAAGCCATTTTTCTATGGCCTTAATATTAGAGTATGCATAGTGTTATGAGTAGTCAACTTATGGATGCCTTAACTCTTAATTAAGTCACATTATCATTTTTATATAATCTAATTTAGTTATTTAGTTTAACCTAGGGTTTATACTTTTTTATCTAAGTCATCCTAGGTGATATCTTACAAATAAGTATGGTATATGTAGTTGAGGTAGTGAGTCTTATTTGATCATCAAATTTGTGAATTGTGTTCTCATTAAAGATAATAGGAGGTTTTCCCCATCAAATTGGTTTGTTATTCTCATTACTTATAAATTATTTTTAACATAATTCATATTATCTTCTTCTCTTGGGAAAGCTATTTCAAAATGTGACAAGTGGTATCAGAAAAAGATCTTGGCACCATGAAGGCAAGTCATTTTTTTCAATTTCAAAGGTCATTTTTGGAATCATATATCTTTTAGATATTTGTAAATTCCCTCTTTATTTGTTTTGGGGTTTTCAAGGACATATTGAGGAATATATAGTCCAAATTTTAAATAAATTGGAGTAGAATTAAGTGATTTATTTCAAAATTAGGGATTCTACCAATGTTTTTGGGAAGCACATATCTCTCAAATTTTGGAGAATTTTCTCATATTTTTTTAGGGTTTTCCAAGAACCTATTGAAGCATCTACAATCAACATTTCAAAGAAATCTGATCAAAATTAAGTAACTTATTGCAAAATTAGGGTTTCCAATAAATTCACTCTCAAAACTAGGAACCAACTAATTTATTGGTGATTTTTCTTTGAAAGTGAGATCTAGGACCTAGTAAATTACAAAAATAATTTCAAATCATTTGAAATTTATTTGTGGGATTTATCACAAAATTATTTTTTCCATCATGATTGGGCATGCAATAAGAGGCATAACAAATATTGTCACACCATGGAAATATCCAGATAAAGATAATGTAATAATTGGACATATTACTCCTAATTATGATATCAACAAGGTTAAGGAATAAATTTAATCAATGAAGAAAGATATGCATCACTTGATAGGAGATATGCATCGCTTAACACGAGATATTCAAACATGCAGATCATGTTGTATAATATAAATGTTTTTTATGTAAAAAAAATCAAGATCACACATAAAGGTATCAAGAAACCAAGGTGGATCATCCAGGCTAGCTAATATAGATCCAATTTATCTAATATTCATATGGGATCTAGGAACTTGTTGCTAAAGGTAGATATGTATAAATTTGATGGCAAGGTTTCACTAATTTGGATAAATCAAATGGAGAATTTTTTGTTGAAGATATGAAACAACCACAAAAGAAAGATCAAATAGAAAAGCTAATAAAACCTTCCATGAGTGAGAGATGCAAAGAGGTGTCATTTCATCAAGAAAATAATTGTAGAATGAATTAAAAAAAAAAGAAAAATTCTTACTTTCTAGGATGAAGAAAACCTAAAAAATCCCTAAGTGAGCTTAACAAAGGTAATAAAGTAATAAAGTGTAATTAAATAAAATAATTACACCAACAATCCCCTTTAAGTGAAACTTAGGGTGACAAAAAATAATGCATGAAAAAGAAAAGATGGTTCCTAACAACTACGCTTGATGAGGTACCCATGTAAAATTGAAAAATAATCTATCACAACTAGAGAAAAGGAGAAAAACTCATGGGAAATAACTCCTCTCTAAAAAGGAGATGAAATCATATAAGAAAGAATATAAAAAAAAAGTGAAGGAAGGATGCCTCATGAATACCCTCCAAGGACAAATTCCTTCACCCCAACCATTGATCATAATTGGAGGTAATAAGGTGATGCTAAAGGTTTCGTGAAGATGTCTACAACTTTCTTCTCTACAGGAATGTACTCCAAGGTGAGAAAACCATCTTGAATCAATTTATGAATGAAGTGTATGTAGATCTCGATGTGCTTGGTTCTTTGATGCTCCACAAGGTTATGGGAAATATGAATGACACTTTGATTATCATACCAAAGAATAGTGTGTTGAATGCACAAGACAAATGAGATGGGGGGTGAATCAGTTGTACCTTAAACCTTCAAAACCTTCATACACATTCAGATCCACATTAACTTAATTAACCCTTAATATGTTATGATGATTTAGCAAGAAAGGAAAATAATTGAAACTAAAAAATATCAACACCATGCACAAGAGAACACTAGATTTACGTAGAAAACCCAAGATGGGAAAAACCATGATGAGGATTAGCTCACAATATAAAGTAATATTAGCACTAAATATAATAGGACTCACTACCCAAAGAAGAAAGGCTCACTACCAAAATAGGAAACAAGATAGAGAAGAATGTTACATAGAGAAATACATCACAATGCAACAAAGAAATCCACCACAATATCGCCAACACCTTCTCAATAGTATTGAAGATTTGTAAACATCTTCTTCTCACTATATCCAACAATCTAACACGTGAAATCTCACACTACACTTTCCAAATTTGCACATTAATACTCTGCAATTCACATCATTCACATCTTACTTATCTATATCATCATCACTTAACAACTCAACTCATATTTATATCATCCTCAACCTTGAAAACATTCTCCAAGGTTGGCTATACACCTCAACCGTGAAAATTCAAATTAGGTCAATACCAAAACACTTTCATGGTGAATAGAAGTGAGAGAAAACCACACTATTCCTTATTTGGGACCCAAAACTATAATACCATGCTATTACATGCTTCTACAAACAATAAATATCCACCAAAATTTGTGTAAACACTGAGGTGAGTCATTACCTCTATAAACACCATTCAACTTTTAAGTACAAGCTTTTTTTGATCCAACAACACCTCACATACAAAAAATTTCACCTGCACATAACTTGGAATATTCCATAAACAACCTAAAATCCAACAAACTCCTTCACAACATCTTCCACTTGAAGAATGTACATACCCAATTCACTCAAACAACTCTTCCATACACTATTACTCAAAAAACTAAATTTTGAAGCACCAAACCTCAAACCACCTTGACTAAAAAAAGATGCCAGCACAATCAACACACCCTCAGATTTGCAAGACCTAAAACCACTGTGCGGAGAAACATGGAGGAAAGACATTTCTCTTAGACACATCTGCAATGCATTGTTCACACACTAGTGAACACAACTTCTTATGTGCAATGATCTAGCACACCAAATTTTGAATATAACACCTTTGAGCACCTCTAATCAACATATTCAAAATTCACAAGATCTTTAACCTGGAAGAAATGCAAAGAAACACCCAACACCAGAACACTACTCTGCAACCCAAAACACTACAACACATTGTTTCTTCTTTTTATCAAATTTTCTCAAAAGTACTTGAAAACCAAGCATCAAAGACACAATGTCCCCCTTTGTCATTTATGGTAACACATGATGTGAAAAACCATCAAAGACACAACAACTCCACTCCATACCTATTTTCTTTTCTATTTTTTCATTACCCATCCTCCCCTTTTCAAATTATCTTTTTCACATTATTCTCTCTTTCTCCCCCTTTGACATCAATGGAAAAGGACTAAATATTTGTATCACTTATGTTTCTCCTTTGACATCAACACAACTGCTCAATATACCCCCTCTTAAGATCACACACCATACTACACCAATCAGTAACCACTGCATAATGAAAACACATACTCCCCCTGACTACAACAACTAACAATGTCACTAACTACTCCCCCTGAGAGGTAGCCACCAACATTAGTCCAGAAAAAATAATGAATCTTGAAATCCACTAGATTGATGCATCTCCTTATACATCTAGTTTAAAGGAGGGGAAATGATCCCCAACTTCTCCTAGAGATACTTAATTGTATTCTTAGGAAGAGCCTAATTGAATATATCAACAACCTGATCCTTTGCAGGCACATACTCAAGCTTTACTTCATTATCTACAACCTTCTCTCTCAAAAAGATACTAGATTGAGATATGTTTTGTCCTTGAATGCATTACTGGATTCTTTAAAATATTGATAACAATTGTATTATCACAGAAGATAAAAATTGGTTCATCATACACTACTCTAATATCCTTCAATGTTTGTCTCATCCATAACACCTATGTGCAACAAGATACTACTGCAATGTATTATGCCTCTATTGAATCTTATTTCTTTATTATCCATGACACCAATTTGCATCTAAGAAAGAATGTACCACCACTTGCACTTTTTCTATCATCCACACAACTAGCCCAATTTGCATTTGTGTAAGCACTCAAAGTAAAATCAATATCCTTAGGATACCACAAGCCATGATTTGGAGTTCCCTTCAAGTATCTAAATATCCTCTTCATTGCTACAACTTGTGAATATCTAGGATCTTCTTGAAATATAGCCACAATACAAATTGCATGCATGATATCCAATCTAGTAGCAATTAGATAAAGTAGTCTACCAATCATTGATTTGTACTTGCTTTGATCATCCTTAGGAGATTCATCATTATTTCTCAACTTGCAACCAATAACCATAGGAGTACACACCATTTTAGAATCTTCCATTCCAAACTTCTTCAACATTTCTTTGATCATGAAATGAAAATACATTTATTTGTTTGATTTATTTGTAATCCAAGGAAGAAATTCATCTCCCCAAACAAGACATTTCAAACTCTTTTTTCATTTCCTCTACAAAATTCTTGCACATATCTTCATTGTCTCTAAATATTATGTCATCAACAAATACAACCACAATCAATATTTGATCTTTTTCAACTTTGAAGTAAAGATTGTTATCTGTGATACTTTTATTGAAACCTTGTTGTATCAAATACTTATCCAACTTTGCATACCAAGCTCTAGGAGCTTGCTTCAATCCATATAATGCCTTCTTCAATCTATAAATTATATCCAGTTTGTCTAATAATTGAAATCCTTTTGGTTGTTCTATGTATACTTTTTCCTATTCTCCATTCAAGAAAGCAGACTTTACACCCATTTGATACATTTTGAAATCCTTATGTGCTGCAAAATCCAAAAGAATCTTGATTGCGTCCATTCTTTCCACCAAATAAAATTTCTCCTCAAAATCTATTCCTTCAACTTGTGAGTAGGCTATATACACAAGCCTTGAATTGTTCCTTACCACTTCTCCATTCTCATTTATTTTTTTTATAAATACCCACTTAGTTCCAATCACATTTTTGTTCGCTAGTCTTGGGACAAGTTCCTTGTTATGAAATAACTTGCACAATAGAAGAATATGATATAAAATATGTTGCAAATACTTGATAATAACTAAGAAGAACAAGCCACTTTCGAGGGGGAAAACCTCCAAATATCTCTAAAGAGAAAACACTTCACAACTTGATGATGAAATAAGACTCACAACCTCCTATATATACCTATTCATGCCTAGGATATCACCTAGGCCAACTTAGACACACCTATATAAGTCTTAGGCTGACCTAAACCACTAAATAACAATATACTAATGATAATATGACTTTATAGAGAGTTAAGATAGCCACAAGCCAACTATTCATAACTCGATGTACACTAATATTAAGGGCGTAGCATGCCCCCTTCTTCAAAGAAGAATTGTCCTCAATGCTAATCAAGTTTGGATTCTTTTGAATGAACTCCTCATCCTCCCTTGTGGCATCTTCAACTGGTAAATTCTTCCATTGGATGAGATACTTAGTGAGAGTTCTATTCCTCAACTTCTTTGTGCATGTTTGACGAATGTACTCTAGTTCGAAAATGATTCTTCCTTATTCATTGAGCTCTGGTAGTGTTGTTTGAGTGGGAATATTATGCCCAATTACCTTCTTCAAATAGGAAACATGAAAAATTGGATGTATCTTTGTTGTCGGTGGCAACTCTAGCTTGTAGGCAACACTACCGATCTATTGCATGATTTGGTATGGACCATAATACCTTGGAGACAACTTATTATTATTTTTTTGTTGCTTTAGTGATATTTTCTTATAAGGCTGCAATCTCAAGAAGACCCAATCCCCAACTTCAAAACTTCTTTCACTACGATGTTGGTTTGCCTGTTGTTTCATTAAATTTTGTGCCATGGCTAAATTCTCCTTGAGTCCTAAAAGTACTTGTTGCTAATGAAGCAAGTGGTCTTTTTCTGCATGAACTCTTGATGACACCTTTATTGATGATGTTATGGAAGGAGGATGATATCCATAAAGTGCCAAAAATGGATACATTTTTGATGAGCTATGAAAAGAAGTGTTATACCACCATTCTGCAAGTGGTAGCCAATCTACCCAATGAGACTATTTCTCTGAAGTGAAATAGTGTAGATATCCTTCCAAACACTTATTAACAACCTTAGTTTTCCCATCTGATTAAGGGTGGTATGAAGAGCTATGAGCCAATTGAGTACCCAAACATGAGAATAAATCTTTCTAAAAGTGACTAGTGAAGATAGGATCATGATCATTAATAATAACCTTAGGTGTACCATGTAGCTTTTGGATATTGTCCAAAAAATATTTTTCCACTACACTTGTTGTAAATGGATGTGATAATGCAATGAAATGTGCATATTTAGTGAGGTGATCAACTACTACCATGATGACATTATGACCTTTAGATTTGGGAAGCCCTATGATGAAGTCCATGGATACCTCTTCCCAATGTTGGCTAGGAATAGATAAGGGTTGCAAGAGACTTGGTGTCTTAATTGTCTCTCCTTTATTCCTTAAACAAACCAAACATTCAGCCAAAAATTTTTGAACATCACCTTTTAGCCCTTCCCAAAAAAAATATTTCTTGACTCGATGATATGTCTTCAAAAATCTTGAATGACCACCCACTGGAGACTCATGCAACTCTGCGAAAATCATGTTTAAGAGTGGAATTCTTGCAGAGATACAAATTCTCTTTATACTAAAGAGTATCTCCCTTCCAACAAAACTTATCTGAACTACTACGATCACTTTTTAATTGTTTGATGAGATTACTTGTCGCAACATCATTTTTCAACACTACTTTGGCTTCCTCCACCCAATTTTCTTGTAATATTGAAAGAGCACACAATAAGGCTTCATCTTTCTCATCCTTCCTTGAAAGTGCATTTGCTACAATATTTTCTTTCCATTCTTTATATACAATCTCAAAGTCATATCCTAACATCTTAGTGACCCATTTTTGTTGCTCTTCAAAAGATAGTCTTTGTTTTAAAAAATATTTTAGGCTCTCATGATCTGTCTTAAACTTGAAGTGTCTACCTAATAGATAAGGCCTCCATTGTTCAACTGCATGGAGGATTGCTAGCATTTCCTTCTCATAAATAGGTTTTAGTTGATTCTTACCCTTTAATTGATGAATCTCAAAAGCAATTGGTTGACCTTCTTCCATGAGCACTGCTCCTATCCCATTTCCAGAAGCATAAAATTCCACAATGAATTTCTTACCATCGAACTTGCGCATATCCACCTTTGGAAACAAATTCCTAGATCCCATAGGAGTACTAAAGCTTGTGTCAATGTTAGTTGACCTATAATTTTCACCTTGGTCGCTTGAGAACTCATTTCTTGGTTCAACCATGTAGGTGCTTAACATGTTTTGTATGTCCGATATATCTCCTCTTAGGTCACACATGTCCATCTTCATTGAGGAAATTTCTTCCTTGACCTTACTAATTTGCTCATTAGGAGTAATATCCTCTATTGTTACCCCATCCTTATTAGGAATCTTCCTCGGAGTGACAACATTCTTTTTGCCCCTTGTTGCGGGCCCCATCATGATGGGAACCAATAAATTTGAAATAAATCACAAAAATGAAACTTAAATTCTCTAAAAATTTTATTGTAACTTACTAGGGCCAAAATAACTCTCACCTAGAAAAATCTCCAAGAAATAAGTAGATTTGTAGCGTGGAGAGTGATAATTGTGAAAAATTTAATTTTTCAATAACTTGTTTATTTCTACTCCAATTCCTCCAATTTACTATAATCTCCTTTAGTATGTATTCAAAAATCCAATAAAAATAAGACTCCAATTTGACAAGATGCACGAGCTATGCAGATTCCAAAAAAAGTGTAGAAACCCTAATTCTGCAATAATTCTCTTAATTCTATTCCAATTATTCTAAAATATGGACTATAGCTTCTTTAATATGTTCTTCAAAAACCCTTTAAAAATCAGAAAAAAAATCACCAAAATATGAAAGATATGCTCTTCCCAAAATCACCTCCAAAATTGAGAAAAAAACTTGCCTCTACGGTGCCAAGATCATGCTTTGATACGATTTGTTATGAAATAACTTGCATGATAGAAGAATATGATATGAAATATGCTGAAAATATTTGATATTAACTAAGAATAACAAGCCACTTTGAGGGGGAAAACCTCCAAATATCTCTAATGAGAACAAACTTCACAACTTGATGATGAAATAAGACTCACAACATCCTATATATACCTATTTATGCCTAGGATATCACCTAGGCCGACTTAGACACACCTATATAAGTCTTAGGCTGACCTAAACAACTAAATAACAATATAATAATGATAATATGACTTTATATAGAGTTAAGATAGCCACAAGCCAACTATTCATAACCCGATGTACACTAACATTAAGGGTGTAGCATTCCCAAGTCCGATTCTTCTCAATTTGTAACAGTTCTTCTTTCATAGACTTGATCCAATATTCATCGTTGCATGCCTCAATCACTAGTTTAGGTTCAACTTTGGAAAGTAAACATAGATTTACCCAGTCTTCAACAACGTCTCATTAGTACACCTTTGTTCTTATCTCCAATGATTTAATTTTCAAAATGATTCTTCTACACATACTTAATATTTTTGGGAGTCTTTTCTAGAGATTCTTCCTCTTCAATTTGCAGTTCTCTTTCTTCAAATTTTTCTTCTTCTCTACAACAAGACTCATCTGATTCATATCCATCTATCAACATTTAGTTCTTTTGTAAATCTTCATCAACCTTGAAACTTTCACTCTCGACAATCTTTCTCAGTCTCTTTTTGTAGCACTGGTAAGCTTTGCTTCTAGTAGAGTATCCAAGGAAGATACCTTCATCAAACTTGGCATCAAACTTTCTTAAGTGTTTTTCATCTCTTCTTATATAAAATTTTCTTCCAAACACTCTAAAGTACTTAACAATAGGGATCCTTCCATACCATAGCTCATAGGGAGTCTTCATGTTGTTTGTTCTTGCTTGAACTCTATTAAGTATATAAATAGCAGTATGAATTTCTTCTCTCCAATAGACTTATGTTATATTTTCCTCTTTCATCATTGTTCTTGCAACTTCTTGAATAGTCATATTCTTTCTTTCAACCACTCCATTTTCTTGAGAAGTCCTAGAGGCAAACAAATGCCTCTTTATACCATGTTTTCACAAAGGATGTTAAATTCATTGGAGGTGAACTCTTCACCTTTTTCAAATCTTAAACATTTGATTTTCATATCCATTTCATTCTCAACCATATCTTTGAATTCTTTAAACTTGTCTAGAGCTTTTGATTTTTCTTTGAGAAAAGTAACCCATGTCATTCTAGAATAATCATCAATTAATAGCATGAAATACTTGTCACCTTGTAGACTTATCACTCTTGTAGGACCAAAAAGATCTATATGTATCAATTCCAATATTCCAGTAGTAGATTGTTATTTTACTTTGAAGCTTCTTCTTGCTTGCTTTCCAACTTGACATTCTTTGCAAACAACATTGATAGGCTTTGTAATCCTTAGAAGATCTCTCACAATTTAAACTGAACTTATCCTCACTATGCTATCAAAGTTGATGTGACACATTCTTCTATGCCATAGCTAGGTTTCATTAATCTGAGTCATAAAGCAATGACCATCAACACTCTTAAGCTAATAAAAATTTCCATCTATCCTTCTTCCAACAAGAACCATAGTTTCAAATCCTTTTCTGATCTCACATCCATCATCTTGAAACATAAGATTGTATCCTTTGCTATGTCCAACACTCAAGAGGTTATGCCTTAAACCCTTAACATAGTAAACATCATCAGTATTATACTTTCCATCAAAATTGATAGAACCTTTTCCACAAATCTTAGTAGATGTATCATCACCAAATCTAACACATCCTCCATCATACTTTTCAAGTTTAAAAAAAATTACTCTTGTCATTGGTCATATGATTTGAGCATCCATTGTCAATGATCTAGTAATTCTTCTCCTATCTAGCATGAAAAGAAGATACCAAAGTACTTTTAGTCTTATCTTTTATCTCCGAAGAGATTTCCTTCACACATCTCTCAAACTTAGTAGAAATAGATTCATCTTTAAAGCCATGAACAAGCATTCATCATCATCAAAAATACTTTCATCTTCTCTAACATAATAGCTTTTCTTAATCATCTTACCTTTGTTATCCATATTTTTATTAATCAAAGCTTTGTTTGGACATATTGAAGAATAATGACCTATCTTTCCACAGATGAAACATTTGAAAGACAAATTACCATTGTACTTACCAAAACCCTTCTTCATTCTCCTTACAAAGTTAGATTCTATATCATCAAAATCCTCCTAATTTGATTCCTTGATCTCTTCTAATTTATTAGCCTTAAAAGTAGTCTCAATTTTTGCACCACTATTTGTTCCAAATTCTTTCATATCAAAAGCAGTTAAAGAGCTATACAACTGAGTTCTAGTCTATTGATTCAAATTTTCAAAATTTTCAATAGCAGACACTTTATGACTGCAAGATTTAGGAATATTTCCAAGAATTTTCTTTACCACTTTTGGTTCTTTGAGTTCACCACCAAGGGCTTTGATGGAGTTGACAACTTCATCTACCTTTGCATATAGCTTGTAACATTTTGTTCTTCAGACATCCTTAGGTTCTTAAACATGATCTTCATATTCTATATCTTAGCTTCTTTGACATTATCATCTCCTTCATAAATGATTTCTAACTTATCCCAAATTGCTTCAGTAGTTTTCATACTCATCACTTTCACTAATTCAAAATTTGTAAGACTATTTAGGAGAGAATACCTTGCTTTACCATTGGTTTAATAGGCATTGATCTCATCAACAATACTTGGACTATTTATAGGTTCAGTACATCCATCCTTAATAGACTTCTAGATATCATATTCAAGGTACACCAGAAAACTTTCCAAATTTATCTTCTAGAATGCATAATCCATTTCATCAAATATAGGGATCTCTTTCTTGTGTATCATCCCAGATCTACCTCAATCGGTTAAGCTTTCTTCCAAGGATCCTTGCTCTGATACCACATACAACTGAGATGGGGGGTGAATTAGTTGTACCTTAAACCTTCAAAACCCTCATACATATTAAGATCCACATCAACTTAATTAACCCTTAATATGTTATGATTATTTAGCAAGAAAGGAAAATAATAGAAATTGAAATAAATCAACACTGTGCGTAAGACAACACTAGATTTACATGGAAACCCAAAGATGGTAAAAACCATGGTGAGGATTAGCTCATAATATAAATTAATATCAACAACAAATACAATAGGGCTCACTGTCGGAGGGCTCACAACCCAAACAAGAAAGGCTCACTACCATAATAGAAAAGAAAATAGAGAAGAATATTACACAGAGAAATCCACCACAATATCACCAACACCTTTGTAGCATTATTGAAAAATTGTAAACACCTTCTTCTCACTACATCCAACAATCTAGCACATAAATCTTGCACTACAGTTTCCAAATTTTCATCCTAACACTCTACAATTTGCATCATTCACATCTTACTTGTCTATCTCATCATCACTCAACTCAAGCCATATTTATATCATCCTCAACCTTGAAAAAAATAAATTAAAATTAGTTCAGTGCCAAATTTTTTTTGTGATGGATAGAAGTAAGAGTGGACCACACCATTCCTTATTTGGGACCCAAAACTATAATACCACTCTACTACATGCTTTTAAAAAACGATAAATATCCACTGTAATTAGTGTAAACACCAAGGTTGGTCGTTACCTATGTAAACACCATTAAAATTTTAAGTACATGCTTCCTTTGATCTAGCAACACTTTGTGAGCAACAAATGTCACCTGAGCATAACCTGAAATATTCCATAAAAACCTTGAAATCCAACAAATTGCATGCACCAACTTCCACTTGAAGAATGTAAATACCTAGTACACTCAAACAACTTTTCCATACATTGGTACTCAAGAAAATGACATGCAAAGCACCAAACCTCAAATCACCTTTATTGAAAAAAGATACCAACACAATCAACACACCCTCAGATCCACAAGACTTGGAACCACTCTATGAAGAAACATGGAGCAAAGACATTTTCCCATACACCTTTGCAATGCACTATTCGCACATTGGTGAACAAAAATTCTTCTATACAATGATCTAGCAAACAAACTTATGAATATAACACCTCTGGACACCTCTAATAAACATATCCAAAATTCATAGGTAGATGTTCAACCTAGAAGAAATGCAAAGCAACGCCGAAACACTACTCTGCAACCTAGAACAACACTGCAACACACTATTTCCTCCTTTTATCGAATTTTATCAAAAGCACTTGAAAACCAAGCATCAAAGACACATCCTCATTACTCCATCACTTCCTCAACCATAGACAGAAGCTTATCAAATCAAAACTAGAGGTTGACACCAATATATTACTAATGACGACATAATGTAGTTCTAAACAAAGCATGGATAGCATCAACGTACTCTTGCAAAAATATCCCTTAATAATTATCATCTTCCTCATACTATTGACATTTCTAAACAAAGCATGGATAACATCAACGTAATCTTGCAAAAATATCCCTTAATAATTATCTTCTTCCTCATACTATTGACACCAATGACAACACAAGCTTGTTGACATCAATGGCAACACCAATCTACTCATACTCGCAACATACTGGGATTATTAGGAGGGAAACATAACCCAACCAATGACTGATAAAGATATAGAACCTCCTGACTAGCTAAAATTGTTGCTTGATACTCAACCTTTTATAGATGATAAAGCAATATTTGATTGCTTCTTGCAAGACTGTGCTATGGGGATAAAAAACATAGCAAAAAATAAAGCTATAATTAGAATTCATATTATTAACATCACCAACCCAATCTAAGTCAGTGAATCCAACAATCTAAGAATCTCCAAGTGGTGTGAAAGAAAAAATAAATTGAGCAATGGAAAGTACTAATTAATGATCATTGTTTGAAGGAAAAATATTACTAAAGAAGAGAATCCAATCCAAGCACCAAGACCATGAAGAGGAGATGCAAGAATTTGATAAGGGGAAAAATAAGAAAAACCCTCAATATTATGAATGAGGCAAATGCCTAAGAATGATAAAAAGAGAGAGAGCACTTAAGCTCTAATCTTAATTCATGAAGAATGAGAGGAGAAGAATCTAAATAAATAGAGGTGAGAAGAGAAGTTATAAAGTAACTCCTGACTCTATGGATTCCATCATTCATCCTATGTGTGTGCAAGGTGTCAGGATCCTTATAAGGAGTAGGCTACACCTAAGAAACTAATATTTCTTAATAAAATAATTAAAATAAAATGAGTCATCCTCATACATGTTTAAGGAAACAAAAAGACAAAAGACATGGGGATTCCTTGGAATATCCTTCAAGTAATTAAATAATTATGATTAATAAATTAACCTTTACCAAGTAAATATTAATATTCTAACATCCCCCATTAAGCTTTACTTGGGGATTTTACATCAAGCCCTTCAATGGGTTGTAATCCTATATTTTTACAATGAAAAATATTTTTTTCTTTACAAAGAGCTTTGGTGAGAATATCTGCAACTTGATCTTCAACTTTACAATACAAAAGAGAAAATTTCTTGTCTTCAATTTTCTCTATAATGAAGTGATGTTGAAGAGAAATGTGCTTGGTCCTTGGATGAAAAATTGGATTATTTTCCAAAGCAATAGCACTTTTATTGTCACAACATAAGAGAGTAGGATCCTTTTGAGGTAGACCCAAGTCTTCAAGTAATCTTCTTAACTATAGTGCTTCTTTAGATGCATTGGTACAACCTTTATATTTAGCTTCTTTAACATATCTTAAAATTATTTTTGAAATTTTAAAATGAGTTTGTTGTGAACACTATACGAAATATTAGGTCTAATAAGTGTTAAATAATTTAATCTTCCTACTAATTTCTTATATAAAGTAGGATCAACAAAAGGAGTTTCTACACTTAACCAAATAGAACAAATGTGAAAATAAAGTCTATGGCAAAGTGGAAGGGCGTGGGTGGGAAGCGAAGCAACACTGTTAGTTAGAAATCTCTTGACAAAGATGGCAATGGGAGTTTAGAATTAGAAGATGATGATGCAACCTCCATTTTCTTGAGGTTTCATGGATTTTTCACCTTGCATGGCTACTTGTGCTTGTTGTCTGCAACACTCTTTATGCTTGGTCAGCCATGCTAATGTTGTTTAAGCTCCTCTTGTTGGTTGGGATCATTTATGCTTTGTCTTGTGACATCTAAAGGCTTGTTTCTCAAGTTTGTTGGGCATGTTGGAAAAATGAAGAATATTGACTATCTCTATAGTTTTTGTGTTGTAATTGATGTCACCATGTTGTGATTACAAGTTTAAGGTTGTGCCTGATCTAGTATTTTGGTCCAATATCTAAACCAGTATTCATGCTGCTCTCTCTGCTATTCTTGTCTGCACTCCTCCGCAGTCGACTATTACTACTTGTGGTTTTGGGAAATGGTTTGTAGGTGTCGGGAGCATGTACATTCAATATCTTACGTATCCAAATTATCATATAGTGTATCAAAATTTTAGTGATATTTGAAAATGTCCTATTAGGTCTATCCTTGGTTGACCTAATGAATGGTGAATTGATTTTTCTATGCAGATATATGTGCGACCTGTCCTAGGTCTGTGTCAACTTGATGTAGCATGTTGGGAATATTTTGTGATTACTTGAAGCTATTTGTTAGTATTTTTGGTAAATATGATGCACATCTAATTAGGCCGACCTAATTGATGCTTGCAGTTGAGTCAAGTATATATATTGAACAGGGTTGAAGATTAATGTAGTGAAGAAAGTGTGGATGTTGGTAGTTGAAGTGTGATAGTGTGTGTGAAAGTGAGAGAATATAATGAAGTGTGTTAAGTCAATGTATTGAGCATTACCAAAACTGTATCAACACTTGTTAGGTGCATTATTATCAGTACATTTTGGCTATAAAGCCTTCTTTTGTTTAGTAAATATTTTTGTAGGGAGTGAGCCTCCCTATAAGTAGTGAGATTTTGTATCTGGACAATGAGTCCTCTTTGGGCAGTGAGCCCTTGGAAGTGAGCCTTATATTTTCAATTCTAGAACAATTTTATATTGTGAGTTAATCCTCATTTTGGTTTTTCCCTCATTGGGTTTTCCATGTAAAATTTGGTGTTCAGTGTGTTATCTTTCTTTTTGTTTTGCATCTCTTGCTTATGTTTAATAACAAAACAGTGTGATTATGGAATGAATTTATGTTGGAGCTTTAAAATTGAATTTTTGTGACAATTGATTCACCCCCCTCTCGGTTATCTTGCATCCTTGAACAATTGGTATTAGAGCCTTGGTCCTTGTTGAAGAGCTTAACCGCTTGAGGAGGATCCTGAAAATTGATTAGATGAATGATAAAGGAGAGCTCTAGACTGCTCTTGAGAATATTGACAAAGTGGAAAGAGAAAATAGAGATTTGAAGGAAAATATTGACGATGCAAATGAATGTGTCCAAAAGTTGAAAGAACAACTAAAGAAATTCAAGGAAAGACACATAGAAGTAAGTGAGTAGTTGAAACAAGAAATAATTTGACTGAAAGTGTCGATAGAAGAAAAGAAAAGAATTGAAGATTTTATGAATACAATAGTGTAGAACAAAGTTGATGAATGCTCTAACCTTGAATAGGAGGTGGTGAACCTGAGGATTGAACTAGAGAAGGTAAAGCTTTGTGAGAACAAGTTCAAATCTAGCTTCGATAAGCTTGAAGAATTTATTGCTAGACAAAAATCAAGTAAAGAAAAAGCTGGTTTTGGAAATGATGCAGGTGAAAGTTCTAAGAAAAATAAAATGACTCAGGACAAAGGGAAGCAGAAGAAGAATTTTGCAAGAAGATAGCTTGAGAGAAAACCTAATGCCTAGAGGTATCCCTTTGTCAATGGTATTTTTTTTTCCTGTAGTAAATATGGTCATAAAGCAACATAATTGGAAAGTAGAATGAATTAGAATCAGTTTCCTAGCTCATTTTCTAGACAATTTTTTTCATGCAAGAAACTTGGACATAAGGCTACTAAATGTAGATCTCAGGTGAGAATGATCAGTAGGGTGATGATGAATAGATTTCATGGAGGTAGAATGAATCAATCCTTTAATGGATACTACTATACAACAATAGATTTGGATACAGAGCAAATCAATGTGGGTCAAGAGGTAATGGAGGTCAGATTAATCAGAAAAGTGTTGTTTGTTATAACTATAATAAACCTGGACATATCTCAAAGGTTTGTAGAAGTAAGAATGGAAAGAAGTCTACTATGGTAGAGAAGAATGATCCAGTAAAGAATATTGAAAAAGAAGAAATGAAACAAGAGATGAATAAGATATGGAAGAAGAAAGAGGAGGAAGAAGAAAAACTTGAAACTATTGATGGGTTTGTGCCCTCATTGGGTACATATGACTTATTCGGTAATTAGAACTAGCAAGGTCTTAAGGGGAGCATTATCAGAAATGTTATAAAACCCCCTCTTGTATGGCGTTTCAAAGGATGGCATGAGGATGGAATGTGAAAAATGAGTATTTAGAAATTTTGGAAAATGAACCTAAATAAATCATGTTGGTATGGAAGTTTGTAGACCGAATTAGGGTTTTCTATGTTGGGAAGGATGTTTTAAGTAGCTTTTTGATGTTTGTCACATTTAATGCATGGTTAGGGAAAATTCAATGGTGTATAAGTTGAAATCTTCTGAGTCTTCTTGATTGATTGAGCATCTGAAGAACTTGAGTGATCTTGGAGTGATCTTGAAGCAAGCTAAAGCAATTATGGAAGAAATTCAAAGAAATTAACTCAGGCAATCAAAGAATTAATTTCTCTATTTGCAAAAAGGGTAGAAGAAGAAAAACAAAGAAGTCTCGAATAACAAATTAAAGAAAGTGTAGAAATGGAAAAATAATTGAGTGATGTCCTCCCTTTGGAGTTGAAAGGAGTTGAGTTAGAGGAATTTGATCATAGGAAGATGAAAGAAATTGAACTAGAGCTTAACCAAGATGAATTATAGAACATCAAAAACCTAGGTATGGATTTGTGGAGTGAATTTTTGTGGGTTGTCAATAAAGAGTTTATCTTGTTCTTATTAAATAGTTTCAAGAATAGAAGCATTATATTGGACAAACCCTACTTGGTTATGAAGGAAACGATCAAGGCTATTACAGGCTTATGTAGTATCAGTGACCTTCTTGGAAAGAAAACTATAAAGTATAAAGATGTGGAGGAATTGATTGGTATTTGTAAAGATCCACGAGCTTTATTGATAAACACTCTTGAAGATCTATATGTAAGGTATGTTGCATACGACATTTCTTACAAGGTCTATTTTAGAAATTGTGAAGGCTCCACATCAGCCATTGTTGTTCATATTGGACACATGATGGTTAAGGAGAATAGGAAATTTGACTTGTGTAGCTTGTTGCTTCAAAATATTTCTGAGAATGTTTGAATGTTGGTAATTGAGGGTTATCCCTTTCATTTCGGATCTTTTTTGGTATGCTTGGAATTTTACTTTTTAAGTTCCCTACTGAGAAAAGATAATGTGGTATGGGAATCTGGGATTCCTATTGGAAAACAGGTTTACAGGTATCTAGAGGTGTTGTCAGACTGTACAAGTATGTGTAAATCTTATTTTACATATTTGAAATCAAATCTTTTCTCTGGTATATCTACTTCAAGTTAGTTTGAGGTGGGCTCATCCTCTAGTAAAAGGAAATTGGAGATTGCCATTAGTGAATCCCCTCCGAAATTAAAGAAGAAGAAAGTTATAACTGAAGATATCATTGACATTTCATATTGAAAAGGAGAATATATCCTCTGATGACAACCAATCTATGTTAGTTAAGGGGAAGATGAATAAGCTTGGTGAATTATGGAGTGCAATATCTCCTATTGACAGACTAAAAATTGATGATGCTTTGGTAGAATGCCTACTTCCGAAAGGTATTGGTGTATTAGATGTTTTTGATTTCTTGTTAGAAAATCTTGTTGAGATTGTTGAAGAGAGAATGTTGCTTGAAGGTTTAGAAGGATGTAAATTTGAAGCTTTGGTTGAAAAGAGGTGTAATAAATCTAAAGGGAGATTATCTAAATTGATCACGGAAACAAAGAAGTGCATTAAAGAAATATCTGACATTTACAAGTATTGTCTCTGGTGGCTTGCTGCGGTAGACAATTTCAGAAGTAAAATTGAAGCAATTGAGTCAGAAGTAAATAGTATTGGAAAGAGTTTTGACATCTTTGAAGATAAAGAAGGAAAGCAAAGATTGGGAGTTGGTGAACTACAAGCTAAACTGGTTGTTGTGCAAAGATAGAGAGATGATGTAGTTAAGCCTTTTTGGCTTCTTAAGGAAATTGATGAGGTCTAGTTAGACCATCTTTTTGGAATTCTTATTGATGTTGAAGATGTTGAAGGATAGAGTTCATATTGTTAATCGTATTTTTCTCTGTTGGGCCTATTGGAAAGCATCTGCACTCAAATGGAGTCATCTACATTTAACTAGAAGAAACTACATCTAGTTCTTGAGGAAAGATACAAGAAAGTTTTTTAGGTAAAGAGCATTTTTTTTACTTGAATCCTAAATGTTCTATTTTTGTTTTCTTTGCTGTGAAGAAGAAGAAAAAGGGGAGAAGAAATTTTTGGCCAACTGGAAGTTTTTTTTGGAATTGTTATGACTTTTGATGTCACCATAATCAATTTTTGTACATCCTTTTTGGCCACCCTTTTCCATTGATGTCAAAGGGGGAGAGATTAAAGTTAGGGGGAGAAATTGGAATTGGAGAGCTTTTGGTAGTGGGGAGAAATTTAAATTGCTGGGAGAGTTTGAAGGAGAAGTTTTTGTTGCATGTTGTCATCAATGAGAAAGGGGGATATTGTTGGAAAAATGAAGAAGATTTACTATCTCTTTAGTTTTTGTGTTGTCATTGATGTCACCATGTTGTGATTATAAGTTTAAGTTTGTGCCTGATTTGGTATTTTGGTCCAATATCTAAACTAATATTCATGTTACTCTCTCTACTAATCTTGTCTACACTCCTTTGTAGTCGACTATTGCTACTTGTGGTTTTGGGAAATGGTTTGTAGGTGTCAGGAGCATGTACATTCAAGATCTTACGTATCCAAATTCTCATATAGTGTATCAAAATTTTAGTGATATTTGAAAATGTGCTATTAGGTCTATCCTTGGATGACCTAATGAATGGTGAATTGATTTTTCTATGTAGATTTATGTGCGACTTGTCCTAGGTCTGTGTCGACTTGATGTAGCATGTTGGGAAGATTTTGTGATCGCTTGAAGCTAATTGTTAGTATTTTATGTAAATATGATGTGCATCTAATTAGGCCGACCTAATTGATGCTTGCGGTTGAGTCAAGTATATATATTAGATAGGGTTGAAGATTAATGTAGTGAAGAAAGTGTGGATGTTGGCTGTTGAAGTGCAATAGTGTGTGCAAAAGTGAGAGAATATAATGAAGTGTGTTAACTCATTGTATTGAGCATCACCAGAACTCTATCAACACTTGTTAGGTGCATTATTATCAGTTCATTTTGGTTGTAAAGCCTTCCTTTGTTCAGTAAATATTTTTGTAGGCAATGAGCTTCCCTGTAAGTAGTGAGATTTTGTATATGGACAATGAGTCCTCTTTTGGGTAGTGAGCCCTTGGAAATGAGCCTTATATTTTCAATTCTAGAACAATTTTATATTGTGAGTTAATCCTCACCATGGTTTTTCCCTCATTGGGTTTTCCATGTAAAATTTGGTGTTCAGTGTGTTATCTTGCTTTTTTGTTTTGTATCTCTTGCTTATGTTTAATAACATAATAGTGTGATTGTGGAATGAATTTACATTGAAGCTATAAAATTGACTTTATGTGACAACTGATTCATTCCCCCCCTCTCAGTTGTCTTACATCCTTTAACATGAAGGTTTTTTATTACATGGATCTATTTTTACCCTGCATGTTCTTTTTGAGTGACCCTGTCCTTTGGGTGGGTGTGGAAGATATCTCGGTTGGCTTGCATTTATTTGTAGAGGCTATCTATGGTATGTGTTGGTGGTTGTTGGCTCAGGTGGGTGGGAAGTGCCTTGGAGCTGGGTGTTTGAGTTCTGGAGTTGAGGTGGGAGAGTCCCTTTTCTTCTCTTTTGTAGAAGGATGTCTCTCCTTGGAGGTTGGTGCTCTACTCTTAGGCTAGCTTTGGCAATTATTGCTTCCTCAATGTTTTTTTTCTTCTCTTCAGGAGGTGTATTTTAGAGCTTGGGGAAGGATGATATCTTCTTCTTTTGATGTTGGCTCTTCTCATATCATCTAACATTTTGAGGTGGTTTTGGATTGTGGGTATTTTCCTTGTTTTAGAAGTTGTTTTGGACCTGTTCTTAGACTTGGGGTTGTTTCTTCTTGTTCCCTATTCTTGTAGGATTGTTCTAGCCTTTGGATGTGTTTCTTTTTATTCTTTTGGGTTGAATCCCAAGTTGCTTTGGATCATACCAAAATTTGTTTCTCCTCCTTTTGACCTATGAAATCCTTGTTTTTCAAAGGGGGTATGTTTTATCTTTGGCTGTGGTCTGAGCTATTTAGTGATTTTATTATTTTCTTAGAGGAGTTGGTTTGAGGTCAAGGTTCTTAGAAAGCCCCTTTTCTAGTTTCTGAATCTCTTGCTTCCAAAGGATGATGTGGTGGCCTTCTCTATTGGACTTGTGTCTTTCTATTGGTTTCTATAGTTGTCTTCTACTAAGGTGAATATTGGTCCCATTAAGGAAAATCCATCTCCTATTAAGGTGGAGCTAGATGTTGTAGTGGTGGTGGGAAGTGATATGCTCTTTTGTTGGTTCCTTTTGAGGTGGAGTTGTTGTGTGCAAAAGAGTGGCATTTTTGGTAGTTTTGGTTGTCGCTTTGTCCTCTCCCATAGAGGGGATCCCTCTCCTTTTGAGGTGGAGTAGGGGTTGGTGCTATAGGATGGTTTGTATTGGTTAAATGTTGGGGCTACTTAATGCTTCATCTTTTCTGGTCAAGAGTCTTGTTGGCTCAGTGTTGCCTATATTAGGAGAATTTTTTGCTATTATGAGTTGATAGTTTGTTGTAGTTTGGCTGATGTAGGCTGGTTGTTGTTTGATTGATTCAAGAAGTCTTTATTTGTTTTAAAGAGTTCACGGTCTCTATTAAACCTAATTGTAAAAGGTTTTAAGGCCCCTTCAAAACCTATTTTGTGAAACTTGTTTGGTCTTGTCTTTCTCTCTTTGTTTGTTGTTGTTTAGGTTGTTGATAGTTTATGTATTTTATTCTTTACAACTCTCTCTTTGTTTGGGTTTTGGGGCCCCATCAAAACCTGCTTTACCCATAATAAAAAAAGGGAGTTCTATATCAACCATTAATTTAGTTCTTAATTCATACAGAGTAGAAACACAATTTGCATCACTCATATTAAACTTATCTAAGAGATCTTGAGCATATTTATGTTGAGAAATAACAATACCATTAGGTGTTTTCCAAATTTATATACCCAAAAAATAATGTAATAAGCCTAAATCAGTCATTTGAAATCGTTGATTGAGTTTAGACTTAATATCACTAATCAAATTGTTAGAACTAGAAGTGATAATTAAATCATCAATATATAAAATAATGATCACAATATCATTTTCACTATGTTTAATATATAAATTTGGATCATTTCTACTTCTAATGAAACCTTGAGATATAAAGAAAGTATTAATTTTAGAATACCATTCTCTAGGAGATTGTTTTAAACCAAAAATTAATTTCTTTAATTTGTAAACAAGATGTTCATTACCTTCCTTAATAAAACCTAAATGTTGAGACATGTATTTTTTCATGTAAATCACCATTTAAAAATGCACTTTTAACATCCATTTGATGAATATTTCAATGCATATGAGAAGATAAAGTAAAAACTATTTAATAGTTGGAATTTTAGCTATTGGAGCAAAGGTTTCATTATAATCTAAGCCTTCCACTTAAGAGAAGCCTCTAGCAACTAATCTATATTTAAACTTGTTAACCTCATTATTTAAACATTAACCTTAGTTTTATACAACCATTTGCATGAAACAAGATTCTTTCCATGAGGTAAAGGAACTAAATCCCAAGTTTTATTAGCAATTAATATATCATATTATTCTTGCGTCACCTTTTTTCAATGAGGTTGATCTTTAGCTTTTTCATGAGTTTGAGAATCATTTGTAGGAATAATTTTAGACATCAAACCATAATTACAATATTTTTCCTTTCTATTCTTAGATTGATTTGGTCTAGCTAAAATATCCTCACTTTCTTGCATAATTTTTTAAAACCATTTAGGCTTTCTTTTAGAAGTAGGAGTATCATCATTTGAAGAAGAATTATGAGAAGATTCAACATGCTCATTTTCACTATCACTATGAGTAAGAGATGTATTAGGAGGGTTAAGAAAAGATTCATCTTTTGGATTATCTTCAACAACAATAAGTTCATTTTGAGAATATTCAATAGTATGCACTTTAGAACAATCATGAACACCATTTTCAACAATACATACATCTCTAGCAACTTTAACTTTGTTAATATGAGGATTATAAACTCTATAAGCTTTAGAATTTTCATCATAACCAACAAAAATATGATAAGAAGATTTAGGATATAATTTTTTCCTTTATGTTTAGGTTTGTGAACATAAGCAATTGAACCAAAAATTCTTAAATGATTAAGATTAGGCTCCCTACCAAACCAAGCCTCTTCAAGAGTTATATTCTTTAAATAATTTGTAGGAGTTCTATTAATAATATAAGTAGCACAAAACATAACTTCAACCCAAAAGTTATAAGACATGTTTTTAGCATGTAACATACATGTAGTCATTTCAACAATAGTTTTATGCTTCCTTTCTACTACACCATTTTGTTGAGTTGTATAGGGAATGATTAGCTCATTTTTAATACCAAATGACTTTAAATAACTATTGAAATCATTTTTCACATATTCTTTACCATTATTAGTTCTAAGAGTTTTTATTTTAAAACTAGATTGCCTTTCAAAAAACTTATGAAAATAAAAAAATATATCAAGAATTGATCCTTACTATGAAGAAAATAGATCCAAATTCTTCTAGAAAAATCATCAACAAAAGTAAGTGCATGCCTTGATCCTTGGATGGATTTATTCTCCATGGGTCCCAAAAGGTCACTATGGATTAGGTGTAACTTATGATTTTCCCTCCATGATTGACCTCATGGAAAGGGCTCCTTATGCATCTTACCACTCATGCATCTTCTACATACAATTTTAGAGGGAACAATACTAGGCAATCCTTATACCATATTAAGTTTTTACATCAAGGAAACATTGATAGCATTGATATGACCAAGTATTTCACACCAAATATTAAAATCAATGGTAGATATTAAAGAGAATATATATTGAGAAAACTCATAAAAATTGAACAAATTATCATTGTCTAATTTAACATTAGAAATGGCCTTATTTTGTTTTGGATCAATCAAATAACACATCTTTGTAAATTTATATTTTGTAATCTTGATAAAGCTTGGCAACTAAAAGAAAACTAGTCTTTATTTCAGGAACATATAAAACATTATGCAATTTACCATTTGGAACATTCACATCTCCAATTTCCTCTACTTTACAACTATGATTATTAGCAAGTTGAAGAGGAACATTAGACATATCGGATTGTATAGACTCAAATAATTCTTTATGTGAAGTGACATATTGAGATGCACTTGAATCAATAACCCATTCAAGAGGTTGTGAAGTATTAAAACTACAAGTAAAAGAACACTTAGATTGATTTGCATTGTTGATAATCTTATGATTATTAAGTTTATTTTGTTGATTATTTTACTCCATTAGATTTTTATCATTTTTCTTCTTGAAACAAGCATTTTTCCAATGACCATCCTTATTACAATAAGTGCAATGATGTTACACCCCTTTTTGTCTTGAACCAAATTATGACAATGAAATTATGGTCATTATGTTAGTTGTGATTAACTAACTTTCATGAGAATGTGAAATTGCGAAAAAAAAATTAAATTAATTTGTTATAACTGCAATTATGAATGATTTCCTTATATATGTATATAGTGAATGTGTTCATGACTTTTTATTTTAAAAATGATACCAAGAATGGTCTAACCGTATTTCTTTGTGAAGTGGTTGTAGGATTTCCAACACCTCGAGGGAAAGGGAAATATCATCAAGGAGAGGTCGTAGTCTATAAAGGATCAAATTATCTTCAAGCTATAACAACCCTCCTGGTTTCTAGTGGACTCAGTAGTGTTATGTTTTGTTTTGATGCTCAGATACTATGATGATACTGTTATTGTTTGATGTGGTTAGTCAGATACTATGATGACACTATTATTGTTTGATATGGTTAGTTTAGATGCTAGATGATGTTATTTCATTTTGGACTTGATTACTTTATATGACATTATGGTTGATTATATATCAGTTCATTTTCTGAATTACGATATGATGCAGTGATTTAATTTAATATGTTATGAGATGATTATTAGTTAGAAATGTAATTCATTGATTATGCTATAATTGTTAGAATAGGTGTGACGAAGGACAATATAGCATCATTCGTTCGCGAGTGCCCTGTTATGTTGCAATTCCTTCTCACAATGCAGTATCTTGATTTAATGCTTTGATATATATGTATATATGCACATGTACACAACTTCGTTTGTATGCAGGATTGCAGGTATAAGTCTCGATTCCACCTGCTTCGGCAGGACAGGGCGAGCACCAAATAACCCAATGGATAAATGTTGATACAGAGGTGACGATGAAGTCCTTTCCGTTCCATGATGTCAGGTCGTCTCATTATTTGGTATGGTTGTTGATTTTGTGTAATTGTCGTCTTTGTCTGTTGTGTTTGTGTTTTGTCTTATTTTATGTGGGCATTGATAATTATGATTTATCTTAATGATTGAAATAGATTATTTATTTTAATGCTGGATTATATTGTAATTAAATATTTAATTATTTTAATTATTTTTGAAAATCTGATATTGCAATTTAATTATTAATTAAATATTAAATATGCTTAATTATTTTAATTAATTAAATTGGTGGGGGATAATTATGTGAATAATTTATTTAAAATAAATATGTAATGTGAGGTGCAAGAAAAGTTGAAAAACAGGAATTAAAGCAATAAAATAAATAAAAGAATTAAAAAGACAGTGTGAGCCAATATAAATTGAGAGTTGGAAAAAAAACTAGTTTTAAAGAATGGATTTTTCTTTTAATCTTGGATTTTTTTTTGGAGAGCTTTGAAGGGTTGAGGAATATATTTTATTTAATCATGAATTTTTGAGAAGCTCACACACACATAGAAGAACAGAAAGCTGAAGTGCTCCAGGGATTGTGGAGTTCGTTCTGGACTACGGATTGGAATCGGATTCGAGGGCATCTTTAAATTTGCATTGGATTCCAGGTTCCTCTGGTAGTTTTTCTTCTCGTACCTTTTCTATTTTCTGTTTGTTTCTGAAAAGAAAAATAGATCTTATTATAATAATTTTTGGTGAGCATAGAGAACTTCTGTTGAAAACTGAAACTAGGGCAAATTATTAGACTAGAAAACAAAATGAATCATAGTTATTATTTTGAACAAATTCTTGTCAAGACAAAAAAAAAAACTCAGGTCTTCTGAAACATTCTATTTAAACAAAAAAAAAAAAGGATTGGAGAAAGAATAACTTAGTTATTGATGGGAAATATAATTGAAATTGTCTCAATATGTTGATCTATGAAAGATCTATATAGTGTTATGTATTTTTTTACCCTGATTTTTATACTTATGCAAATCAGATATATACACATAATATATACATATATATATATATATATATATATATCTTATATATATATACATATATTCATATGTATATATTAATTTTTACAAACCTTTTATATTTCTTTAAATTTTAAGCGTCGGTCGTCGGCCGTACGACTGTGAGTTCTTTTTTTTTTAAATTTTTTTTTGAAATCGAAATTGTTATTCTTCATGTAATTTCGTTTGTTTTATCGAAATTATGTTTTTGAAATTAAAAAAATATATATATATAATAAAAAAAAAATTATTGCAGAGGGGAGGACGAAGGACGGTCGAAGCCGTACCCTCGGCCTCGCCCCCTGCGGGCTGTACTGCCCACGGCAGTCTTAGACTGCCGTGCGCAACAGTCTTAATGACTGCTGTGCGCGGCAGTCACTAAGACTGCCGCGGGCAGTCAGGGCTACGACCCTTGTTAATTGCGTTCTGTGTTAAAAATTTTACTTTGCTTTTTTTTATTATTTATTTATTTTAATATATATATATATATATATTTTGATTTCAATATGTATTTTTTTTAATACTTTTAGGAAATAATTATAATGCATTTTATTTTAATTCTTTAAAATAAAATGAAATAAAAATAAATAAAATTATATTTATTTAACATTATTATTTTAATGTAATTATAATCTTTTTATTTAATATTATGTATATTAAATGAAATTAAGATTATTTAAATTTAAATGATAATTTATTACATTATGCGGATGTAATTTCATCTTGGATTTTAAGCTTTCAATTTTGTTCATATTTAGGAAATTCTATCTTTATATTTCAAATGGAAATAGTTTAATGATTGTGTTGATTAAATTAAATTTATAGACAAAAATTGGCTTTTAATTGTAACTATGGATTTTTTTGAGACAATCATTTTAGTTACTTACTTAGGATTGGGATCGAACATAAATGTGCAATTTTGCAAAATGTGATGAGAGTTTCCTTGTATGTTATATTTTGCTTTATTGTTTTTTTTTTGTTGTCGATGTGGGAACCGTATCGTATTTTTAATCCTGTTCCAGAGGCTTGTGATTTAAAGTGTAGTTACCTTGTTTATGCTTTTGAGCGTTATTGGGGTTATGTTAGGAAGGGTTGGACGGGTTTGCAAGTTTGTTGCTTATGTGCAGTTGCGAGATGGTTAATGCCTCGTGTTTTGGATTTTGGTTTTATGACTTATATGTGGTAGTCCAACCCTTACCTATTTTGAGATTTGTTAGGGGTCATAGGTGGGAGAGTGGCTCTTCGTGGGCGCCGGCGCCTCAGATGAGGAAGGGCCAGGATAACCCTCAAAAGAGTAGTAAACAAGTGATAACCTAAACAATAGATTTAGGGGGTTGGGTAGTTTTAAAAACACAAGATAATAAAACTTTGGATTCCTCAGCTATGCATTAGGGCTACCTTAGACTAGTGATAGACTGAGAAGGCCGTGGTCGGCATAGTTATAGTCTTGTCTTCCCGAGAGGCTATTGGCTCCGCATTAGCTACCCTATGGTGCCGGCGCCTCAGTTAGTAGGAAGGGCCAGGAGATCCATAGATGGGTGCCGGCGCCTCATTTGGAGGAAGGGCCAGGAGAATCCCATGAGAGCTATGCGATGACACTCTCCACTTGACACCCTTGTGCTTTGTGTTGTTGCCTCTAGATGTTATCTCTTTGTGATGTTTCTTTAAATTCTTGTGAATTGATTCTTGATTGTTAAGTGATATTACTTCATGTTATCGTGATGAGTTCTTGGCTTAATCTTGTCATGTGATTTGTAAATTTGATGGTTGTTCTTTGTAAGCTTTGAGTTGTACTGGTTTTATATCATATTGTGGTTGAGTCGGTTGACTTTCATGGTCGGGTTCACTTCCTCGTCACCTCTGAGCACGGGGGGTGAGTTACTTCGTAATTCACATGGTTGGGTGGAACGTGCTCCGCACCCGTTGGGTTCCCCATCAGCATCTTGTCTTCTCAGCTTTCCGCAGTGGAGTTGTACCAGTGATCAGTTGTACTTCATGTTCATTATTCTTGTATCAATCCCCATGTTGGGAAATTCAATGTAATTCATGTATCAAAGAAAATTGTAATGTAATATTATTTCAATGATGTAATAGTTAGGTTTGATTTGGATCTTGTTAAAAGATTTATCATGGATGTAATTTCGTGATGTTGTCATACTTGCATCATGGCTATCAGTTGTATCATTGTATATGGTTTTCATAAATTAAATGGTTATGTTGTTTTCGTTACCTTTATTTTGTTTTGTGGTTGCAATGTAACCTCGTGTGCCCCAGAGAACCAAGTGTATTAATGTTATGTATTATGCTATGTGATTTTGGTTTAATGTTGTTCATGTTACTTTTATTATAAAAAAAAAATATATTATTCGCGTTATGTGTGTGTTCTCTGGGGTTTGCACGGCGGGCGTTACAACTTGGTATCAGGGCCAAGGTTGCGAACGCTAGGGTATTTGGGTAGTGTAGTCCATTAGGTTACCGTTTGTGCAACTCTTGTGCTCATGTTGTACTTTATCTTGTGGCGCAGAACTATGGCTCAGGTAGAGGACATGGCCGTGCAAGAGGCCGTGGTGCCGGACATGGAGCAAACCAGCGAAGCCCCTCAGTTCCTAGTTCCCATGGCTCTGAGCATGAGGAACAGCAGAGTCTTCATAGTGTTCCATCAGGTGACCAGAATCCAGCACCGCCAGGTCTAGACGGTCAGTTACAACATATACTTGGAGAGATCCCTGACCGATTAGGACCCAGGCCAGATGAGGTGCACCAGGTGGAGAGGGAGAGAGAGAGGTCTCCGAGACGCAGGGATACAGATGTGGTTCCAGATGCAGTCATAGCAGGCCATATGAGAGATCTGATGAGGGCACACCCTCCTACTTTTGATGGTTATGGAGGAGGTCTTGAGGCTGAGACCTGGTTAATCGACTTAGACCGTTGCTTCGCCATGCACCCCTACGGTAGCAATACCAAGGCACGGTGCGCAGTTATGCACTTGCGAGGTTTCACGTCTACTTGGTGGCGCCTGGAGGAATAGAAACTGCATCTTGATCTCAATATGGTTACTTGGGAGTTGTTCCTAGACAGGTTCAGAGCTCGTTTCCTCTCAAATCACTGGAGGCAATGTAGGGCTGACGAGTTTCACGATCTCAAGCAGTTGTCTATGTCAGTGGAGTAGTATGAGAGGCGCTTCTACGAGTTGAAGCAGTATGCTGGGATTAGCCACGATGAGGGCATGTTAGTGCAGCATTTTGTTCGGGGCTTAAATGCCCGCATCAGTGGTGGTGTACGAGTCTTCGAGCCGAAGATGATGGAAATGGCAGTTGAGAAGGCTCGCTTAGTGGAGGAGAATTTGGCCATGGCTTTGGATGGTCACATCGGAGTGCAGATTGGTAGCACGCCCACACCTGGTTATGTTGCTCATGGAGGGCAGTCACAGGGAGCAGGGTCTTCCAGGAATAGGTACCCACCCTCAAAAGGGGGTTATCAGCAGCAGCAGCCTCAACAACAGCAGTCAAAATAGAAGAACAATCAATCTCAGTAGGGTGGAAATTCTCAGTTTCGCAAGGATCGGAACAGGAACCAGATTCGTCAGGAACATTTTGTACAACTTGCACCTAGTTTCCAGTCAGCACCGAGTCGAGGGAGTTTTCAGCAGTCAAATGCTCCATCAGGGGGCAGAGGTTTTGGCAGAGGCACTGGGTGTTTTTCGTGTGGACAGCCGGGGCATATTGCTAGGATGTGTCCTCAGAAGAACACCTCCGGATTTAATCAGAGGCCAGCAGCATCAGAGCTGATAGTAGGTGATGTAAGGAGATCTCATCGCGTGTTTGCTTCAGTGGATAATCGTCAGGCAGTTCATCAGAACACAGTAGTTGAGGCATCAGGTGTGTTGAATAATTCTAGCATTTCTATACTTTTTGATTCTAGTGCATCTGATTCCTTTATATCACCTTTGGTAGTTGAGCGATGTTGTTTGGTGGCAATTAGCCAAGGCGTAAAATGGCATGTTGAATTAGCATCAGGGTCAAGGGTTGTGGTAGAGAAGCTTGTGCAGGATTGTAATCTGTGTATAGGTGAAATGTCAACTAAGGTGGACCTCAGAATCTTGCCACTCAGTTCTTATGATATTATCTTAGGAATGGACTAGTTGAGTGCACATCGTGCTATGATTGACTGCCGACGAAAGGCAGTAAGGTGCACTGATGACTCTGGTAGGGAGGTGAAGATCTTGGGTATTCAGAGGCCCATCTCATTACGTATGATCTCTGCCATGTAGCTCAAAAGGCATTTCCGTCAGGGTTGTCAGCTCTTTGCAGTATCTATGAGTGATTTGGAATCTGAGGATAGTCAGGGGTTGTCATTGGATGATTACCCCCTTCTTAAGGGTTTTTCTGATGTGTTTCGAGAGGAGATTCCTGGTATGCTGCCTAAGCGAGATGTGGATTTCTGAATTGATCTAGTACCTGGAGCCGAGCCCATATCTCGAGCTCCATATCGGATGACAACACAGGAACTACAGGAACTCCATCTTCAGTTGGAAGAATTGTTGGCCAAGGGCTTTATCCACCCAAGTGTTTCTCCTTGGGGAGCACCTGTGATATTTGTGAAAAAGAAGGATGGTTATCTTCGCTTGTGTATTGACTACAGATAGTTGAATAAGGTAACAGTGAAGAACCGATATCCATTGCCCAGGATTGACAATCTCTTCGATCAGATAAAAGGGGCAAAGGTGTTCTCTAAGATTCATCTCAAATCGGGATACCACCAGTTGAGGATTGTAGATGCAGATATTCACAAAACAGCATTTCGAACTCGATACGGACATTACGAGTTCACTGTGATGCCATTCGGGTTAACAAATGCACCTTCAGTATTTATGAGTCTAATGAATGGAGTCTTCCGTACATACTTGGATAAATTAGTTCTAGTGTTTCTCGATGACATCCTAATCTATTCTAGGTCGATGGAGGAACATGAAGAACATCTAAAGCAGGTATTGCAGTGCTTAAGGGATAATCAGTTGTTTGCTAATCTCAAAAAGTGTGACTTTTATAAGACTGAAGTTCAGTACTTGGGCCATGTGATTTCTGGTGAGGGGATTTCAGTTGATCCTGCAAAGATTTAGGCCATTGTGGATTGGCCCGCACCCACCAATGTCTCAGAGATTCGCAGCTTCATGGGACTTGTAGGATATTATAGGCAGTTTGTTCAGGGATTTTCTAGGTTGGCTCATCCTATCACCTCTTTGCAGAGGAAGGGAAAGAAATTTCTTTGGTCTAATCAATGTCAGTTAGCTTTCCAGACTCTGAAGGATAAGTTGACTAGTGCTCCAATCTTAGCAGTTCCTGATCCGACAGGTGATTTTGTTGTCTGTACACATGCTTCCTTGGAAGGTTTAGGGGCTGTGTTGATGCAGGAAGGTTGAGTGATTGCTTATGAGTCACAGAAACTGAAGAACCATGAACTTAACTACCCCACTCACGATTTGGAGTTGGCCACAGTTGTGCATGCCTTGGTGAGGTGGAGGCACTTTCTCCTTGGGCATTGGTTCGAGTTGCATACAGACCACCGTAGTCTACAATACATCTTCACGTAGCTGAACTTGAATGCAAGACAGAGGAGGTGGATGGAATTTTTGTGTGAGTACGACTTTGAGGTGAAATATATTTAGGGTAAGGAGAATGTTGTAGCAGATGCATTGAGAAGACGCAGGCATGAGTTATCCGCTGTGACTCTTGAGGTTGATTTGAAGAGTCAGATTGTTGCAGCTCTTTCTTCTGATGATTGGTATTAGGTAGTGAAGGCAGAGATTGAGTCGGGTAGAGCTTTGGAAGGTAAATTTGTAGGCTACTCTTTGGATTCGGACGGTGTTTTGTGCTATGCAGGCCGTATGTATGTACCTCCTGCAGAGGGTCTTCGTACCCTTATCTTGACAGAAGCTCATAGAGCTCCTTATTCGGCACACCCAGGAGTTAAGAAGATGTACGCTGATCTTCGTGCACTATATTTTTGGGCAGGATTGAAGCGTGACATTGCGGATTTTGTGGCTAGGTGTCTTGAATGTCAGAGAGTGAAGGCCGAGCATCATCATCCAGCAGGCTTGTTGCAGCCGCATCTTGTTCCAGAGTGGAAGTGGGACATCATTTCTATGGATTTTATAGTCGGGTTGCCTATGTCTTCCAGGCGACACGACGCTATCATGGTCACTGTTGACAGGTTGACCAAGGTAGCCCATTTCTCTCCTATTCGATCTTCATATACTGCTTCAGTGGTGGCTAGGGTGTTCATGGAGGATATTGTTAGACTACATGGGATACCGCGCAGGATTATTTCTGACAGAGATCCGGTATTCACTTCTGCATTATGGACATCCCTTCAGCGGTCCTTAGGGACTAAGTTGAATTTTAGTTCTGCCTACCATCCTGAGATAGATGGTCAGACTGAGAGAGTTAATCAGGTGCTTGAAGATATGCTTCGTATGTATGTCATGGACCAACAGTCTCGTTGGGAGGACTACCTGCATTTGGTTGAGTTTGCCTACAATAATGGCTATCACAGTTTGATTGGCATGGCTCCATTTCAGGCTTTGTATGGTCGTCCTTGTCGTACCCCTTTGAGTTGGGATCGATTAGAGGACAGGGTTCTTCTTGGACCTGAGATGCTTCGTGACATGGAGCAACAGGTAGCTCGCATCCGAGAGCATCTGGTAGCAGCTCAAGATAGGCAGAAGAAATTCGCTGATGCACACAGGGTAGATCGTCAGTTTGCTATAGGAGATAGAGTGTTTCTCAGAGTTCATCCTCGGAAGAGCCCTATTCGTTATGGAAAGGGTTCTAAGCATGCACCCCGTTTCGTGGGTCCGTTTGAGGTGTTGGAGCGTATTGGTCCTGTTGCCTATCACCTGGCATTGCCACCTAGTCTGTCGCGGATTCACGATGTCTTTCATGTATCAGTTCTTAGGCCTTACTTTCCAGATGTTACTCATGTTCTTGATTGGAATGCTCTACAGGTCGAGGACGGGCAACTAGCTCTAGAGCCCGTGGCCGTAGTGCAGCACAGGAGGCTCGTACTCAGAGGCAGGGATATTGAGCAGGTGAGGGTCCAATGGGATCCCAATGATGAGGCTTCAGCGACTTGGGAGGATGCTTCCCGTATGCGAGAATCCTACCCATACTTGTTTTCTGGCTTACAGGAGTAAGCCGGATTTAAGGGGGGGAGGATGTAATAACCCTCCTGGTTGCTAGTGGACTCAGTAGTGTTATGTTTTGTTTTGATGCTCAGATACTATGATGATACTGTTATTGTTTGATGTGGTTAGTCAGATACTATGATGACACTATTATTGTTTGATATGGTTAGTTTAGATGCTAGATGATGTTATTTCATTTTGGACTTGATTACTTTATATGACATTATGGTTGATTATATATCAGTTGATTTTCTGAATTATGATATGATGCAGTGATTTAATTTAATATGTTATGAGATGATTATTAGTTAGAAATGTAATTCATTGATTATGCTATAATTGTTAGAATAGGTGTGACGAAGGACAATATAGCATCACTCGTTCGCGAGTGCCCTGTTATGTTGCAATTCCTTCTCACAATGCAGTATCTTGATTTAATGCTTTGATATATATGTATATATGCACATGTACACAACTTCGTTTGTATGCAGGATTGCAGGTATAAGTCTCGATTCCACCTGCTTCGGCAGGACAGGGCGAGCACCAAATAACCCAATGGATAAATGTTGATACAGAGGTGACGATGAAGTCCTCCCGTTCCATGATGTCAGGTCGTCTCATCTGTTTGGTATAGTCGATTTTTGTGTAATTGTCGTCTTTGTCTGTTGTGTTTGTGTTTTGTCTTATTTTATGTGGGCATTGATAATTATGATTTATCTTAATGATTGAAATAGATTATTTATTTTAATGCTGGATTATATTGTAATTAAATATTTAATTATTTTAATTATTTTTGAAAATCTGATATTGCAATTTAATTATTAATTAAATATTAAATATGCTTAATTATTTTAATTAATTAAATTGGTGGGGGATAATTATGTGAATAATTTATTTAAAATAAATATGTAATGTGAGGTGCAAGAAAAGTTGAAAAACAGGAATTAAAGCAATAAAATAAATAAAAGAATTAAAAAGACAGTGTGAGCCAATAGAAATTGAGAGTTGGAAAAAAAACTAGTTTTAAAGAATGGATTTTTCTTTTAATCTTGGATTTTTTTTTGGAGAGCTTTGAAGGGTTGAGGAATATATTTTATTTAATCATGAATTTTTGAGAAGCTCACACACACACAGAAGAACAGAAAGCTAAAGTGCTCCAGGGATTGTGGAGTTCGTTCTGGACTACGGATTGGAATCGGATTCGAGGGCATCTTCAAATTTGCATTGGACTCCAGGTTCCTCTCGTAGTTTTTCTTCTCGTACCTTTTCTATTTTCTGTTTGTTTCTGAAAAGAAAAATAGATCTTATTATAATAATTTTTGGTGAGCATAGAGAACTTCTGTTGAAAAATGAAACTAGGGAAAATTATTAGACTAGAAACAAAATGAATCATAGTTATTATTCTGAACAAATTCTTGTCAAGACAAAAAAAAAACTCAGGTCTTCTAAAACATTCTATTTAAACAAAAAAAAAAAAGGATTGGAGAAAGAATAACTTAGTTATTGATGGGAAATATAATTGAAATTGTCCCAATATGTTGATCTATGAAAGATCTATATAGTGTTCTGTATTTTTTTACCCTGATTTTTATACTTATGCAAATCAGATATATACACATAATATATACATATATATATATATATTCTTTTATATATATATATATATATATAAATATATTCATATGTATATATTAATTTTTACAGACCTTTTATATTTCTTTAAATTTTAAGCGTCGGCCGTCGGCCGTACGACTGTGAGTTCTTTTTTTTTAAATTTTTTTTTTGAAATCAAAATTGTTATTCTTCATGTAATTTCATTTGTTTTATTGAAATTATGTTTTTGAAATAAAAAATATATATATATAATAAAAAAAATTTATTGTAGAGGGGAGGACGAAGGACGGCCGAAGCCGTACCCTCGGCCTCACCCCTTGCGGGCTGTACTGCCCACGGCAGTCTTAGACTGCCGTGCGCAGTAGTCTTAATGACTGCTGTGCGGGCAGTCACTAAGACTGCCGCGGGCAGTCAGGGCTACGACCCTTGTTAATTGCGTTCTGTGTTAAAAAATTTAGTTTTCTTTTTTTTTATTATTTATTTATTTTAATATATATATATTTTTTGATTTCAATATGTATTTTTTTTAATACTTTTAGGAAATAATTATAATGCATTTTATTTTAATTCTTTAAAATAAAATGAAATAAAAATAAATAAAATTATATTTATTTAACATTATTATTTTAATGTAATTATAATCTTTTTATTTAATATTATGTATATTAAATGAAATTAAGATTATTTAAATTTAAATGATAATTTATTACATTATGCGGATGTAATTTCATCTTGGATTTTAAGCTTTCAATTTTGTTCATATTTAGGAAATTCTATCTTTATATTTCAAATGGAAATAGTTTAATGATTGTGTTGATTAAATTAAATTTATAGACAAAAATTGGCTTTTAATTGTAACTATGGATTTTTTTGAGACAATCATTTTAGTTACTTACTTAGGATTGGGATCGAACATAAATGTGCAATTTTGCAAAATGTGATGAGAGTTTCCTTGTATGTTATATTTTGCTTTATTGTTTTTTTTGTTGTCGATGTGGGAACCATATCGTATTTTTAATCCTGTTCCAGAGGCTTGTGATTTAAAGTGTAGTTACCTTGTTTATGCTTTTGAGCGTTATTGGGGTTATGTTAGGAAGGGTTGGACGGGTTTGCAAGTTTGTTGCTTATGTGCAGTTGCGAGATGGTTAATGCCTCGTGTTTTGGATTTTGGTTTTATGACTTATATGTGGTAGTCCAACCCTTACCTATTTTGAGATTTGTTAGGGGTCATAGGTGGGAGAGTGGCTCTTCGTGGGCGCCGGCGCCTCGATGAGGAAGGGCCAGGATAACCCTCGAAAGAGTAGTAAACAAGTGATAACCTAAACAATAGATTTAGGGGGTTGGGTAGTTTTAAAAACACAAGATAATAAAACTTTGGATTCCTCAGCTATGCATTAGGGCTACCTTAGACTAGTGATAGACTGAGAAGGCCGTGGTCGGCATAGTCATAGTCTTGTCTTCACGAGAGGCTATTGGCTCCGCATTAGCTACCCTATGGTGTCGGCGCCTCAGTTAGGAGGAAGGGCCAGGAGATCCATAGATGGGTGCCGGTGCCTCATTTGGAGGAAGGTCCAGGAGAATCCCATGAGAGCTATGCGATGACACTCTCCGCTTGACACCCTTGTGCTTTGTGTTGTTGCCTCTGGATGTTATCTCTTTGTGATGTTTCTTTAAATTCTTGTGAATTGATTCTTGATTGTTAAGTGATATTACTTCATGTTATCGTGATGAGTTCTTGGCTTAATCTTGTCATGTGATTTGTAAATTTGATGGTTGTTCTTTGTAAGCTTTGAGTTGTACTAGTTTTATATCATATTGTGGTTGAGTCGGTTGACTTTCATGATCGGGTTCACTTCCTCGTCACCTCTGAGCACGGGGGGTGAGTTACTTCGTAATTCACATGGTTGGGTGGAATGTGCTCCACACCCGTTGGGTTCCCCATCAGCATCTTGTCTTCTCAGCTTTCCGCAGTGGAGTTGTACCAGTGATCAGTTGTACTTCATGTTCGTTATTCTTGTATCAATCCCCATGTTGGGAAATTCAATGTAATTCATGTATCAAAGAAAATTGTAATGTAATATTATATCAATGATGTAATAGTTAGGTTTGATTTGGATCTTGTTAAAATATTTATCATGGATGTAATTGCGCGATGTTGTCATACTCGCATCATGGCTATCAGTTGTATCATTGTATATGGTTTTCATAAATTAAATGGTTATGTTGTTTTTGTTACCTTTATTTTGTTTTGTGGTTGCAATGTAACCTCGCGTGCCCCAGAGAACCAAGTGTATTAATGTTATGTATTATGCTATGTGATTTTGGTTTAATGTTGTTCATGTTACTTTTATTATAAAAAAAAAAAATTATTATTCGCGTTATGTGTGTGTTCTCTGGGGTTTGCACGGCGGGAGTTACACAAGCCACAAGTTGGTGTAAGGTGGCTACATTGACGTCATAACCTTGGTTATATCTCAATTAAATAATTATAAAGACAAGTCAACTTAATTGAGCATCACCGCTCTCCTTTGGAAGTCATGTAGTAAACCCCTAGAGCGTACCTTAAGAGATAGTAAATGAATTAAAATATTAAAGTTAATGATAAAAGTATCAACCTGTAAGTTTGATGATTAAGTATTAAAGTTGATAAATAATAGTTCTTACCATCAGTTTGGATGGGAGGCGAACACTCCCCTCCACCCATGCCATCATGTATTTTGGTTGTAAGTATAAGAGAGGGGGACCAACCATGTTCAAGGCCCCAAGTCATGAAGAGCCAAGAGCAGAAGACTTCCCTAGCTTACCTCGGCTTAAAGGATGTTTTGAAATGAGGGATGAGAATGATGACAACTATAAGGTCCTTTAATCACTCTATAGACCCAAAAATTTGAATGGGGATAGGCAAGCTAGTTTTTGGGTTCAACACTATGCCTCAAGTAGCTCTCTACCTGAGGATGAAAGCGCAGTGTGTTGGAATCTCTTAGGTGCATTGGAATCTGTACGACTAGAGGGATAAAAAGATAAGGTTAACCACTAGAAAATAAACTAATGACCTAGCTAATTAATTCCAAAGGGCCAAAACAAAGCTATGAATTAAGCAAGATATGAATGAATATGATAAAGTAAATATACAAGAGTTAGGGTGGAAAGAATGATCTCACAAAGGTACTCATTCGCTAGCTAGCTCCAAGTAGCATGTCCACCTACACAATAAAGAGGAAAAATGTTGGGTGGATTTATAGGGGCTTGCCTTAGTCAGAACCTCATTTTGGTGTTTGCACCTCCACAAACAACCAAGATAGTGATAATGGAGAAAAAGTATGATAAAGGAGAGTGAAAGAAATGAATACAATAACACTACAAAATAGTCATGTGATACTCAACCAAATCATAGATGAGGGGAGTAGAAATCTTATGACCTCCACCAAGAGCTCACTAGCTAATGGAGGAGGAAATGAGAGGACTCAAGCCTCTACTGTAATGGTGTTGTTCCACACTTGCTCTACGAAGTTGACAAAGTGTTGTTGCTACTATAGAGTGCCAAAGTACTACTTGAGAGTTGAGAGTGAAAGAAGTGAATGATAGAATGATTAGGGAATTGTGTAGAGGATGAAATGAAGGAATGAAGAGTGAATTTGAAGGAGAGAAGAGAAAAATGGCCATATTCAGTTTGGTTGGTCGAAGAGGGAATTAAAAATCAACCTCTAATGGGAAGTGTAATGCCTTTGTAGGCTTCAGACACAGGAATCTGCTAGGGATGTAAGTGCACTGCATGGATATTTGCACACCACACAGGTATCCCCGACAGTTATTCCTATGCTAACACACAAAATGAAAGCCAAGTGGAATGAAGCTAGTGGGCTTATGTGGAGCTTAGCCTTTGAATTTGGTTTTCTAAATTGAGGAAGGGTAAAAGGGGAATTTGCATAAGGGGTGCAAATTCACTCCTACACATTTTCCCCCCACTTTAGCGAGCATGAATATTGAGGCATGCTTCGGTAAAGTAGATTAGAGAAGTAGTAAGGCTAGAAATGTATACTTGAATTGTCAAGGAAGCAAACCATGATTTGGAGAACTCGAGAGTGTAGGACAAGGACTTCATAGCCTCGTAAAACTATGAAGCTGAAGAAAGAAAGAATCTTACAGGCCAATAGACCTACAAGGAGGAAACCCCCAAGAACTCTCACATGAAGGAAGCCCTGGGAAGAAAGCACCTCATAGGACCATAGACCTGCAAGGAAGGTTTCCCAAAAGATCTCTCACATGGAGGATACCCAAAAAAGCACCTTACAGACCCGCATACCTACAAGGAAGCATCCCCCAAGATTTCTTACATGGAGGAAGTTGGGAAAGCACCCTACAAACCTGTAGACCTACAGGGAAGGTGTCTTCCAATATTTCTCACATGAAGGAAACCCAAAAAAAAATTCCTACAAACTCATAGACCTATAGGGAAGGTATCCCCCAAGATCTCTCACATGTAGGAAACCCAAAGAAAGCGCCCTATAGACTTGCAAATCTGTAGGGGAGCGACCCCCAAGATCTCTCACATGGAGGAATCTCAAAGGAACTTCCCTATAGGTTTGTAGACCTGCAAGGAGGTATCCCATAAGATCTATCACATGGAGGAAACCCAAGGAAAGTGAACTCTATAGAGTAAAAAAGCAACTTCACAGGTGCACTCATAAAGTGACATGTTTACCCATTGATAGAACATGTCAAAAAAGTATCCATGTAAGCAAGTAAGTAGATAGTCACATAGATCATTAACAAGTTGTAAAAACTTCAAAGGGGTACCTTGGGAACCTAGCGTGAAGAAGGGGTCTACTCAAGGGATGCATTGTTCGAAAGCAAGTGTTTTCTTTCTTGAATAGATTCATCATCAAGGAATCCTTTTGAAAGATGTTCATTTCATCAAGGAATTCAAAAGGAAGAATATGCCCCCACGTGAGGGGAAGGTCAAAGCTATTCCCAATTTGGAAGAAGGTTTTCAATTTATTTCTTTGTGAACCCATGATGAAGGAAACACATTCCATTAGGGTTTCAAGTCGAGAATGCGATTCTTGAAAAGAAGTTTGTGAAGATTCTTGAGAAAAGATTGTTGGAAAAAAATGCATTTTCTGAAAATCAAAATGTTGAAGAATTGGTGTTTTCACACATGAAAGGGACAACTCAAGAAAAGAAGAGAGAGAGATAAAAGACAAGAAAAAGAGGAAAGATAACATGAACAAAAGGGCACAAGGGTAGCTTGATATTTCAGGGTCATAACTGCTCATAAATATATATAAGTATAATAATAGTATACAAAATGAACTGTTATCAACCCCCTACTATATCAGACCATGTGAAGGATGCACGAGAAGATAAAGTAAAAATAAAAAATTGGGTCAACATGGAAGGGAAGCCTAAATTCCCCCAATGCTTTGCATTTTCCCCAATTTATCAAAAATCAAGTCACAAACATGGAAGAATGATGATACAAATAGAAGAAGGTTTATGACACAATAGCCACACTTGTATCCAAGCACCAATAGGGGTGATGAGGGTCATCCAATAACACATAACATGGTTACGGGGGAACACATCACAACACACACACATATAATCTAAAGATAAAGAAGGAGCCTCCCCCTAGCACTAATCGACCAAGAGGTCATCCACTTCCCACTCTAGATCATCATAGGGGGAAGGAGGATGAGCCTACAATGGTGGAATGTTTAGAGGAGGAGTGTTCAACCCTCCTACAACAAGGGCTAAGGAAGAGGGTCCTGCAAGGTCCTCTCCACCGAGCTCTTGTGGAGCCAAGGTCAAAAACTTCATGAAGATCACCGACAAGGCTGAAACCTCATCCAGAGAATTAAATATGCACTTCATAGGAGTGCCATGTTTCACTTCAATGGAAAGGGAAGGTTACACCTGAGCTTCACTGCTAGGCTCACTGAGATATTCAAGAGTGATGATGAACTTAGTAGAATTCAGGATTGGTTTTGTCATTGGGATAGAACAAATCAGAATGAGACTACCTTTTGGAGAAGGTGGGGTTCTCTTACCTCTCTCATTTCTAGAAGGACCACTCTCTACCTTTTTCTTCACTGAAGGATGTGAACTCACCACAGATGAGGCAAGAGGTGCGGAGGAAGAGTAGGTAGAGAGAATCACAATAGATACGACTGAAGTGTTAGTCATATCTATGGGTTTTGGGAAAGGTTGGAAATTTAGAAGAGACATCAGTAGAGGTAGCTCCACCGAAGGAGCAAACACCTACACCTTTTGGGGTCAGGCATGTTCGCACTCACAAAAAAAATTGAAAGTGATATAGAGTTGGTTTAAATGAAAGCTAAGGGGAGGAGAGAGGAGGATGCAGTGGAAGACCTTGATATAGGGGTGGTCGTCTCCTCTTCCTTCCTCTATAGGGTAGCTTATTCAACCATGATATCCTTTTTATGGTACTTGCGCTCACGTGCAAGGAAATTTCTATGACTCTTTGAATTAGAGGCTAGAGGTTGTGAAGGAACAAAAGGCTCTTGCTCAGCCATGGGAGTGTCCACTATAGTTGTTTCCAATGGAGGAATAGACTCCTAAATAGAAGCAGGAGGAGCAGGTTGAGAAGTAGTGGGGGGACTCACCTCAAGTGCCTTGACAATGGGCCTCTTCCCATTTATTGCTTTTAGAGAAAAAGTGATAGGAGGTCATGAAGGTCGAGAAAAAGAGGACTCTCCATAGGGACCTTTTCCTCTACCATACAAGTAGTACCAAGGTCTAGGCAGTTTAGTAGGGAGGTCTGATAGCCTGATCTTGGGCCTATGCCAAGGAGGGATCATCACACTCAACGGATAAAATCTAGGCTTTCTCATCCAATACTCCTCCTAGGAGAGGGGAGCGAATGAGTCATCTTGAGAGGAGGCAAGCTTCTCCTTTCCTTTTTAGGAAGGAGAGGCAACCGATTGTTGTGCTACAGGAAGAGCCAATTTTAGCTATCCCTTGCCCCTGATCTTGTACTTTACGTAATTTTTGTAAATTAGGTCCATTCTTGGAGGAAGTGGACCAACTAGGATGGGCCAAAAGTGGTCTATGAATATCCCCAATGGGACACCAAAGTTTGGTATCCAATGTCATGCACTACATGCCCAAAAACTTCATGAGAAAACTTTAGACATTTATGAATAATAGAGGTGATTCCATTCATGGAAGTTAGCCAATGTATGCCTAGCTTCATCCTAAACAAATCCAACTTCGAAATGACGTCGAAAACTGTGTCAACAACCCTAGGTCCCACTAGGATAGACAAAGTTATTGAACCATATGGTTTCAAACAAATACCATCATGCGTATGGATGGTAGATTCCATTTCTTCATATTCTTTTCTATGTAATGAGTTAAGCCATAATGCCTCTTTTGTGATAACATTCACTTGACTTGTGAGGTCTACAAAGACTCCTGTCACAATGTTACCATTGAGGCGAGTGGGAATGTAGAGAGGCAGGGGATTTTTATTTAAGGGTAAGTCCTACAAAGTGAATGTTACATCCAACGAATTGGTCATAGGTTGTGTAGTAGAAGTAACCATGACCATGTTAACATAGGCCTTGATTTGAGTGATAGAATTAGTGGGATCAACAATCATGTTAGCAAAATGTGATGGAAATGGGTCTGTGTATATTTGTAATTCACTATTCACTTTCACCACCAATTTATTTGTATTTTGTTTGCTTCCATTGAGACAAATAGTATTGTCCTTGATGTGGTCCTGTATCTCATGACGCAAGTGCATGCAACATTCGATATCAAGTCCATTAACTCAATGATATTGATAGTAGATAATTGCATCATAACAATTAGGGTAAGGTTCCTTAAGAGGTTTAGGGCTTGGAAAGGTTACAATCTTATCCTTCAACAAGTTTTGCAAGATGGAAGAATAAGATTCTGATAACTTTGTGAACTTTTGGTTGCATCTAAGGTTGTTGTCATCTATAATGGCTACTACATTTGCAACAACTTTTCCTTTCCCATAGATCGATACAATGGACTTTCCTTCATAATGGGAGTGTGGGGAGGATCCCCTGAACTGAACTACCATTTGCTGATACTCCTGTAGGGTTGCACAAAAATGCACGAAAGAAGGGTACTTCATAAGGGAAAACTTCTCTTTCCAAGGCCTTTTTAAGTTCCCTATGAATACCTTCTGCACATCAAAATTGGGTAGTAGATACAAGATTTGTCAGAAGAGTGCTTGAAATCATGCTATAAAACCAGTAATCTTTTCATTATCACCTTGTTTACATTGGACAAGATCCAAAAAGGTCATCTTTGGCCCAATGTTAGCTTGGAATTGTTGTAGAAATTGGTTTTCAAGTTGATCAAATGATAAAATAGAATCATTCGGCAAGGAACAATACCATTCAATTGTTGTATCCTTGAGAGATCAAGGAAATGGCTTTTCCATCAACATGTTGTGATGAAAGAAGTTTGTGCACAAGGTGTTAAAGGCGAACACATGTATTTGTGGGTCCCCTTTGCTGCCATATTTTTTGAATTTAGGAAGCTCCATTCCTTGAGGGAAGGGAGTGTTTAGAATCACAACTTACAACAAGATATTCCAGAAGAAGGGTTGGAAGACAGGATAGGTAGAGGCTTGGGTGAGACTTGCTAACTGGCTCTACATCTTACCCATATTATGAAGAGTGTTTATAATAGGGTCATTAGAAGATATAGGGCCAAAGGAACCTCCTCCAGAACCACCATCGGAGTGACCACCAAAATCACTGGTGTGACCTCCACTAGAATTGCTACTGGAGCCACTATGACTAGTATGGCCTCCACTAGAGTCACCTATGCTTCCAAAACCACCACCATGACCTCCACTGGAACCACTTCCACCAACACCACCTCCACTATTGAAGCCACAACCACTACTAAAGCTTCCACCATTCATCCCACCAAAACCTCGATCACTAGAGGTAACAAGAGGGGTGAACCTAAAACCCAAGGGGATCTTGTTCACTTTGATAGTGGCAGATCCCTTAGAGGCAGAGGGGATGATGATTGAGGGTACAACATTGGTCATGTATACAGACATAGGAGGCATTAAAAGTCCTAGCTATCTTTCATGATCTTCAAAAGTAGTTCCTTATATAATATTAGGATTATTTTGAGGAGGAAAAGCATCAGTTAGACTAGAGAGACTAGCCAAGAGTTATATGCATGTTCAGTCTTTTCCCACCATATACTTTAGTTCATTGATAACTCAGGCAGCCCTAGCCAACTTCAGGTCTCTTTCCAAATGATGTTCCAAGTCACCCAACCCTTTTCTAAGGGAGGATACATATTATTTAAGTATGTTAACATCCTCTTGATCATCTACTGATGATGGTGTAGGAGACATAGGGAGAGTGGGGATGTGATCAGTTTCATCAGAGAATCCTATCTCACCCCTCAACAACTGCTCCTGCATGACCAAACCAATGGTGGGACCATAGAAAAGGCCTATAGAGAAACTAGTTGTGACCTTCATCCTTTCCATTAGAAGGTTTCGTATACTTCTCCTAACAATATACCTAGAGGTTGTGGACTAGGTTGTGATGCTCATAAAGCTTCACAACACTCAAGGACACAACAATCACAAGGTATAAGGGAAAATATTTAACACCAACAGATGAAATTTTTTTGATTCACGTTGGGTTCACCAAAAATTTAAGAGAGGGGGACCAACCATGTTCAAGGCCCCAGGTCACAAAGAGCCAAGAGCAAAAGGTTTCCCTAACTTACCTTAGCTTAAAGGTTGTTTTGAAATGAGGGACGAGAATGATGATGACTATAAGGTCCTTCAATCACTTTGAAGACCTGAAACTTAGAATGGGGCTAGACGAGCCAGTTTTAGGTTCAATACTATTCCTCATACAACTCTCTACCCAAGGATGAAAGTGCTATTTTAGGACAATAGTCTAGCACACTAGCATCTTTCTAGTGCGCTAGAATCTATACAACTAGAGGATTAAAAAGACAAGGTTAACCAGTAGAAAAAAAACTAACAACCTAGATCACTTCCAAATGACCAAAACAAAGCTATGAAGTAGGCAAGATATGAATGAATATGATAAAGTAAATATAGAAGAGTTAGGGTGGCAAGAATGATCTCACAGAGGTACTCGTTCACCAGCTAGCTCCAAGTAGCATGTCCACCTACACACAGTAAAGAGGAAAAATGTTGGGTGGCTGTATAGGGGCTTGCCTTAGTCAAACCCTCATTTTGGTGTTTCCACCTCCATGGAAAACTAACATAGTGATAATGGAGAAAAAGTATGATAAAGGAGAGTGAAAGAAATGAACACAATAACACTACAAAATAGTAATATTCTACTCAACTAAATCATAGAGGATAAGAAAGCTTACCACCTCCACCAAGAGCTCACTAGCTAATGGAGGATAAAATGAGAGGAATCAAGCCTCTGTTGCAATGGTGTTGCTCCACACTTTCTCTATGGAGTTGACAGAGTGTTGTTGTTGTTGCTATGGAGTGCCAAAGTGTTGCTTGAGAGTTGAGAGTGTAAGAAGTGAATGCTATAATGCTTAGGAAATTTGTGTAGAGGATGAAATGAAGGAATGGAGAGTGAATTTGAAGGAGAGAAGATAAAAATGACCATATTTTAGTTGGTCGGTCAAATATGGCATTAAAAATCGACCTCCAATGGGAAGTGTAATGCCTCTACAGGCTCCAAACATAGGAATCTACCAGGGATGCAAGTGCATCACACAAATGTTTGTGCATGCAGGTGTCCCCAATAGTTAGTCCTCTACCAACACAAAAAATGAAAGCCAAGTTGAATGAAGGAAATGAGCTTATGTGGAATTTAGCCTTCAAATTTATTTTTCTAAAGTGAGGAAGGGTTAAAGGGGAATTTTCATGAGGGGTGCAAATTTTCTCCTATATAGTAACACCCAAGAGGGGAGACAAACAAACGCTCATCATGGAGTCTTTCTTTTCCATGAGTTATCTTTGGGGCGTATTTCTTCATTCTCAATTTCCTCATCTCTCTCTTTTCATTCGATCAACATTCTTCATTTTCTAGCGGGATTCACTCATTTCTCTCTCTATTTGGAATTAACATACAATAATTTTGCATCCTCTTCCTCATTGGATTGGCATTCACATCCATTGTTCTAGTATTATCCTTTGGCTATCATAGTTGAGCATCACTATTCTTTACTCCACACTCTATTTCCTAGCATGAAAAAGCATACAATTTTTCGAGTTCACTACCTCTACATTCTTCTAGACAGTGAAGCAACTCATTACTTTGTAGCCGATAGCTGGATTGTTGGTGGAAAGATGTCAAGAGTATTATTGAGCTTTAGATGACTCACCAAGTTATGTTTATAAAAGTATTTGATTTTACTTAAAAATTCTTATTAATTTGTCTCTTAATTATTCATGGAATTGGGATGTAAATGTTGATACATTTCTATGTTTTCTTATCAGTCTAAAGAACTTTAAAATTGGAAATTATTTGTAATTCCCTTTACTCTGTCTAGTAGGGTTACCTCCTTACTCTCTCAATTATGAAGTGGTTTCTTAGCTTGTAACCAATATTTTCTTCTACGTCTACCTCACCATTTTTTATACTTTAAGAAAACAATAGTCTAATCAGGCTTCTAATTAGGGATTGATTCTTAAACTATAATCACTGTGCCCTGGATAGTTGTTATATAATTCTTTCTTTTGGTTTGAACCAGCCATGAACACTGATTATTTAAATTCAAAATGCTCTAAGAATATTTTTTTGGTGCTTAACTTGAAGTTGGCATCTTACTTTGTTCTTTAGTTTTAGATTGGGTTAGATCAATAGTCTCCCATCCGTCATAAATAACTAGAATTTAATATAATTGAAGGATTTTTTCAATATTGTCATAAGACTACATTCTCTCCTTTGTAAGTCTGTAATATGTTTCTTCTCTTAATTGTAAAGATAGAATTAAAATTCAAGTCTTTGTTAATATAAACTCTATGGGTTAAGAATTTAAATGTTCATCAAGGGTGAGAGTGCTAACAACATGAGATACGTGCTCATTTTTGATAAAATCCTTGGCCAAGGTTATGATGCTTAGATTAAGCATTTGTCAACCATAAATAATTAGATATACCCTTGGTTAGAATGGTCTTTCTAATTAGGAGAACTTATAGTGGGAGATTGACCAGGGTAGTATATGTTCTTAACACTAGGCTCAGATGGCATGATGGTAATTGTGAGATCCTTTATTGACTACCCTTGTGAAGGGCTGGGTTTCTTTAGTTGAAGAAACATGAGAGACTAGTATGTCTTTGGTTGGGTAGAAAATCCCTTGATAATATTTCCTTTTCCCTTGAAGATAGAGTCTTGTTCAAGCATTCCAACAGGAATCCTTTAGACTATACTTTCTTATAATTCTCTCTTAATTTCATACATATTTATTTACTTTATAATGATTATTTCAATCCTGTGTTAAATGCTCTTTCATTTCATAATTAATGGTAAAGTTAGTTCATAACCAATTGTGGTTTTTAGTTATATAAACTGTATTTGTTCTATTTTAGCTGAAATTGAAAATCTAGAAGTTAGTTAATGAATGCTAGAGTAGTGAATGCTTAGATTATTTATCTTCCCTATTCATTATTGCAAAGAAATCATTCTTAAGGAAAACTAGTTAGTTTCCCTTTAGCTGAAAATTGGTAGTTAGTAACTATTCTTAAACTATAGATTAGCTTCTATGTAACATATGGGGTGCTGTTATAATAGTGGTTTACAATTCCTGAGAGGAACGAATTTTAGCTGAAATCACATATTTTTAGAAAATATAATGATTTAAGCCTTTAAAAGTTCCATTATAAGGATTCCAATTGAAGAGGGTTTGATTAAATCACCTTAGATCAAACCCCCTTGGATAGAACCTCACTAGTTTTAAACCATACCTATAAATGTGTCTCCTTTACACCTATCAAAATACTGATAAAAAATCACTTTTGATTTAGCTTTTGGGGGATCAAATGAATTCATTTAAAATTTATTTCAAATGATTTTGGTATTCCTCAGAACAAGCTATCCAATGAATATAATTTTAATATGTTTTGGTTTTGTTATGTATTTGTTTTTTAAGTTTTATTAAACATAGGTTTTCATCGAAAATGAATTTCTTTGTTCTTCACATGCGAAAAATAGAAGATTATCAAAAAAAAATTAAAAAATATGAGTGCACCAGATATTGAAGTCCTTGATCCAACAAAAAATTAAATTAAATTTTGACATATACAAAAAATTTATGCATTATACTGCGTTGTGTCCGAATTGTAATTGTTTGACTTTGAAACTTGATTAAGGAAAAATATTCAATAAAAACTATCTAACCAAGTGGAAGCACCATATCGAGTTACAAATCTAAATTTGAAAGAATTAGAATTTTATCCTTCATGGAAAAAATTTATGTATATGCCACTTTTTAAAAATGTTGTTTTATGAAAAAATCAATTTTCGTGGGAGATGGAAAAGAAGTACAATTTGATTTCAAAAATTTTGAAAAAATTATTTTTAGAATCTACAGAAAAAATTTGATGAGACTCTAGTTTGCACCATCTTCAAATTCCTCACAGTTTAGCTGCTATAGGTGCCCGAATGTGAAGATTTAGTTAAAAATAATAATTTCAGTGTCCAGTTTGGCCAAAAATTGTAAACCACTATTATGGGATCACCCTATGGTATCAGAGCAACTAGGCTCAACATTGAACCTTGGGGCTCATCATGCAAGCATAGAAAATTGAAATCAACCATCGATCTTTGTCCAAGATGAAGATGTGAAAAACAACCCAAAAGAAGATTCAAGACCCTATTTTCGTGTGGCTATGGAAAATTGAACTTAGATATGATTATTCTAGCTTCTCTTTTCCTTCAAATTCAAAAACAATGGTTGAAGCTCTAAAGAGACTTTAGAGAGAAAGAAGAATATGGACTACCTCTAGGAAGGAAACTGTTAAATAAACCATTCTTGCTGAAATAAATAAAACCAACACTGAGAACCTTTTGAAAAATAAGACTGAACTAAAAACATCTAAAGAAGATTGTATTCCAACTCCCAAATACAAACTTATCCCATTTTCTAAGTTTAGTGATCAAGAGGAATCCATCATAGATAGTGAAAATGAATCCTAAACATTTTTGTAATAGAATCTATCACAGGTAGTGATAGTCATTTTATATTGAATCTATCATAGGAAGTGATAGTCATTTTGTATTGAATCTATCATAGGAAGTGATAGTCTTTTTGTATTGAATCTATCACAAGAAGTGATAGCTAATTTGTAAAAAAAATTGTAATGAAATTATCATAGGAAGTGATATCAAATTTTGCAAACAATTATGCTTGTAATATTGTAACAATTGACTTGAGTAATAAAAGTCAAGAAATATTTGATTGTTTAACCACAATGAAATTTCTTATCTAATGTTGAGAAAACTAAAGGAATACATTTAAAAAAAAAAGACTAATTAGAATTACCAACATCTCTATGAACTCCATTGGAATGGATAATTTTGGAAATAGATTTAGAGTGGATCTGGACAATAACAATCCTATGGAAAATATAGATCAATTATTGAATCTCATGAATGGAACTCAGGCCCAATTAGTCAACCTAGAAAGGAAAGTAGAAGGGCAACCTGAGATGAGAGATGAAAGGTCAGAAACCCAAAGTGACCAACATGAAGATAACTCTAAAAATTTGAGCTTGGGAAACTAGAGAAGTCGTTTAGCCAATGAACTTGCTAGGGATATGAAAATATCAAACTCCCTAAGTTTGAGGGCTTCACTTCAGGAGATGCCATTGAGGCATGGTTGACTAAAATAGAAATGTATTTTGAGCTAAGGGATTACTTTGATATTCCAAGGCAGCTTGGGTAGCTTATCAATTGGCAGGAGAAACCACTACTTGGTGGGAAAATAAAAGATCTGAAATGGTTCTAGCAATAGCAGAAGTGACTTGGGGTCATTTTGTGAGAATTTTTCATCAAAGATGGCTTCCACAGCTGTTTTATGATCAAAAGTTGATAGAATTTGAAAATATTAGGTAGGGACCCTTAATTGTTAATGAGTATTAGGAAAAGTATACTCAATTGTTAAAATATGTTCCACAATATTAGTAGGATGAAAACTTGTGTTTGGAAGTTCATATTGGGATTGAATAATGTATAGGGGGTCTAGTGGATGTTTTGGCACCTCAAACAATGGATGAGGCATATGAAAAAGTTGTTCGACAAGAGAAAAGGTTGAAGAAGGATGATTCCTTTGGGGATAAAAATCACAATAAAGTCAAATGGAACCAGTCGTCCAAAAATTTCAAAAGTAAAGGTTTCAAGAATAATTAGTATGACTAAAAGAAGGATAAAAAGGGAAATAATAGTACTAGGAAGGATGAAATTAATTCAAACAAAAGTTTAGAAAAGAAGGGTCCACCAGGGGATGTTTTACATGTGGTGGTAAGCATTACACTAACCAATTCCCTAATAAGAATCTAAATTGATAGCAGCAATGAAAGCCTCTACCACCTTAGCAGACAACTTTCCAACAAAGGATTCATGCAATGATAGTCAACAGGTAGGCAGAATATCGGGTCACACCCATTGAAACTCCATGTATGCTTTATGGGAACCCGATAACCATTTTAATAGAAACTAAAGCTATTGAATATTTCATATCCCCAAAGTTGCTTGGTAGATTTCCTAAAAGAACTAGGTTCATGGAAAAATCATGGATGGTTGAATATGCTAATCAAATGAGAGCTTGAGTAGAGCAGTTTCTGTTTGAAGCTAGGGTAGAACTTTCAGGCTTCACCAAAAAAATTTAACCTTTATGTGGCATCTTTGGGTTCCTATGATGTGATCATTGGAATGAATTGGTTAAGAGAACATAGGGCCAAGGTTGATTGTTTTGAAAATATAGTGGAGTGTGTGGATGACTTAGGAAAACTAGTGTTAATTCAAGGAGTACAACAAGAGGTTAAGGTACAACAAATCTTAGCCATGTAGTTAAAAAGAAATAAAAGGAAAGGATGTAAAATATTTGTAGTTAAAATGGAAGAAGTTGGGGAATTCAAGGAAATAATATATTTTGATGATGTGTTAATGCAAATACAAAGTAAGGAAGAGGAAATGGAAACTAACTTTAAGGAAGAAACCTTCACTAAAAAATATCCCTACCTTCGAGAATACTAGGATGTGTTTCCAGAGGAACTACCTGGTTTACCACCAAGAAGGGCATTTGATTTCTCTATCTATTTAGTTCTAGGGGCTGAACCTATTTCTAAGGGACCGTATCATATGACCACTATGGAACTAATAGAACTAAAGGAACAATTACAAGAATTACTAGATAAAGGATTGATTCGACCTAGCGTATCACCTTGGGGAGCACTAGTGATATTTGTCAAGAAGGATGGGACACTTCACTTATGGATAGATTATTGTATGTTGAACAAGCTCACTAAAGTAGCACATTTCATACCCAAAAATTTGACAGATGGGGCTTCTTTGATTGCTTAAAAGTTTGTACAAGAAATTTTCCATCTTCATGGAGTTCTAGAAAAGATTATTTCTGATAGAGATGCTAGGATGACATCCAGGGTTTGGCAGACTCTATTTTTTTCTTTGGGAACTTAGCTAAATATTAGTACAACCTATCATCCTGAGATAGATGGAAAAAAAAAAGATTAAACTAGATTTTGGAAGAGATTCTAAGAATGTACTACATGGATTAGCAATATAAGTGGGAAAATATTTACCATTGGTATAATTTTCCTAGAACAATTCATATCAATTAGCTATAAAAATGGAACCTTTTGAAGCACTGTATGGCATAAAATGCAAAAAACTTATCATTTGGAACAAAATTGAGGATAGGATCATTCTAGGGCTCGAGATGCTTCAAGAAATGGAAAAACAAGTTAATTTAATCAGATAAAGGTTGAAGGAAGCTAATGATTGGAAAAAGAGCTACACTGATGCAAAATGAATCTCCAGGCAATTTGTAGTTGGAGAGAAAGTTCTCTTGTGAGTTAAACCTCAAAAAAGCTCTATCAAATTTGGGAAAACCTTTAAATTATCCCCAAGATATGTAGGGCCTTTTGAAGTCCTGGAATTTATCAACCCAATAGCATACAAAATTTCTCTACCTCCGGCTCTTGTCAGATTGCACAATGTATTCCATGTCTCCTATCTTAAGAAGTACTATGTAGAATTTGACCATATGATTGACTGGAATTCCTTGCAAGTGTGGGATCTAGGGGTGATCACAATCGATCCACTCAAAGTGCTTGAGGTATGTAAGCTACACTTAGGTAACCACGAGGTGGTACAATGTAAGGTCCAGTGGGACCAATATTTAGAAGAAAATGCTACATGGGAGGATTATGATGAAATCCTCCAGAAGTTTCCTTATCTATTTATGAACAATTAAGAACATTATATATATTTATGATTTTAGATTTGAACTTTTAAATAAACAATCATCGGGGATGATGATTCTTAAGGGGAGAAGTATGTTACATCCCTTTTTGTCTTGAACCAAATTATGACAATGAAATTATCATCGTTATTTTAGTTGTGATTAACTACCTTTCATGAGAATGTGAATTGGAAAAATAATTTTAAATTAATTTGTTATAACTACAATTATGAATGATTTCCTTATATATGTATATAGTTAATGTGTTGATGATTTTTTATTTTAAAAATGATACTGAGAATGGTCTAACTCTATTTCTTTGTCAAGTGGTTGTAGGATTGCCAACACCTCGAGGGAAAGGGGAATGCCATCAAGGAGAGGTCATAGTCTATAAAGAATCAAATTATCATCAAGCCATGAGTTGGTGTAAGGTGGCTACATTGAGGTCCTAACCTTGGTTATATCTCACTTAATTAAATAATTATAAAGTCAACTTAATTGAGCATCACCACTCTCCTTTGGAAGTCATGTATTAAACCCATGGAGTGGACCTTAAGAGATATTAAATGAATTAAAATATTAAATTTAATGATAAAAGTATCAACCTATAAGTCTCATGATTAAGTATTAAAGTTGATAAAGAACAGTTCTTCCTGTCAATGTGGATGGGACACGATAACTCCCTGCCACCCATGCCATCGTGTCTTCTGGTTGTAATGCCCAAGAGGGGAGACAAATATATGCTCATTGTGAAGTATTACTTCACCATGAGTTATCTTTGGGGGGTATTTCTTTATTCTTGATTTCCTCATCTCTCTCTTTTCATTTGATCAACATTCTTCATTTTTTGGCAGGCTTCACTCATTTCTCTTTGTTTGGCATCAACTTATAATAGTTTCACATTCTCTTCCTCATTGGATTGAAATTTGCATCCATTGTTTTGGTATTCTCCTTTGGCTATCATAGCCGAGCATCACTCTTCTTGAATCCACACTTTGTTTCCTATGACTAAAAAATCATTCAGCATTCCAAGTAGTTCACTACCTTTGCATTCTTCTAGACAATGGAGCAACTCATTACCCTGTAGCCGATAGTAGGATTGTTGGTGTAAAGATGTCAAGAGTATTGTCAAGATTCAGATGACTCACCCAGGCATGTTTATAAAATTATTTGATTTAACTTAAACGTGCTTAATAATTTGTCTCTTAATTCTTCATGGAACTAGGATGTAAATGTCAATAAGTTTCTATGTTTTCTGACCAGTCTAAAGAACTTTAAAATTGGAAATTATCTACAATTCCCTTTACTCTATTTGGAAAGGTTACCTCCTTTCTCTCTTGATGCCAAAGTGATTTCGTATCTTGTAACCAAGATTTTTTTCTGCATCTACCTCACCTCTATTTATACTTTAAGCAAAGAATAGTCTGATCTAGGTTCTAATCAGGGATTGATTAATAAATTGTAATCACTGTGCCCTGGATAGTTGTTATATAATTCTTTCTTTTGGATTGAACCAACCATGAACACTGATTCTTTAAATTTAAAATGCTTTAAGAATCTTTTGTTGGTGCTTAACTTGAAGTTGATGTCTTACTCTGTTCTTTAGTTTCAAATTGGGTCATATCAATAGTCTCCCATCCATCTTAAATGACTGGAATTTAATATAACTAAAGGATTCTTTCAATACTTTCATAAGACTACATTCTCTCCTTTGTATGTTTGTAATATGTTTCTTCTCCTAATTGTAAAGAAAGAATTAAAAGTTGATCCTTTGTTAATATAAACTCTATGGGTTAAGAATTTAAATGTTGAGCAAGGGTGAGAGTGTTGATAGCACAAGATACGTGCTCATTTCTGATAAAATCCTTGGCCAAGGTTATGATGCTTATATTAAGCATTTTTTAGCCATCAAAAATCAAATATACCCCTGGTTAGAATGGTATTTCTAGTTAGGAGAACGTATAGTGAGAGATCGACCAGGGTAGTACAGGTTCTTGACACTAGGCTTAGATGACATGATGGTAATTGTGATCCTTTATTGACTGCCCTCATGAAGGGTTAGGTTTCTTCAATTGAAGAAACATGGGAGACCAGTAGGTCTTTGGTTGGGTGGAAAATCCCTTGATGATATTTTATTTTCCTTTGAAGACAAAGTCTTGTTCAAGCATTCCAATAGGAATCCTTCAAGATGTACTTTCTTATAACTCTCTCTCTCTCTTAATTTCAGATATATTTATTTACTTTATAATGATTATTTCAATTTTTTGTTAAATTCTCTTTCATTTCATAGTAAATGGTAAAGTTAGTTCATAACCAACTGTGATTTTTAGTTATATAAACTGTATTTGTTCCATTTTAGCTAAAATTGAAAATCTAGAAGTTAGTTAATGAATGCTAGAGTAGTTAATGCTCATATTGTTTATCTTCCCTTGTTGTTATTGCAAAGAAATCTTTCATAAGGAAAACTAGTTAGTTTCCCTTCAACTGAAAACTGGTAGTTAGTAACCATTCTTAAACTATAGATTAGCTAGTATGTAACAAATGAGGTCTCTTAGAAGAATTAGATTTTCTAGAATCATTGTCATTATTATAATGAGGTTTATTATTATAATGTTGTTTATAATGAGGCTTAGAATTTTGCTTATGATTTGTAGACAAAAAATATGTTCATTAGATTGTAGATTTCCAAACGGAATCAACTTAGCTTCTTCCTATCTTAATAATTTGTGAAAAATATCATAAATTGACTAGCTAAAGAAGGAGTAGCTAATTGAGAATGAATATTAGTAATAAATTGTTGAAATTTCCTAGGAAGATATTTTTTAAAAAGTAGATGAATTAGTCTAAGATCTTTTAATTTTACTTCTAAACGTTACAATTGATTATTCAAAGCATTAGATTTTAATTTAAAATCATCCAAAGATTTGAAATCAAAATACCTTAAATCTTCAAGTTGATTTTGAAGTTGAATTTTTCTAAATTCATTTCAACCATCATAAATGGCTTCAAGAAAATTCACTGCTAGTAATTCACTACCAACAATTCACTACAAGAAAATTCACTGCCATGTCAAATTCACCTCAAGGAAAATTCACCACCAACAATTCACCACCATGAAAAATTAATTGCATTAATAGTTTTTAATATATATAAATTTCCAAGGCTTTGAATTTTTTTTTTTGCAAAAGAATAATTTTCACCACATTAATAACAAAAATATAGAACCTTCATTACAATTTATTGATAGTTTTACAAACAATTAAATACAGAACCTCCATTACAATTTATTGACAGTTTTACAAACAATTATAATTAAAATTTAAGCATGGTATAATGCCCACTGACTATCCTCCACAATCCATCTCTACTGCCCGACATGGTATATAAGCTTTCATTTTCATCATCTTTTTCTTCAAGCCCATATTCTTCAAACTGAGGTGGACTCAAAATTAGAGCTTTTGCCATATTCACTACTAAATTTAGGGACTCAAATTGAAACGTTTCTTCATCAAACAATAGATGATCAGTTATGTTTAAGTTTTAAAAATAAAAATGCCCCTTAAATTTTATCAAATTGAAAAAGGTACATGCATAAATTACTTTTTTTATGGTTATTTCTTTTATAAAGAAAGATAAACTGAAAATAAAGTTCCATGGAGATGTGAAGATTATAAAAAAACCAAGTGTCATGCTCACCTGACTACTAATGGTGACATGATCATTAAAATTTCTAAGGAACATAACCATATTGTAGATATAGTGAAAGTCAAAGCCACTAAAATCTTGAATGATATTAGTGATAGTGCTAAAAATACACATGATACGCTATAATTTGTAATAGGAAGTGTTATTATTGAATGCAACCAAGCAGGAGTTGCTAAACTTTTGAGTATAGATACCATGAAAAGAACAATAAGAAATATAAGAGCTAGACAATATGTTGGGCTTGCTATCCCAGTGTGCTGAGAAGACATAGTTTTTCCTGAAGTATATAGAAAAGCACATCATGGAGAGCTATTTTTGCTATTCGATTTTAGACCTGGTAGCAATAGGATTTTAATATTTTCTATTGAAATAAATCTTTGAACATTGGCACAATGCGAATACTAGTGTGTTGATGGCCCTTTTAAAACTGTTCCACAATTATTTTACCAGTTATATACTCTGCATGGGCTACAATTTTTTTTTTTCTACCTTTAGTATATGCGTTGTTACTTGATAAGATTGAAAATATGTATATATGACTACTTCAAAAAATAAGAGTTGGTACCATTAGCATCGCCAAGATCAATAATAATAGATTTTGAAAAAGCTATGATAAGCACAAAAAAAATAGTGTTTCCAATGTCAGAATTACATGGGTGATTTTTTCATTTTTTCCAATGCATTTTTCACAAAATATAGGCTCATAGATTAACAAATTGTTATGAAAATGATGTTGACTTTGCTCAGAGTATGTATTTGTTGTTTTCCTTAGCATTTGTACCTATGCGTGATGTAGTAAACACATTTGACACACCATGTGAGAACATTATTATACCTCCTAAAGCTCAAGATGTAGTTGATTATTTGAGGATACATGGATTGGATGTCTTGATAGATGTCAATGACGATGGCCACCAAAATTCCCAATTGAAATATGGAATTGTTATGAGGGAGTTTGAAAAGATTTTCCCAAAACAATTAATTCAATTGAAGGTTGGCACAGAGGATTCAAACAAAAAAATGCATCATCCCAATATTTAGAAATTCATTGACAACATTAAAAGAGAACAAGGCATAAATGAAGTTCAAATTGAACAATATTTAATGGGTCAAGAGTAACAAAAAAAGAAAATGTACAAATATTTTGTTGAACGGATAAAAAATGTATTGGCTAAGTATGAGGAGACCAACAATGTTTGTGATTACTTGCGAGGTATAACTAACAATACCAACTATTAGATTATATAGTTGTGTCATATATATAATTGATTATAGATGATTGATATTGTTGTATAATTGATTTATTAGAATAAAATAAAATATATTGAAAAATATTTTCATTTTTATTATCATAAATTAAAATTTCTAATTGCATATGTGATGAATTTTCCACGATGGTGAATTGTTGGGGGTGAGTTTTCCTTGAGGTGAATTTTTCATGGGAGTGAATTTTCTTGCGATGAATTGTTGGCAATGAATTTTTCGGGAGTGAATTGCTAGTGGTGAATTTTCATAGAGCCATCATAAATAGTCTTGACTTTGACCCATTCTTCATAGGCTTTTGTGCATGTTTCAATGTGAACATATAGTTTAGGTGACATGGAAATACCTATGAGGCCAAGGGATTCCTTATTTTTTAGCCTCCATTTTTCTTGATCTTCTTTGGATGCCCACAAATCAGATTGTGATTTGGAATCTGTAGCAACATCCAAAAGATGTTTAAAACAAAAAATAAAAAGAGATATGAGTTTTCCAAGAGTGATAGTTAGAAGAATTCAACTTAATTTCAGGAATTAATGTTGACATTTTAAATATTTAAGTGTACAAAATATATTTACTAAAAGAAATAAAACTAAAGTAAGTTAAGCTTAAAAGAAAAAAATTAGTCATTTTTGAGTAAAGTTAAGGTCTTGAAAAAAAATAGACCCCTTTAACTTGAAACAAATATTAGAAAAAAATAACCTCCTTTAGAATTGAATTAAATCTCGTAAGTTTAGGAAAAAAACCCTTTGATTAAAAAAACTATATTTGGTTGTTTGAAAAAAAGTATAATTTTGAAAAAAATGAAATATCTAGAAATTGGTTTTAAAGTATTTGATTTAAAACTATATATATAATTTTTTTTAAAAAAAATTATCAATTAAATTTCAAGAATTTTTAGCCTAGCTTGAGATAGCATGAATGCCACAAATGGGGGACCTCCTCCCTAGTATAAACATGAGTAACACTCTACTCTTGTGGGCATGATAGACCAATAGGAGCATAAGGCCACAGGTTAAGCCTGCGAGCCCACTAGATCAATGAAGGCATAGTGTTTGCAATCATAATAACCCAACAAAGACTTGAACCCTGGTGACCACAACAACAACAACACCACTTAACCATTGCACTATGAGACGAACCCCATATTTAAAAATAAATTAACTTATTAATTTAAATATGGGATTAAATTAATAATATTTGAAAAATTAATATTATTAAAATTATATAATATTTTCTCCTAATTTTTTTTTATATAATATTAAATGATGAAATTAAAGTAAAAATATTAAATTTAATATTAAATCTTAAAAATAATATAAACAAGAGCTACAAAGCAGCAAAGTTCTTGCCTAAATGTGCAAGAATAGTCTTGCTTTTATTTGTTGTGTCTATTATGTTTTAGCAATAGTGTTGATAGAATCATAATTGTCAAGAAATCAATTAGTTTGTCATAACCACAGAGAATCATATAAATTTAGCTTTACATAACCAATAGTGTTGAAGCATGATATAATTGAATTTCGGCAAAAAAATCCTACTAAAATAAGTTTATGATATCCAAGCATAGCAATCCACTCAAGAAAAAAGTTAACTAATTCTAGATATAAAAGAAGAAAGAAAGAAAGAAATCATATTGATGTCCACAAAAGAAAGGAATATAATCAACAAGAAAGCAAAAATGGTAGAGTTTCAACTAGGGTCATCATCATGCAAATCTCTCTTGCCTTGCCACTAGACAATGAGCCACTGGTTTGGGAAACTAGAGATAATCAATCTATTTTTGAAATTTAGTTTAACAAAATCATCCACACTTTCCATCACTTTCACTTAAGCTAGTTTAGCATAGCCAACAAGACAAGGTGGGCTAACTAGAATGATAGTAAAGGCTACATATGGCATAGCCTACACATAAGGGCATGCTTGGAATTTGAAATTTATCTTGTTATTGAGTCAAGGCACCTAGTATTCAAATTTAGTTCAATACATATTTAAAACTGACTAACTGGTCATTATTAATGATGATGAGCAATTGTTCTACAACAAAAACTAACATTGAAATTTAGTTTTGGCATAACCAGTGGTGCGGCAACATGTTGTAATGCATTCCACCTTTAACATGAATAATTGGAGAGTATTGAATCCTGACTGCTAAATTTTTCTTACCATATCAAATTAAAGAATTTTTTTTTTCCATGTATAGCTTCACCTTTCGACAACCAAACATTACTTTTAACTCAACAATCAAAGATCTAGTATCCCAAAATGGAAAAGTAGAGCATAAAAAAATAATAAGAAAGAAACAACACTTAGGCTAGATTTGTAACGTCGTAATAACAGTCACTTGCAAACATGAACATAGGGATGCAAGAATGAGAACACCATTTCAAAGTAGGGTACAATAATAAATGAATAAGGGTAATGCAATATTATATATACATATGTTTACCAAAAGATACAGGTGTAGGGATGGGCTGGATCCTCAAGACTTTGTACTGGAGTTTTGTAATCACCTTGTATAATAATAATTTAAATAACTAATTTGGCTTAACATTGTCAATTGATGAGCAATGATTACTGAATAATATTTCCATAAATTGACATAGCATTTTACATGATAATTAGGGCCCTACTAACTCAGCAAGGCACAACTTGAGGGAAAATAAATGAGAATAATAAGAAAATAATAACTTAGCTAAAATAAAATACGAATAAACAAAATAAATAATCTAGATTAATGTGCTTCATTAAAAGAGAAATATTGTTGTTTAAATTTCCATAGCAAGACAAAACATTCTATCATTAATCAAAGACCTATTGACTCAAAAGGGAAAATTGATAACAAATAAATAAGAATAATGTGTAAACAATAACTTAGCTAAATTCTTGTCAAATGGTATGAGCTCAAGTGCCAAAAATCACTGGGATTTCCAAAGAGATTCATTGGTGTGACATACCCCAACAAATGACACTCGTTGATATTCATGACTGTGGCATCTAAGCCAAAGGTAAACCTATAAGTGAAAAATAAGATTTAACATATCAAAAAAAATTAAAAGAAGCTAAACTGTCAACAAAATAGAAATAAATTGTATACATGATTTGGATTAACAAATTTAGTTAAAGACAAATATTAATTAACATGCCAAATTTAACTAGCCACTACCATATATAGCAAACTAGTTAATAACATAATTGAAGGGTAAAACAAGAGGCCTAATAAATCTTAATAAATAAATAATAATTTACCTAACCATTGATCATAATAGTAAGTAGTAGTAGTGACAACAATATAGGTTCATGCTAGGGGTGCAATGGTGATGCATTGCCTCAATATTTATCTTTTCATTTGTTATAAAATTTTAAATATTGTTTTAATATTTTAAAATAAATATTATATTTGAAATTAGATATTATTTTTAAAATTTAAAATTATAGAATTAAAATATATAAGTGTTAAATATGTATAAAAATCAATTATATTATTGATATTGATATCAGGTATAAATTATTCATGCAAGGTTTTAAAATAAAATTATTCATGTTATGAAATAATATTTTTTTTAATACAAGATATATTTTCTAAAAAATTGACAATACTAAATTTTCTTTTATTCTTAGTAGAAATTTGATAGAAAAACAAATATAAAATTAAAATAATATACAGTTTAATTTCTCTTGCATGGTTGACTTATAAATTTATTTATAAGATAATATAATTTTCTTTAATCAGCTCACGATATTGAATAATAGAATTTTTAAATTTTCTTTTAAAATAATAAATTAAAATTTGGGAGGTTTAAATTTCAAATTTGAAAAACAATAAATCTAAGTATATGATTAGAATTTTTGTTTCCTTAAGTTTTTAAGTGTTTTATACTATATTTATTTTGCTTTCTTAATAAAATTTTCTAATAGCAATACAGGGTGGCAACCATCTCACTTTCACCATACAAATGGATTCTACCAACTTTTCTCTCACAAATTCAATCTAGACTTGATTCCAACTTTTCACCTAGTCCTCCTAGTAGGTCAGCAGACCTATTTTCTCCACCATAACTATCTGAATTCCTTAACAACCTCTACAACAAACCACCATTTTAGGCACCCATTTAGGTCTTCTTCCACATGCCTCAAACCCACTTAAGACTCCTTTGGATCAACTTTCTCAAAACTAGCAAACTACGTTGTCCACAAGGCTAATTAGGCCAAATTAAGAAAGCAACCCTCCTTTATTCTTCTTTCCAAATGCAAAAACTTATTGGTAAGCAACAACCAATCTACCAAAGCACTGATTCCACCACTTTTAGTGCATGATAAGCCCTCTAACATTGCAAACCCCAAAACCATCTCTTTCCTCAAGATTGACAAGGGTTTATTGAAAACCCATCTCTTGGTCTCACACAAACTTGAAGCCACTTCTAACACACTTAATTTACCCTACACCAAATTAATTCATCTTTAAATTATGTTGCCTCCAAGAATCACACACACTTCTTTAAATAACTCAAATTCACTTGTTTTCACCCTTTCATCAACTAGGGTTTCATGCCCTATCATACAAATGACCTTTCCTTATTCTTGCAAACTCAAAAAATCATTGAACTCCACCTATTCACACAAAATCTAACATATTCTAACTTATCCTCAATCAATTTCTTCCATCCATCCTTACTAGCCTTGTTCTTAAGGCCTAAAATTTAAACTTTTAACAGGGTAGCATGGAGAAACTCTCACAAAATCTTTGTCAATCCTAAATTATGAATCATACACCTACTTCTAAACTATTTAGGCCCATTCCACCAAGAGACAATAGGCACAAAAAGGTGGAATGGCTTATTAATGCATTTTTATCCTCTAAACCTCAAACCCCTATTTTCAAACCGCTTGTAGAAATATGCCTACCAAATGCTAGAAACTCAACTCAAATGACTCAAATCACCTTTAGAATGAAGATAACACCTTCCTCTATCAATTAAAATGCATATTAAATGGATAAAACCATGTACAGAACCATACAGTCCAATGGAGCAACAAAACTTTCAAAAATTTATAGAATTCAAAGAACTTTCAATGTCTTTATTGAATCAAGCTTCATCAACAACCATTTACATCAATTTTTCACATATTTTTAATAACTCAACGACATCCATACAATGCCTAAAACTACCCTTCAACTAGCCATGACCGTTGGGCTCCCCATATTTGAACATTTTTGCATTTTTTCAACAATTACAATATGACAACATTTAACAATTTTGCAACATTTTACCTAATGACCACACAATGACTCAAAAGACCACAAAACATTACAAAATGGCCCAACATGGGCTTATTTGAACTTATTATAACTAAAGAAACCTAATTGGACTCAAATTCATAAAATGGAGCAATAAGGTGCACTACACCATTTTCACACAATTAATTGAGTTTATTCTAACTATTATTTTCAAATTACATTTATTTATTTATTTTCTTAAAAATGAATATTATTAGTAGTATTTTATTTCAAGGTAGCTATTTAAAATTATCTAAAACTCATATGATTAATTTTAAAATAATATTTAATTTAGTCCAAATAATAATAATAATTGGGATTAATTTTCATGTTAGTATTTAATAATAATTATAATTGATTTAATCTTTTAAAGTAATTAAGAAACACCCATGTAATTTTGTCATTGAAAACATTGCTTTTGCTGCACTTATCATGGCTTTTTCAAAATCTATTGTTATTGATCTTGGTGATGCTAATGGTACCAACTCTTTTATTTTTTGAAGTAATTATATATACATATGTTTAGTCTTATTAGTCAACAACGCATACACTAAAGGAATACAAGATTTTTTTTGTAGCTTATGCAAAGTATATAATTGGAAAAATAGTTGTGGAACAGTTTTAAAAGTGCCATCAACATACTAGTATTCGCATTGCACCAATGCTCAGAGATTTCTTTTGATAGAAAATATTAAAATCCTATTGCTACCAAGTCCAGAATTGAATAGAAAAAATAGCTCTTGATGATGTGTTTTTGTATATTCTTCAAGAAAAATTATGTTTTCTAGATGCATTGGGATAGTAGGCCCATCATATTGTTTAGCTCTTATATGTTCTCTTCATGGTATCCATACTTGGAAGTTTAGTAGTTGTTGCTTGGTTTCATTCAACAATAACACTTCCTATTACAAATTGTGGTGTATCATGTGTATTTTTAACGCTAATACTTGAACTTTGTTTTCAATTTTATTTTCTTTATTAAAGAAATAACCATCAAGAAACAATTTTTCCTACCTTTTTCAGTTTGATAAAATTTAAGTGACATTTTTATTGTAAAAACTTTAATAGATTGCTATCATGAAACAATAAAACAGTGATGAAAATGAAAGCTTATATACCATATGTGCAGTAGAGATGGATTGTGGAGGATAGTCGGCTGGCATAGAAATAATAAAATTAAAATAATGAAAATAAAATAAACAAGTTAAAATAATGCAAATGAAAATAAAAGAGATGCATAGAAATTACTATGAACCAAACTTAACACAAAAAATAAATCAATTTTTAATATATTATCATGTTAAAAACATTATATCAAAATAAATGTCAAAATAAACATAAAAAATAATTACTATTGAGATGAATAGAAATTACTATGAACCAAGCCTAACACAAAAATAAATCATCTCAATAAATAAACAAACTAATGTCAATAAATCAATAATTACTATTGAGATGAATAGAAATTACTATGGGCCATAAACACCAATAATTAAAAATAAAATTGTCAATAAATTGTAACTAAAGTGAAAATTATATATATTAAAAAATATTAATGGCGGAGATGAATTTTTCATGGTAGTGAATTTTCCCACGGTTAATTGTTGGCGGTGAATTTTCCATCAATGAATTGTTGACGATGAATTTGCCATAATTAAGTAATCAACATTAGTTAAATTTACATTTGAAAAAGCAATTCTTAAAAATAGTTTATTTTCAAACAAGTTAGTAATTATTAAATTTATATATTTTTTTAGAATTATATGTTTAAAATAGTTGAGTTAAATTCATTTTACAATTTAGTAATCTTAGTATTAGTATATATATACATATATACATTCATATATACATATACATACATACATACATACATACATATATATAGTATGTATGTATATATGTATATATGTATGGATGTATTTATATATGTATATGCATATGTATCTATATATATGTATGTATATATATATAAGCATATATGTATATGTATACATACACACATACATACATACATACATACATATATATGTGTGTGTATGTATATACATACATATATATACACACACATATATATATACACACATATACACACATATATACACATATATATACATATATATACACACATATATACACACACATATATATATATATATACACACATATATAGACATGTATGTGTGTATATATATATATATGTATATATATACATATATAGACATATATGTGTATATATATGTGTATATATATAGTTGGGAAAATAAACAGACTAGTGAAATTACATTTACTTAAAAGAAAAATGAACTATTTTTGAAACTGTGATAATGGAACCCAAAAAATCGTTCTTATTGCTCAAAAGTTTTGAGACAACTAAAAATTAATTTTAGATATTTGTTTTGTTAAATATTTTGCATATTTACTTTAGAGTTATTCAAATATTTCTCAAATAGAATATAAATATAAATAAATAAAGACTTAAATACTGAAGAAAGAAAAAAATGAAAATCTTAAATTACTTCTTAGAGTAAAATTTAAATTGAAAGCACAGGCTAAAGGATTGAAAAAAGTTTGAATTGGTTTTTAAAACCAAATGCTAAACGCTTGAAGAAGAGGGCCTCCTAAAGGTTGATGCCCTAAAAAAAATAGGGTTTAATTTTTTTAAAAGTTAATTAAAAAAGGGATTTTTTTTTTTATTTGCATATATTTTTTTTGATTTAAAAACAAACATTTATACAAATTAGGGATTGTTTGATTTTATTTTATTTTTAATTTGAAATTGAATTTAATCAAAATGAATTATAAAAGGGGTTGAGAAAAAAAATAAAAATTGTATTGATTCAATATTTAAAAATATATATAAAATGACTAGGGTTTTTGAAACCCTTAAAGAAAATAGGGTTATTTTTAAAGAGAATAATTTGTTTTTTAATTTATTTGTTATAAAAATAGTTATGAATTTATAGGCAGAAGGACCAAGACCTTGAAAAAAATATTTATTATTTTTTGAAACAAATAATATATTATTAAACAAAGATCTATTTTTTGGAAAGAAAATAATGCGATTTATTCTATTTTATTTATTTATTATGCAGATTTGAATTAAAAAATGATTATTATTTTTTTTATAGAATTTAAACTGAAATTGTAAAAAAAACATTGATTTTTTGAACAAGATAGAGATTTTTTTACAAATTTAAATTGATATTGCAAAAATATTGCATAGAAAATAATTTGAATTTTTTAAAAAATTGCAAAAAAATAATAAACTATTCAAAAGAGAATCAAGATAGACTTTTAGCTCTTCTCCTCCTCTCTAGAGTGCCTTTGGGGTGCTTCACAAACTTGGTAAATATTCAACAATGAAGCTCACAAAAAGATTAGTAATACTAAAGCTCTCATACCATGAAAGGAAAAATAAATTAAGCAATAGAAAGTACTAATTATTGAGCATTGTTTGAAGGAAAAATATTACCAAAGAAGAGAGAAGCCAATCCAAGCACTAAAACCAGAAAGAGGAGACACAAGAATTTGATAAGAGGAAAAAACAAGAAAAAACTCCAATATTATGAATGAGGAAAATGCCTAAGAATGATACAAAGATATAGAGCACTTAAGACATAAGCTTACTTCATGAAGAATGAGAGGAGAAGCACCTCAATAAATAAAGGTGAGAAGAGGAGTTACAAAGTAACTCCCAACTCTATAGATGCCACCATTCATTGTATGTGTGTGCAAGGTGTCAAGATACTCATAGGGAGGAGGATACACCTAAGCAACTAATATTCCTTAATAAAGGAATTAAAATAAAATAATTCATCCTCACATGTGTGAGAAGACCAAAAAGACAAAAGATTTGTAGGGATTCCTTTGGAATATCTTACAAGTAATAAAATAATTACAATTAATAAATTAACCTTTACCAAGTAAATATTAATCTTCTCCTAAAGGCCAAGCTTCTACTCTTCTTACACCTTTATCATAGTCAGATGCTAAAATTTTGGTTTCCCCCAATAACAAAAGGGGTAGGAAATCTAAAAGTGAAAAAATGAATATTGAGGTGGCAACAGGTATACAAATGACTCTTGAAAAAAAACCTAAGTTTTGCCACAAAAAAACTTAAAGGCCTGGAAAACTCTGACATAATTTCCCAATCAGGATAGCCATATTTTGTTGTGGAGAATAAGATCTTTGAATTGAATAGCAAAACAAGGGGAGACGTTATCTCTCCTCGAGCAAAATGAGGATCTTATCTTGAAATGTTAGGGGCCTAAATGCCCCTAACAAATGACACTTTATAAAGTTTCAAATTTTAAGCACTAATACAAACATTGTTCTTTTACAAGAAACAAAATGCTCAACTCAATCAACTTCTAATTTCTTTGTTACTTGGCATAATTGGGATTTCATTTCCTCTCTGGCCCAAGGTGCATCAGGAGGCTTGACAATTCTTTGGAACAATTTTTTTGTTAATGTAAAAATTCTTTCTATTAGGGAAAATTGGATCCAAGCCTCTGTTAATTGATTGAAAGAAAAAAATGTCTTCTTCATTTTCAACATTTATGGCCCTTGTGCAACTTTTTCCAAAAAACAATTATGGACTCAACTTTCTTTTGCATTAGCACCTTTAAAAAATGACATGAAGATCTTGTCTGGTGATTTTGATGTGATTCGATGCCCCTCAGAGAAAATAGGTGGCATCATCCCTCCATCTAAGGCTATGGAATATTTTAACCATTTTATTATTAATAATGGCCTTTACGATTGTGCTCCAAAGAATGGTAGTTTCACATGGACTAATAAGCCTAGAGGATTTTTCCAAATTGTAGAAAGGTTGGATTGGTTCCTTCTATTTGATAATTGGTTTACTTCCCCCTAGGAATTTTCTTCATCAATTCTGACACTTCCTGGATTTGATCACTTTCCAATTTCCTTGTCAGTTTTTAATAACAAGCCAATTAAAAAGGGCTATTTCAAATTTAAACCAATATGGTTTAGAGATCCAGATTTTATTCCTCTCCTTAAGGACTGGTGGTTTGAGTTTCCTTTTGAGGCTAGCACCTGCATGTTCCAACTTTACAAAAAATTGAACTTTATCAAAGGGAAAATAAAGGAATGGAATAAAACATGTTTCAAGAACATTTTCAATGAAAAATCTAGATTTGAACTCTAATTTTCCAATCTATATGAAGTAATGATAAAAAATGGAATGGATTCAACCCTTTGTGACAAGGAGAAATCTTTAAAGGTGGAATTAGATGAACTTTTGGCTAGGGAATAATGTTATTGGAGACATAAATCGAGAGATATTTGGTTAAGGGAAGGAGGTAGAAATACTAAATTCTTTCATGCTTCGATGAAACTGAGAAGACAATGAAATAGGACTGACTCAATTCTTTCCACTTTTGGGGATACTTTAATCATAAATGAAGATATAGAAGTTGCAGTAGTTTCCATTTTTAAGGACTTGTTAGCCCCTATAAAAGCTAACAAATCCTTGGAAAATAATGTTGTTCTTGATAATATTCTCACCCTAGTGGATATGGAGCATAACAAAATGTTAATGGCTGAATTCACCATGGAGGAAGTGAGAAATGTTGTCTTCTCCTTGGCTACCAAAAAGGTCCTTGGGCCTATTGGCTTCACGACATTGTTTTTTCACAACTATTGGGATTTTGTTGGAAGAGACATTTATCTTGCCTTGGAAGAGAAATGTTGTCTTCTCATTCCTAAGAAATCTAAGCCTTTGTCTTTCAAGGACTTTGGACCTATTGCCCTGTGTAACACCATTTTAAAAATTTTCACTAAGGCAATAGCTCTTAGACTTGCAAAAATTCTCCCCTCAATTATTTCAATTGAGAAGGGGGGATTTGTCTCAAGTAAAGACACCCCTGAAGGGGCCATATTAGCACATGAAGTATTAAATTTAGTAACAAAGGAAAATTCCCCTTTAATGATTCTGAAACTGGATATGGAAAAAATTTTATGAAAAATTGGAATGGGATTTCCTCTTAGCTGTACTTAAAAAATTTGGGTTTGCAAACAATTGGTGCAAATGGATCTCTTCATGTATATTTGGTTCAAGTTTTTCTATTTTGGTAAATGGCTCCTCGACTGGTAAATTTGCTCCTATAAGGTGAATAAGACAAGAAGACCCCCTTTCACCTTTCTTATTCATTTTGATGGCAAAAGGCTTAAGTAGATCAATTATTGCTTCAAGAAAAAATTGATTGTGGAAAGGCATCACTGTGAATCCTTTACCCACTCCAATCTCTCACTCACTTTTTACAGATGATACCCTTGTTTTTGGACATGCATTCAGATTATTGTTTAGCATCAGGCCAATCCTTCAATGTTGAGAAATCAAAGATCTTAGTTAATGTGAACCCCTTGGTTAAGTCAAAGCTTTTAAAATTCTGGGTTTTCAAAGTGGAACACTTCCTTGCAAATATTTAGGAATCCCCTTCTTCTTAGGTAAAGAAAACCATATAAATTTTGGGATAATCTTGTTTCTTCCACCTCCAATCAAATCCTCCTCTGGAAATCCAAATGTATTTCATTTGTAGGAAAATTGGTTTTATTAAAATTTGTCCTACATTCTTTACCTATTTATTTAATTCCAGTCTTGAAAATTCCTTATGAGAAAGGACTAGCTCTTCAAAAAATCTTTAGAAATTTCTTTTGGGGAGAAAGTGTCACACAAAAAAAGAAATTTCCCTTAGTTGTTTGGGATAATGTATGCAAGTTGAAAGCCTCAGGAGGTGTGGTTCTGAGAGACATTTTCTTACAAAACAAATCCCTTGGTGCTAAATTAGTTTGGTAATTGTAGTCTAATCCAAACAAGAAAGGGTGTCAAATCATGCATCACAAATATTTTGATTCCATGGAAAAGGAAAGGAGTTTCACCCAAAGGAACCTTCCACCTAGGTCTAAAATTTGGAACTTTATATGTTCTTGCAAACATGTTATTCTTCCTCACCTTTCTTGGCTATTAACAATGGTGAGAAGGCTCTTTTTTGGGATGATGCTTGGAATGGATATCAACCCCTCAAGTTTCTTGGAGATTGGTCCCAAATAGAGATTACTCTAAAAAATATTTGGGGGGATAAAGTGAAAGACTATTTTGTTATTGATTAGAAGGACCCCTTACATTCTTTCAAATGTAAAGACTTCAGTTTCCTTCCAGTCTCATCTTACATGAAGTACTCTCTCAAATTTGAACTCTTAAAAAAGAAAATTATCTTTTCAAAAAAAACTAATGAAATAATTTGGATAAGATCCAAATCAAGAAATTATAATGTTAAAGAAGGTTATAATTCTTTGGTAAATAATGATGTCCCCTCTTCTTTTCCTTCTCACCTTTGATGGGGTCTTAATGTACTTCTAAAGGTAGGTGCCTTCAGCTAGTTGGAAATCAAAGATAGAATACTTTTGGGCATGATACTTGATAGATTGGGAATAGTTCCTCTTTTCCATGGTGTGATGTCTGGTAATGCATTTGAATCTACTAATCATCTACTTATTAACAACCCATTTGCATATGAATGTTGGACATGGTTAATGTGTAGATTGGGTTGGCATTTTCCCTTGCAAAATATGATTTTCCATCATTTTCAGAGTTGGCCTAGATTATGTTCAACCTCTAAGTTTTCTTGACTTTGGGAAATTTCTCCTTGGATTCTCATTTGGAACATCTGGCTTGAAAGAAATAGATAGATTTTTAGGAAAGAACAACTTTTCGTGGGACAAATCATCCAAAAAATTAAAGTTTCCATCTTTGAAATAGTAATGTCAAGTCTCTATAAGAATGCATCTACTAATAAATGCTTCTCTTCTTGTGATTCTTTCATCCTTAAGAACTGGTCTCTCCTCAATATTCCTAGTGTGGGATCCATTGCAAATAAAATTTCTCATATGAATAAATCTATCATCAAATGGTTACCACCACCTATGGATTTCATTAAAATCAATTTTGATGGGGATTCTAGAGGAAATCCTAGAAAATATAGGGTTGCCTTAGTCCTAAGAGATTGCCAAGGTAATTTTGTTGGAGAAATATTCTCAAGTCTCCCAGAAGGCACTAATAATGTTGCATAATTTAACACTCTAAGGTTGGGTCTGAAATTAGCAATTGAATTATCTATTTCTAATATTCAAATTGAAGGAGAATCCATGGTTGTGGTGTTTGGAGTTTTGAAGGGTTACTCAGATACTTGGCATTTGAATTAACTTGCTTCTCATATTTTTCATCTCCTAACAAAATTTTATTCTTATGAAGTAATGCATTATTACAAGGAAGCTAATAAATAAGCAAATCCTCTAGCAAACAAAGCCATTGATGAGAATATGCATTTCAAAGTTCTTTCATATCAGGAATATTTGATTTTGGTAAATTCATAATTTTAAATTTTGCCTTATTGACTCCTAGTCATATAATCATCCCACATATCTTATGCATTTATCTTGGTTTTTAGCCTGAACTAATTATTTTGTTCAATTAGGTATGAATATGGATCCATTTTTTATGTCTTGATATATTGGGAAATATTTGGTAATGTGGTTCAAGTTTGTTATTTTGGCCTGAAGGGTCGCATATGTAGCAATATTGGCCTAATCACAATGTCATGGCCTTGAAGGATGTATACTCAACTATAATAATGTGGCCTTGTTGGCTCAAATATATGGAAATATTCACCTTTGATTCTATGGTATTTATTGCGGGCCCTTCCTCCATATTAATTACACATAGGGATTTATTGTAACACCCATCATGCAAACCCCAGAGAACACACACATTGCAAATATTTTTTTTTTAAAACAATTAAATTAATCATGCAATAAACATTAAACCATAATCACAAAACACATTACATTAAAAAATTACACACTTAGTTCTCTGGGGAATGCAAGGTTACATCGCAATCAACTAAACAGAAATAAAAGATAACAACACATCCATTAATTAAAGTACATCAATAACCGAGAGTGAAAGTATCACTACATTACATAATACAATCATGATGAATCTCTTTAACAAAGTTACAAATGATCCTAACTATTACATCATCATTATAAGATTACATTACAAGTGCTTGATATATGAATTACATCAAATTTCCCAAACATGTGGGATAATACAAATTACATTAACATCTGAATTACAAAGGAACATTGGTACAACTCCAACTGTGGTAATGCTGAGAAAATAAAATGCTGATGGGGAACCCAACGGGTGCGGAGCACGTTCCACTCAACCATGTGAATTATAAATAACTCACCCCCCATGCTTAGAGGTGACAAAGAAGAGAACCCGAACATGAATGCCAAACCGACTCATGAACAACATAGTACAAAAACAAACTCAAGGTATATAATGAAATAACCATCAACGTTCATGAATCAAACATGACGAGATAAAGCTATGAAACTCATCGCAATTAAACAAAGCATTATCAATTAAACAAGTAACTAAATAACAAACATAAATCAAATTCACAAGAATCAGAAAACAACATTAAGAATACAATTCCAGAGGCAACCACAAACAAAGCACAAGGGTGTCTAGTGGAGAGTGTAATCGCATAGCTCTCATGGGATCTCCTGGCCCTTCCTCCAATTGAGGTGCCGACCCCCATCTATGGATCTCCTAACCCTTCCTCCTAATTGAGGTGCTAACACCATATGGTAGCTAATGCGGAGCTGATAATCTCTCATGAAGACGAGACTACGACTTTGTCGACCACGTCTTTCTCAGTCTATCACTAGTCTATGATAGCCCTAATCCATAGACGAGGAATCCAGTTTTAATTATCTTTTGTGTTTTACTACCCATCCCCGTAAATTCTATTGTTTAGGTTATCACTTGTTTAACTACTCTTACGTGGGTTATCCTGAGCCCTTCCTCATTCTGAGGCACCAGCGCCCATGAAGAGCCACTCTCCCTATGACCCCTAACAGAAACCAAAACTAGGCAAGGGTTGAACCAAAACATATAAAGCATAATACTTGAAACAACACATGCAAGGAAAATCCATCTCGCGATAACTCCTAGTCACAACGACCACAACTTCGTACAACCCTTCCAAATAATAAAGCTCAAAATCGTATAATACTCAAATCACACAAGAACACGAATAAACATCCAAGAAAATAAATCATGCCTCTGGAGAGGACCAAGTTTAACAATGACAAAAAATGAACTCACACTTTACAATGGGGTTCCCACATCGAAATAAAGGACAAAACTATAACAAAATATCAATAACGCACAAATCGCGATCTTGAGACACCCTATCAATTTAACTCAATGCAAGGTTAAAAAAACACAATGATTTTCTCATATTAAATCAATTTCATTTGTCATTCAATTACTTTCAGGGTTCTACATTTAATAAAATAATCCATAATATATAAAAAAAAAACATTATTAATATATATATATACATTAACAATAATTAAAAAAAAAACTATTTTTTTTATTAACAATTTAATAAATATATTTAAATATATATATATTAATACATTCTTAAAAAAATTATTATTAAAAATAAAATATATTTAATATATTTGAAAATATATTAATAAATTTTTAAACATTATATAAAAAAATAGATATTAATAAATATATATATATTAAAAAAAATAAAGCCCACTAGATGGTCATTGGCCATACTGCCCGCAGCAGTCAATAAGACTGCTATGCAGTACTGTCATGGCAGTAGGGTGATGGGGGGGCACGGCTTTGGCTGTCCTTCCCCAGAACCCCAAAAAAATACTTTTAAATTTTTTTTCTTATAATTTTTTTTAAAAAATTCTCTGCTAAAAAGAAACGCCAACGGTATAGAGTTCGGCCCTAAATTTTTAATTTGAAAACATGATTTCAATTGTTTTCAAAAACAAAAGAATATATATATATATACACAGAATTTGTATATATGTATATTTATATATATATATATATATATATATATATATATATATATATATATATAATTTATAATTAACTCTATCAATTAATATATACAAATAAATGGCACAGATAGACATGTAAACATAAATAAATACATATACAGCAGTATACTTTAACTATAAAATGATATATATATATATATATATATATATTTAAAAAAAATAAAAATTAATTACAAAGGATATTCTTTTCCATAATCAAATTTTAGAAGAACTTTGAATAATTTTTTTCTTAGAATTCAAAGACAGATCTTATTTACAATCGAATTGTAAAATAAAATAAAGACACAAAACATTTTACAAAAAAAAACAAATAGTTTAATTCCTTCTATTAATCTTCAATTTAATCAAAAAATTTCTTTCATTCAGACAACCAACCATATTTAAACATTTTTTTATTCATCTTCCTTAACGAGTAAAAATTGATTCAAACCCATTTCTATTCTTTTTGCAGATTCAAAAATAGTCAAGAGAAGAGAGTGGAACCTGAAGTCCTACGCTCTCGAGAATCTAAAGAAGCTTGTTCCCGATGGCTTCTACAAAGAGCTCCTCGTTCCTGCTTCGAAAACTCCTCTCCAAAATCTCGTGTTTGAATCCAATCCAATACTTTATTCATAAAACCTTCCCAACTTAATGCAAGCAATGAAAGAACTATTTTTCCCAAAAACTATAGAACAATTATCTTGTGCAACTTTTGTGTCAATCCTCCCATGTGTGAGAAAAACTCCCAAAATTCATAATTAAATAAAATATATTGTCCGTTTCTTCCAAAAGCTCTAAAAGTCAAAAATAAAAGAAATTAAATCTTTTAAAAACCAGCTTTTCAGTCAAATCTACATTCTTATTTGTTCACACAACTTTTTTCATTCTTTTATTTATTTAGTTTTCTATTTTCAACATTTTTTTGTTTTAATTTCTGTTTTTACAACTTTACTTGGAAAGCACATTATCTAATTTATTTTTAATATTTTATTCTAATAAGTATCCTCAACAAGATAATTAATTAAAATAATAAGACCCAATTTAATATTTAAATTATCATTCAATAAAACACATGACATTTAAAACATTTAAATATTTAAATACAATTAATTCTAACATTAAAATAAACAATCATTTCCAACATTTAAATTAAATAATCATAACTTATAAAATACCAACATTAATAAAATACGACAAAACACAAACACAAATCACAAATAACGACAATTACAAAAATGAACAATACCAATCAAACAAGATGGTCTAACATCATGGGACAGGATGACTTCATTGTCACCTCTATTTCAACTTTATACTGTTGGGTTATTGGTGCTTGCCATGTCCTGCCGAAGCAGGTGGAATCGAGACTCTGTACCTGCAAATCCTGCATACAAACAAGGTCGTGTACATGTGCATACATATATATATATATATAATCAAAGCATTGCATTGTGAGAAGGAATCGCAGTGTAACAGGGCACTCGCAATGAGTGATGCTACACTATCCTTCATCACATCTATTCTAACAATTATAATATAACCGATAAATTAACATTTCTAAACTAACATATCATCTCATAACATATTCAATTCAATCACTGCATCATAACATAATTATGAAAATCAACTAACATAACCAACCATAATGTCATATGAAATAATCATGTCCACTAATGAAATAACATCATCCTCAAACGTCTAACTAGCCAAATCAAAAATAACAGTACCACCATAGTATCTGAGTATCAAAACAAACAATAAAACTACTGAGTCCAACTAGCAAACAGGAGGGTTATTACATTTATTCCCTCTATTCAGTTAATGTGTGGGATCTTTGGCAAAGTATTTCAAAATTATCATTCTTGGGAATATTGTTGCAATACTAGTCATTCTTCATTCCCAAGATCACTTTTAGTGGATAAACAACTATATACTTGTCTCCAATTTGGGGAAACATTCCCATTTGTTCTAGACATGTATTCCATTTCTAGCATCATCGCCAACTTAGAAAATTGCAGAGATATTTGATATGTAAGTCTCATTTATTGATTCGTATTTACTGTCACTTCCTTTGTACTTGTGGCTTGTACGAATGTCTCTTTAACATGCTTTCTTCCCATGAAATATGGGAATGTTTGGGTGTATGTGGGCTGCCAATTAACATTTAGATCATGTGCTATGTGGATATGATGATCTTCATATCTTATCAAAGATTCAAAATTGCACTATCTGGTACGGTGAGATCATCAAAGAGCAGTATTGTGACAAATGGCTTTGATCTATTATTTTGTATATCGGCATAATAAATTTGGCATTTCATGTTATCTGTGCACCACCTTTTGGTGCATTAAGATTAAATTGGCATTTATTATCTTACTTGCACCATATGACTCCCAATGTGTGATGGTGCTATTAATGAACTATCTCCAGTTTTTTGTCATCGTATTTCTCTTATTTCTTGTAGAAGACACAATGCAAAACTCTTTCAGGGTTGTGGTTTTTCCAAGATACCATGAACTAAGGGATGCAAGGCCATTCTCTACTAAAAAATTGAGTTTAACTTGCATCTTAGAATGCAAACCAATGGAGGACACAATAAGAACTATTTTGGAGAATGACTAGTTAGAATTCCATTCCATGTCGCTCTCTCATGAGGTAGCATCTTGTTTTGTTTCTAATTTAATGGATGTTCTTTGGTGCGGTGAGATGGTTAAATTCTTAGTTGGTTCTTACATTCTTCCTCATTTTTTTCCACTTTCTTCATTACATAATTCTCTTGAGGACTATAATATTTTAAATGGATCTAACCTTGTGGGTAGTGTTCTTTGCTACCAATTCATCCTCTTTGATCGTTCAATCTCATCTCTCTTAAGATTGATTTTTCATGGCTTACTGGATGATTACTCATATGAATTCATTAGAAATCTTCATGGGCTCAAACCAAGATTGGGTCATACAATTTCAAATTTTCTCCTGGGCCTCTTTGATGTTGTGCAATTCTTGATTCAACATGCTTTGGTGGAACCCCATTCCATGCCATACTTTCCTCCACCTACAGATTTGGAGTTATTAGAGGAAAGTGGAATTTATTCTTAAATCTTGGTAACACCATTTTTCTATTTTCATGGATTTCAATCTTTATTAAAGGGAGATTGTCAGTTTTTCAAACCCTATAGTGTATTTTGAAACTCCAATGTTATTAGCACATTCCTGACATCCAACTTTTGGCTTGTTTACTTCTCTATGCAGATTTTGTATCTCTTTTTCTTTGTCTTTATATGGAACTTTCAGCAAATGGTTGTTTTCTACTTTGTCTTGGATCAGTTTAAATTGTGTTGTAGGTTCTTGCTCTTGTTCAATGCTTGGATTATGCCACTGCTTCTATTCAATGTTTGGATTTTTCCACCCTGTACTTGGCTGTTTCTTCTTTAATGGAGCTTCTTCGACTTGGCTCCCCAGTTCTCAAGTTAGGGTTTTTTGTTGTTCCTTTTTACAGTTAATTGGTCTCACTGCATCAACCTTTTTTGCTTCATGAATACAATTTAATGCTTGTTAACCCAATGAAGCGGTGTTAGCTTTACTCGGTGAATGGGTTTTCTATCTATACTTACCAGTGCTTTAGATTTCTACAAAATATTACTATGGAATTTTTTGTTCTTTCATTGCCATATTGTTCTATGTACTACTCTCTTTTAGTAATAAAAGTTTGGCTATGCCACTTTTTTTTTTAAAGATTAATCTTATAACATGATGTATAATAATGCCATAATGAGAGGTTCCTTGAATGTATCTTAAAATACACTTGATAGCCTTCCAATGACTCTCATGTGGATCATGAGAGAAACAAGAGGCAAGACCAACTAGAAAAGAGAGATCAAAAAAATAATGTGCTAGATACAAAAGACTACCAACAAATTACTGATATAATGTAGTATCAATTGAAGGAGTGAAAAAATTAGAAGACAATACAACACCTAATTGATATGGTGTGGGGTATGCTTGCAATAAATCATGTCAAATATCTAAAACATATCAAGAGCATACTTTCTCTAAAATATTGAAATCCCATCCAAAGACTAAATAGCCTATAAACCAAGAAAGTAATGTAGAAGGCCAAGATCTATCATATCAAATTGCTCCATCAATGCTCACTAAACACTTTGTATCATGGGATATTAACTTTCAATAAGAATCAAATCATCTACATATATCACAAGGATCAAAAGATCACCCTCTTGTCACTAAGTGTATACTATGGGATTGGAATAACATTGTGTGAAACTAGAAGAAAGTAGAAAAGTGTTCTTCTCATACCAAGCCCTAGGGGATTTTTTGATACCATATAATGAACCTTGAAGCATGTAAACTAGTGAAGAGTCCTACACAAAATCATGTGGTTGATTCATATAAATCTCCTCATGAAGGTCATCTTGTAGGAAAAATATCTTTGCATCCATTTAACATATTTTTCATCCTTGTGAAGCTATAAGTGAAAGTACAAGGTGAATATAATCCGTCTTGGAAATAGGAAAAAAGGTCTCAAAATATTCAATACCTTTGACTTGTGAAAAACCCTTTGCAACAAGATGAGCCTTGTACTTATCAATGGAACCATCTACATCATTTTTGGTATGGTACACCCACTTGACCGAACCAAATTCCTTCCCTTAGGAAGAGAAACAAGATCACAAGTATTATTCTTCATCACTAAAGAACACTCCTTTATCATAGACCTTTCCCACTCAAAAATACCTACCAAATTTGAAATTTTTAAGGATTGTTCAAAATAGAATGAGTCAAAATAATGAAACTTGATGTATATGAATGAGTATGATAGGAATCTAAAGGATCACTTGCCAAGGATCTAGTTACATCAATATTATTGTGGTCTCACTTGGGTAAAGGATGAATATTTGGAGGTGGAGGTGGAGCTAGAACATCATCCTCATCCTCAAGATATAATTAATCCTTAGGAGATGAAATAATCATCCTCAAGAGTATTAGGTAGTGAGTGAGAAGTTGTAATGTATAATCCATTATAGGAAAGTGCTCATCAAATTGGACATCTCACATAAACAATAAATCTTGGGAAATAAGATCAAATGACATGTATGCCTTTACATCCTCATAGTAGCCAACAAATACGAGTGATTAGGTTTCTCTTCATGGATTTATGTTGAGCATATATAATAAATTTCCAAGCCTCACTACCAAAAAATCTAAATGAAGATACATGTAGCTTGACATGGTATCAAGCCTCCTCAAGAGTCATATGTCACAATGCCTTGTGAGGCATAAAATTTTGAATATAATTGGTATAATTCACTACCTTAGCCCAAAAAGAAGAATCCATATCTCATGACTTAATCATATAGTTATCCATCTCTCGTAATATTTTTCTTTCATTTAATGATACCATTTTTTTGAGGGGTTTAAGGAATTATAAGATGATGTTGAAGGCCATGTTCAGTACAAAATTCCTTGAAATACTTATTTAAATAGTCCCCCCATTATTAGTGTGTATCAAATTGATATAAAAAACAAATTGATTCTTCATGTTCATCCCTTGAAAATCCTAAAGGTATCAAAGATATCACTTTTGTACTTAATAAAGTACACCCATTATGTTTGGAGAGTTCATCAATGAATGCGACCATATGTTTGGCCCCTGAAAAATAGTTGGAAATGATATGAAGTAACTATGTACCAACCCTAAAGTTTTATTAATACATGTGCCTCTACCCATAGTAAAATAATCTTGGTGTTGTTTCCAAGGAAACAACCTCAACAAAAAAAATCTTTGTAAGAAATATTAGGTAGTCATATCACTAATGTTTGAGTGGTCATCTACTATAGATACTTGTAATTGACATGACCAAAATGTTTATGTCAAAGCTTACTCATGAAGTCTACATGTACTATGAAATATGAAATTGCTAAACTCTCAAATCCATCAAATCAATATAATTGAGAAGTAAAATCAACACTCCTAGTAGCCACAACAATATCAAGATCATGAAGGTCTCAAATAACCACATCATGTAGGGAAAACTCAATTTTCCTACTTTTGTTAGAGTGACAAATATAATACAATGAAATAATGTTGGTTGAAATATCAGGAACTAAAATAACATATTGAAGACAACCATCCTCAAGTGGAACAATACCTAAGCCTAAAATTGAAAGTTATATAAAATACCCAACTTCAATATGTGAAGTGCTACAATATAAAAGGGATGTGACAAAATCTATGGAATGAGTCATGTGATGGGAAGATTCACATTTAAGTATCCAACTAGCCTCTAAAGACAAGGCCCATGCAAAAAGAGCATGACCTTTTGTTGTATAAGTGGAAAAATAATTAGAAGCTGAAATGTTATGTTATTGCATGGCTTACTCTAAAGCCTCTAATATAATCCAACATCTTGTGATTGGATTCCCCTCTCAATCAAAAAAGCTAAAAGTTTCTCTTGATTTCATCTTTGACTTAAATGAAGAATTGCCAATCTTTGAAGTTTTATCATGCCTAGGAGAGGATTGAGTTTTCTATACCAACTTCTATTTTTTCTTGGAGGATCTCTTAATACTTGATGAATTATCTGTCATAGGATTTTTTTTCTTCTCTTTTTTCCCCTTAGATGAATGTGTGATCAATTCTTGATTTTTTGAACTATAAAGAACATCCAACTAAACTAACTTAGTATGTTCTCATGTCAAAATCTCAAAAAAACCTCAAAGGAAGGCTGACTTAAAATCATCACCCAATGCATCCATAATAGATTAAAATGTAGAAGATAAGACCTTAAATGACCCTTGAAGCTTATACAATATTAGGAACATACATTATTTATCAATTTTATTCTTTCCACAATCCTACAAAAGTGACCCAAGTGACTTAAATTTCACCAAGTAATCCTCAATGGAGGAGAAAAAATCAAGTGCCAATGAATTTAATTCTTCTTCAATTTGAAGTTCCCAAAACTCATTAATATATCAAAATTCTCTCTATATTTTTCCTACATCCACCTAGGATTGGTGAAAGAATCAATATAAAATACAAGATTATTTGAAACATGTAGTGAAATCAATCCCATTACCTCATCCATCTTGTTCCTATGCTAAAATATCTCAAAATGATGAGTCAATTTTGGTTTATTTTCATCTAATGTGGACCATAAACTATTAGACACAGGCATGGTATGGTAATTGTGTGACATAAGGCATTAAATTGAAGAAGAATTTTCTATTGTGTTTAAGTTTTTGTGGAGTGACTATATGCTAGGTTATAATTTTTTCTAATGTTTATAGGTATTGAGTGATAATTATTCCCCCTTCCGCACAACAAGAAAACTCAAACCATTATGCAATTTTAAGAATAAAAAAGGTTAGAAATGAAAAAGAGCACTTTAGTTTGATCTTTGTGTAGCTGGTAAAAATTTTAGAAAAAAGTTGCATATCTGTGTAGAGCATTATCAATTTATGACCCTAGAAGCAAAAAAATCTAGATTTGACTTCAAATACCAATAAAAATATCCAAAAGTAGAATATGGGAGAAAAACTAGAACCTGTGGAAAGTTATCACAATCACCTTTCCAATAGTGTATGATTTGTAATAAATAGACATAATATGCCAAATATATATTGATTTCACAAAACTCCTCCAAATTGAATTCAATGGGAAAGTTTGGGGCTTAAAAGAACAACCCTTTGTTCACTAGGGAACCACTCACTAGGTGCTAGGGGTTGAGTAGATCCACAATCCCCTAGTCACCAATGTGATAATGGGTACTTGCAAAGGGAAGATTCTCCTATTCAAAGAGAAGGAAATTTGGTGGTGGGTGGTGCTTGGGGTGCATAAAACTAGCACTACTAAATATTACTCCATTTTCTAATGGGCATTAGTCGGTTGTTCAACAAATATTTGTCAGAAAAACGATTGTAAAATGATGAAAACATTTTCATTGCTATTTTTTCGTCGCACTTCCGACGACGCATTAAACATCAAAATAACGACCCAAATTCGTCGATCATCGACATCATAAAATGGCTTGGATGTTTGTCAGAATATTGATGAAAACTTTGTGTATCCACTGACGAATTACAACCAAAATTCAATTGTAATGGCTCTTTTGAAGTGTCGAAACAACACTAGAAGCCAAAATTTCATCATTGTAAATGGCAAGTATTCATGACGAAGCCTTCGTCAAGCGATGCCTACAGCAAGCATTCGTCAGACCTTTTCTATGATTCATCGGTGGACTTCGTTGAAATTATGACAAAATGGGAAAAGAGTTATGATGAAGCCTTCATAGTAGCTATAGCAACTTCATTAGACTTTTTCGGTGATTCGTTGGTTGTTTTTGTCAAAATTTTGACAAAATAATGCATTTTATTTTTAAAAAAATATTCATTGAAATGTACCATTGGTGAGAGATAAATCATCGACATAGGATAGAAAAATCACTCTGATAGTCCATGTCTTGCTAATGACTTTCGCCGGAAAGAAAAATCCAATGTCACACTGATCTGACCTCTTTAGGAGTTTTGAACACTTTTGGTTATTAGCAAGACATTCTGAGGGTCTCGCTAATTAAACAAGTGTCTAAGAGCAAGTAAACAAATGGAACTTATTAATTTTCTTATTTTGGGAACCTATTAGTGATGTCCCCTTATTCCTTTAGGGGAGAGGGCCTAGTAGTCGTGCAGGCTAACTTTCTCAACATGTAGCAATTGACTGGAATATCATAGAACCTTCATTTTTTTATTTTTTCAAATGTAGACCGGTATCTTATTTATCTATAACTAAGGTTTGGAGGTGCGACTCATCATGCAACTCACCACATCGGAAAATCTTTTGAGAAGTGTCTAAAATTTGACTTTTTAAAGGTTCGACCAAAACTTAATCATGGAACCCCCAATAGTTGAACCAAAAGAATATCATTTGTTGCTTGTAGAATATGATATTTTTATTTAAAATTAATATACAAGTTAAGTGGACCAAATAATTATTGATAACCATAAATCTTTGATATCTCTACCTTTTATATTCAACACATATGGACTAATAGTTGAACACAAAAAATCTATTTGTTGTTATAAAAACAACACATAATTATTTAAAATACAACTTATATTGAACAAAAATGGACCAATAGTTGAACACTAAAACTTTTTGAAAATATTTCACATTTAATGGGAAAATACATGTTATTTATTGTGCTCACCTTTTATATTTGTGATAGGACAAACTATTAATATAAAATTATCCAATGCTTGTACATTGCTACCCCAATTGATGTACACATAAGAACAATATTTTTTCACTATGATAACAATACTTGTTTAAATGAGTGTCTTATTTTATTAAATGAGCATTTTATTTTTTAAATGATATACTTATAATGGAGAGTTGTGATAGTTTATTTGAAACAAAAAAATACTTATTTCATTTCTTCATGAATGTATTTATGTTTTTTTCATATAACATTTAGAGGTTCTCATGTGTTCAAGTATGGGTCCATTTTTTATCAACATTTGGTTTTTTCTGTATTTGCTTTTGGACTATTTATTTACAATATATAGTATAAATATGTGGTAAGACTAGGTATTATCATCATGATTGAGTGCACAACTATTGGACCCCGCACGACTATTGGGCGCTATCCCCTAATAAATGTTTTTTTATTTTACAGAGGACAAGTTTGCATGGTCATAAATCAATTTTCATGTGATCTCAGCTGTTCCCTGCCATCCCGCGATGACCCCACCACACTATCTTTTTTTATCGCGATATCACGGGTGAGTGCCACATGTCTCAAATAGTGAAGCTGAAGGAATGATAAATACTTTGATGTTTCTTTAATACATTATGTCGCAGGTTACTAAAGTAGTTATAAGATGCACATGTTTTAAATCAATGGAGATGTTATAATCTTGGTAGAAAGGTGCTCGATGGTTAATAACAAGGCAGGAAACTATGTTGAACAAACAAGATTGTCGATGGTTGAGATCCACAGTTGCTTGCCATTGCGTGATCAAAAGTTGTGAGTTCTTTATTGATTGCGATATCACGGGCGGGTGCTACATGGATCTCCACGGCAACAAGTAGTATGGTGGGGCAATGGCTACCCATCCTACAAAAAGGCATGGGCATCTACATGGATTATTCCTACCACACTTTCGTTAAGGAGAGAGATAGAGGGAGTGAGTGAGTGATCCATTTACATATTATTCTTTTATTCTTCCTCAGTTAAATATTTAGTTACCCATTTACCATTAGCAGAAATGACCCAAGAATTTAATAGAATGGATGATCAAATAATCTAGCAAATGTCTCATCCACTAGCAAAGCTCACTTGCACGCTGCATGGATGGCTCCAACCATATTTGATGCAGATTTAAATTTTAGTCATCGATCCTTCAGTTAGATCAAATCATCGAATGACCGTCTTCAAAACAAGTTGACACAATCACCAACATGGCAATAAGGGTCCCACCATACCATACATTGCCAAGGAAGTCCATGTGGTTGTCACCCACGATATCGCAATCAGTAAATATCCTACAACTTTGGATCATGCGATGGCAGGAAACCGTAGATCTTGAGCATTTGTGATCTTGTTCCTTCAACACAGTCGCCAGCCTTATTATTAACCATTGAGAAACTTTTTCATCAAGATTATAACATATCCGCTGATTTAAAACATGTGCACCTCAAGAACACTTTAGTAACCTTCCTTTTAATGTATTAAGGCTGAATTAATTTACCATAGTATTTCCTTCATTCCTTTGGCTTCATTAAATGAGGCACATGGTGCCCGCTCGTGATATCGCGACTAGTAAAAACCTTGCAACTTTCAATCATGCAATGGCAGGCAACCATTAATATCTAATGACAATTGATCGACAGTCAACCAAACTTATCACCTTTGACCTCACCAAATAGGACACGTGGTGTCCACCCATGATATTGTGATCAACCAAAGTGGTGTGGTGGGGTCATCGCAAGATGACAGGGAGCGACTGAGATCAAACGATAGTTAATCAACAGTTGTGCGAACTTCATCCTTCTGCAAAAAAAAAACATTTATTAAAAGGACAAGGGGACATCACTAGGTGGATGGTAAACAATGACATAAGTCATTTTTAAATGATGAAACATAGGGCCAACCAAGACTTAGGAAAATAAAACCCTATAGAGGAAATAAAATATTAAAACAAAGGGACTCAACCTAGACAGAATGATAGGACATAATTCATTTTAAAACCCCTCAAAAAGTAACATCGAAATAGATCCCAACCAAGGCATATAATAAACACAAGGGTTTTATATGAAAATAAAGCTAAAACCACCAACCCAAGGAAAATTTTGACACCATGAAAGACCAGTAACACCAGGTAGGGTAGGAATGGAACATAAGGATAAAAAATATAAAGTTCCATCAGAGGGAGAGAGATAGAGGGAGTGAGTGAGAGAGACTTGAAGAGAGGGAGAGGGAGTAGGAAGTCTTGAGAGAGAGGGAGGAGGGGGAGTTGGAGAGAGAGAGATCTGATTAGAGAGGATTTAAGAGTTTAAGGGTTAAGGGTAGAGGGCTAAGGGTAGAGGGATAAGGGTAGAGTGGAGACTTAGGGTGGGGAGAGAGAGGGGGAGGGAGGAGGGAGTGACTAGGGAGAGATAGAGGGTAAGAGGGTTTAAGGGGTTTAGAGAGTTTAAGGGTTAAGGGTTTAAGGACAGGAGTTAAGGTTAGGGGAGATAGAGAGAGTGGGTGAGAGACACGAGAGAGGGAGGGTAGGAGGGAGAACTTGAGAGAGAGAGAGAGAGAGAGTAGAGGGTAGAAATTGGGGAGGTTTAAGAGGTTTGGGGTTTAGGAGTTAAGTGTTTAGGGTTATAGGTAGAGGAGAGAGAGGGATTACGTTAAGGAGAGAGAGAGGCGAGGAGTGGGAGAGATAAAGGGTGTAGAGGTTAAGGGTAGAGGTTTTAAAAGGTTAAAGGTTTTAGGGTTGGGGAGATAGACTGGGGGAGTAGGTGAGTGAGAGATAGACCTAAGAGAGGGAGAGAGGGTAGGATATTGAAGATACTTGAGAGAGAGAGAGGGAGTGGGAGAGAGATATAGGGAGGGAGGGTTAAGGGTAGAGGGTAGATGGTTTAAGGGTTTAGGGTTAAGGGTGGACAAGAGATAGATAGAGGGAGTGAGTGGGTGAGAGAGAGAAAGACCTAAGCAAGGAAGAAGGGGTAGGAGGGCGAGACTTGAGATAGAGTGAGTGAGTGAGTGAGTGAGTAAGTGAGTGAGTGAGTGAGTGAGTGAGTGAGAGACCTTAGATAGGGAGTGGTGCTAGGAGGGAGATACTTGAGATAGAGAGATAAAGGAAGGGAGGGTTAAGGGTAGAGGGTAGATGGTTTAAGGGTTTAGGGTTAAAAGGGGGAGAGAAATAGAGGGAAGTGAGTGAGTAGAGAAGAAACAGAGAGAGGGGAGAGGGTAGGATATTGAGAAGATGCTTGAGGAGAGAGAGGAGAGTGGGGAGAGAGATAGAGGGAGGGAGGGTTAAGGGTTGAGAGGTAGATGTTTTAAGGAGGTTTAGGGTTAAGGGTGGAGGGAGAGATAGAAATTGAGTGAGTGAGAGAAAGACCTAAGAGGAGGGAGAAGAGGGTAGGAGGGAGATACTTGAGATTGAGTAGGTGGTGGTGAGGCCTAAGAGAGTGGTGCTAGGAGGAGAGACTTGAGAGAGAGAGAGAATACAAAAAGGGAAGGGAGGGTTAAGGGTTGAAGAGAACCTAAGAGAGGAGAGGGTAGGATGGAGAGACTTGAGAGAGAGAGAGGGAGGGAGTGGAAGAGAGATAGAGAGAGGGGGGTTAAGGGTAGAGGGTAGATGGTTTAAGGGTTAAGGGTTTTGGGTTTTGGGTTAAGGGTAGAGGGAATTGTTGGTTTTGTTTTACAATGTAAACATGTTGGTCTTCTAATCTACCTATGGAATTTTCAATCCCAATCAAGGGAAGCTCAAATGACCTAGACCAATTAACGAGGACTTTAAAAAATCCTCCTACACTTCAGGCTCTGCAAGACCTAGGAGGGTGATCCCTTAATGTGTTTACAACCTTTGCACCAATATCATAAACAAAATTAACAATAATAGATAATCTCATTTAATAGTTCAACATAGTAGGATAATATTGAATAGAATTGGCTATTCATCGACATTATTAGCTATTTGGAGCATGAGATAACTACAACACAATCCCAAGATAAAATAGGTCATTGATTTGCAATTTTTAGCAAGGTCTAGGTAAAGAAGAACAAATACCGAATCATACAACTTAGATCAGTGCCATATATCCATTGTGGGAGTCAAATTCATAAGTATTCAAGGGTTTCTGATAGATTTAACACATAACATATATGATCCCTGATAACATTGCATTGCAATCTCATCAATATGTATTCTAACCCAATACTACTTATCAAATCCTTATACAAAACATATCCACCAATAATCCCATTTAATCATTTTAATTAATTGCCCTTGTCAACAAATGATAGGAAGAAGGGATTGGTTTTGATGCGAGGAAACACCCTACGGGAGGGATTAGTGTATAATTGTTCCAACATAGCCTGATGGAACATTGGATCTTTGCTCATGCTTGGGAAACCTTTCACCAAAAGATGTCATGAATGCACCTTACCCAAAGTATGCTTTAGGACCTCCATGCATACAAACACAAGGATTGTCATTTATCATCTTGCAACAGTGGTACCTAAGATGATGGTACTACCCCTCCCTTAGACATTACTCTCTTCTTACAATTGGATACATCAATCCTCCTTTTTTATTTTTTCAAAAAGATATGAAATGATTTCTAAGCAATTCCCTATGGTATATTATTGACACCTATCCCTTTGCTATTCACTTGTTAGGACTTAGTAATGACTATCCAAAGAGAAAATGAAATAGTAGCAACAACCATTTATATTATTTATCTCACTGCAATCCATTTCATGGCTATAGTGATGTTGTCACCCAATGTATATTTATTTTTTCAAATTCATAGATAACATGAAGAAAAACCTGTAGCCTTTAATGGTACTACTCTTATTCATGACTATGCTCTGTTCCCTTGAAGCACCATGATTTATGATGGTTTTTATGTTGAATATCTTCATTAAAACACCCCTGTGCAAGTATATGCCTTCACTATTATAGCCTATTGATTGTTGTTCATATGCACTTGTACCATTGTAATTCTTGATGTCCTACATGAACTTGCATGGATTTCTTGTAGCATAACCTCATAGTTGTTGTTCATATACACTTGTACTATGGCCTTGGATTCCAAAATGAGACCTCTCCTAGATCATAACTACTTAATTGTCATTTGTAACTTTTTGTTTCTTGTATGCAATCATGATCCATGTTGGATCAATCATGATGACCAAAACCCCTACATGAAAGGTTATGAGCATAGCAATTTTATCTTGATCACATGATATGAGGCTTCCATTGCTATCATAAACCTCTTGTAATGACATGTTTTCAATAGGAATATTATCTATGTCAACTAGAGTTGATGTTTCTTGAATATCTTTTCCTTTAATGCCTTTCCCTAAAACATCATGCATTGAATGTTATCTGGCAACTTGTTCACCTAATGTTTGATTGTGAAGGCCTTGAATAGAGCCTTGTGCAACTTTAGATTTTTTATTTTTGTTGTTGTCCTTCATGAGACTATTGTAGTATGCATTGTTGGTTGTCCTTATCAATGACAATGACCTTTACCTATTGCATTCACTTTCACCAATACACCCATGAATGAATAATATCAATCCCCTTTGCCTCTTGTAGCTCTTACAAAGGTGTTTTCCTTATACTTGTATCATGACCCTGATTTAACCATTGCTCTTCTTTTGTTATGTGTAATAAATACACATAGTCTCCTCATTTTATCTTTATTGGACAACCACCTGTCACATATGTGGGTGACCTAACAACTCACCTTCTTATGTGATGTGTGACTGTCCAATAGGGTTATGGTGAGAGGGGCTTGACAACAACTTGAAATGCTTCCTCATTGTTTAAAAGATGCATAATTTAACTTGATGCATCTATGAAGTCACTTCCTTTATAAACAGATTATGGATCTTCTTAAGAAGATCGAAGGACATATAAACATAGTATGTTGCATCTTTTGAATTTGTCTTTTCTTGTCCTATCTTATGTTATTAGTATTTTATGGTAGTGGGAAAATCCTAAGGTTGGGGTTTTGTCTTTGAATGAATCCCTCTATCTCTCCTGCCATAACCCTGAAGGCCTCCAACCCTTAAACTCCAAAACCTTAAACCCTCTATCCTCTACCCTCTCTCTCTCTCTCAAGTCTCTCCCCCCTACCCCCTCTCCCTCTCTTAGGTGTTTATATATCTCTCACTCACTCCCTCTATGTGTCTCCCCTCTACCCTTAAACCCTAAACCCTAAACTATTAACCATAAACTTTAAACCCTTAACCCTTAAACTCTGAACCCTTAAAACCTCTACACCATATCTCTCTCCCACTCCCTCCCTCTTTCCTCTCTCTATCCTCACCCTCCCTACCCCTTGCGCTCTCTCCCTCTCTCACTCTTATCTCCCTCCCTCTACATAACCCTCCTCCCTACCCTCTACCCCTCTCTCTCAAGACTCCTCTCCCTCTCCCTCTCTTGGGTTTCTCTCTCTCCTCACTCTACATATCCTCCCTCTCCTCACCCTTAACCCTAAACCTTAAACCCTTAACCCTTAAACTCTATGACCCATGGCCTGGGTGTGTATTTAAAGCATTATGAAAATTATAAATTTTTAAGAATTCTATTAGGAATAAATGATAAATGATGATGAATGGGAAGAATCTAAGGCACTTTAATATTTTCCAACTAAAAGTTAGAGTTCAATTAGGATTAGTGTTCACTTAGGGTTAGGTTTAGGGTTTAATTAATGTTCAATTTGGGTTAGGATTGAGGATGAGGTTGGGGTTTAATTAAGGTTATGAATTCAATAAGAGTTCAAATAGGGTCAAGCTTAAGGTTAGGGTTGGGGTTAAGGTTCAATTATAATAAGAATTATTGTTAGGGTTAGGGTTAGAGTTCAACTGTAGTTCAAAGTAAGGGTTATGGTACAATTATGACTATTGTTCGATAAATGTTTAATTAGGGTTAATACCTAATTAAGGTTAGTTTTAAAGTTCAATTAGGGTTTGGGTTAGGGTTGGGATTATGAATCAAGTAGGTTTGGGTTAGGGTTTGATTAGAGTTAGGTTTAGGGTTTAGTTAGAGTCACGGCTAGGGTTAGGGGTAGAATTCAATTATGCTTAGTGGTCAATTACAATTAGATTTAGAGTTCAATTAGGGTAAGGGTTAGAGTCCAAATAGGGTTAGGGTTTAACTAGGGTTAGGATTAGAATAGAATAAAGTTTTTTATTTAATTATGATATTTATAATTTAGTATAATTTTAGAAAATGAAATGATTTGGACACAAAGAAAAAAATAGAAAAGTTGATTTTATATAGATCTTATTTCTTAATTTATTCTAAAATTCTAATTAATAATTGTTTAATTAATTTAAAATGAACATTTAATTTAATTGTATTAGATAATTAGTAAAACTAAATAGATAATAAATATTTTATGGATTTTAAAAATTAGAATTTAGTTTAATTTTATTTGTAAAGTCAAATATTAAAATTTTAGATTAAAATACTTAATTTATTTTAAAATATTTATAATTAATGTTGAATTTATAAACTAATATTAAGAAATTAATAAATATAACTTTAATAATTCAATTAGGTTTAAGGTTAAGGTTAGATTAGGGTTATAATTTAATCTCAACAATAATTCTCACTCTAACTCTAACCCTAAACTTAATCGTAAAACTAACACTGACACTATTTTAAACCCCAACACTAACTAAATATATATCTAACCCTAACCTTAATTCTATAACTAAAAGTAATTCTAATATTGTCTTTCATGTTGTGTTGCAAATGCTACTAGCATATATATATTATTTATTAATATATACAAAATACCCCTTCTCACTCTCTCAATTCTTTCTCTCACTCAATCACTCCCTCTATCTCTCTCCCCTCCACCCTTAACCCTAAACCCTAAACCATCTACCCTCTACCCTTAACCCTCCATCCCTCTATCTCTCTCCCACTCCCTCCCTCCCTCTCTCTCTCAAGTATCTTCAATATCCCTGGCCTCTCCCTCTCAGGTCTCTCTCTCACTCCTTACTCCCTCTATCTCTCACCATGTATAAACCCTCACCTCCACATACTCTCTATCTCTCTCCCTCCCTCCCTCTCTCTCCACTAAATCCCTCTATCTCTCTCCCCTCTACCATAAGCCAAACCCTTAGCAGCCCAAACCCATAAACCCTCTACCCTCTCTCTCTCTCTCTCAGAGTCTCTCCCTCCTACCCCATCTCCCTCTCTCAAGTCTCTCTCACTCCTCCTCTCTCTTTCTCCTCTCCCCTCTCCCCTCCAACTAAACCTTAAACCCTTAACCCTTGTCTATGGCCTTAGGCCTCTTTCTCTATATCTCTCTCATGATGCTCCTCCCCTCTCTCTCTCTCACTCCTAAGTCTCTCCACTCTACCCTTAGCCCTCTACCCTTAACCCTTAAATCCTTAAATCTTGTACCCTTTATCTCTCTCCCACTCCCTCCCTCTCTCTCTCTCTCAAGACTCTCCCTCCTACCTCCTCTCCCTCTCTCAAGTCTCTCTCTCTCACACTCACACCCTCTATCTCTCTCCCCTTTGATGGAACTTTATATTTTTTCTCCTTATGTTCCATTCCTACCCTACCTGGTGTTACTGGTCTTTCATGGTTTCAAAAATTTCCTTGGGTTGGTGGTTTTAGCTTTATTTTCATATAAAACTCTTGTGTTTATTTTACGCCTTGGTTGGGATCTATTTCAATGTTACTTTTTGAGGGGTTTTAAAATGACTTATGTCCTATTGTTCCATCTAGGTTGAGTCCCTTTGTTTTAATATTTTATTTCCTTTGCAAGGTTTTATTTTCCCAAGTCTTGGTTGGCCTCGTGTTTCATCATTTAAAAACAACTTATGTCATTATTTACCATCTGTTTAGTGATGTCCCCTTGTTCAATAAATGTTTTTTTTTGCAAAAGGATGAAGTTCACATGACCGTTGATCAACTATCTTTTGATCTCAGCCGCTCCCTGCCATCTCGTAATGACCCCACCACACCACTTTGGTTGATCACGATATCACAAGTAGGTGCCACGTTTACTATCTAGTGAGGCTGAAGGTGATAAGTTTGGTTGATTATCGATCAATTATCATTAGATTGTAATAGTTTCCTGCCATCCCATGATCAAAAGTTGTAAGGTTTTTACTGATTGGGATATCATGGGTGGGTGCCATGTGTCTCATCTGATGAAGTTAAAGGAATGAAGGAAATACTGTGGTAAATTAATCTACCCTTAATACATTAAAAGGTGGGTTACTAAAGTGTTCATGAGGTTCACATGTTTTAAATTAGTGGATATGTTATAATCTTGATGAAAACGCTACTTGATGGTTAATAATGAGGTTGGCGACTATGTTGAAGGAACAAGATCATGAATGCTCAAGATCTATGGTTTCCCGCTAATGCGTGATCCAAATTTGCAAGATCTTTACTGATTGTGATATTGTAGGTGACCACCATGTGGACAACTAAAATTTAAATCTACATCAAATATGGTTGGAGCCATTCCTGCAGCACACTAGTGAGCTTTAATGGCAGGTGAGACATTTGTTGGCATGATTTGATTGAGATAAAATCAATTCTCATGTTTTATTTGTATCACAAAGCATTCAAGTATTTTGCGAAGTAGTTTCAAAGCCGAAAGTGAAGTTGTGAATCTCTGCAACTAGAATTTGGGACTTTTACAAACAAATTCATGAGTTAATTTTTGTGCTTCCAGGTCATTTTGCACTTCAATTTGGGAAAATATTTGTTGTACTTGTCATTGAGCTTGTTGATAAATGTGCTAGGGCTATAGTTTAATTATAGTTGTGATAAATTGTAGTGTTTTGTTCTGTAATTTCCTATCTCTAATTATTCTTAGCTATTTGAAGTGTGAAATTGTAAAAAGACCCTAGTTTGTCCAAGATGGCATCGCCAAAGCAACATTTTGGCCAAGTTGACTATTTAAAAAGAAACATGTACAATGATTTCCTAGATAAATTGCCCTACTCAATGAATGATAGGAAGAAGGGATTGGTTCTAATGTGAGGGAAAATCCTGGGGGAAGGGTTAGTATATAATTGCTCTAACATTGCCGATGCTAGGGTTTCTCTCACATACTTGGAAATATTTAGATTATGGTATGGACAGAGGAATTTTCCTCACCCCTCTTCAAACAGTTGGATGTATGATTTGGGAAATCTAGTGGTCCCAAACGTGTTCCTTAACATAGACTTACTTGGGGTAGTGGCTACAAGATATGACCCTGTCACATGGGTAATTAGGGATAATGATGGAAAGGTTTTGTTGAGCATTAATAGAGAAGAGCTCCAGCAGATTTTTGACTTGAGTGAATCGAGTGAAGACTTGGTTCCTATCAATATTGAGGAAATGAAGTAGGGCCAGCGAGGTTGAGTCCTCTTTTGAGCTAGACGCTGCATCATCTAACTAAATTGGGAGTTATATTTGTATCCATTGATGACAGGGGCAAATTGGCTTCTTTTGCAAATCATTTCTTGGCCACTTTCTATTCATTTGTGTCAAATTTTTTGGTTTGACTAGCGTGTGAGTTCATTGCATGCATGTTCATGAAATTAAATACAACACCTAACTTCTGGCATATGATTTTCTTGTGAGGATACATGAGGTTGTCAGATTCTGAGAAAATCGTCGACGCCAATTCTTACAGTGTTCTCAAATACCAGTATATATTTCTTGTTTTAGTACTTTTATAGAAAAGATGGAATTAAGGCAATGAGTTGATGGAAAGGTTGCAGTACAATTCTGAGTTACAGATTTATCTTTCATTAAGGAAAGCACTAGTTACATGTACATTTTGGTAGTGGCACGCTAGTTGAGGGGCCTAGGCATTGATGAATGTACCTAAGATCTTTAGGGTATGTTCTCAGCCAAGGAAAAGCGATTGAAAATTTTCATACATAGGAGTGAGGCAATTTATCCCATACTGATCCAACATTATTTTGAGTATCACGGTTTCAAGGAGCCCCATATATTACCATACAGTGTACCGAGAGTACGGTTTCCACTAGAAGTTAGCAGCAAATGGAGGTTGTATCCATGGGAACAACCTCATAGGGAGGAGTAGGAACATTTTCATGATTATATAGTGGTGTTTGATTTTTCCTTTTCAAAAGAAGGTTGGGTGCATTTTGAGAAATTCTTTGATGATTACCATTTGAGGTGTGGTCCAAAGCAGTAGCATGATCTTGAGGGTTTCTTTTCCCTTTTTAGACAAAGAATAAAGGATGGAAAATTTGTGCATGAGTTCAACTTTCCTGAGGATTTGATCATAAATGAATTTGATCTAAATAGGTAGGAGTTGAACAAGGAGAAATGGATAGCTTATGATAAACTATTACATATTGTGCATAAGATGGATCCGAAGTATAATCCATTGTTGGAGTTCAATCCATACCATAAGAAGATTGATTTTCTAATGGAGAACTTCAAGGAAATTATGGGCACATTGAGAACCCAAAAGATAAATTTAGAATTGAGTTAGGGTGTCCAGGAACAAGGCACCAGGCCAATTGAAACAAGGCTAGCATACCAGCCTATAGAAAGGTGGCCTATTTATAGGAGGAAAAAGGATGATAGCAGTAATGAAGAGGAAATAGACATAAAAGGAAAGAAAATAATGAAGTTTCCTTCACAACCGGGTCCAAAATTCAAAGTTCCTAGGATCATTGATTTAGAATCATCACTAGAAGATAGTCTCTCATCACCACCATCCAACCCAAGCCCTACAAGACAAAGAATTGATCAACCAAAGGAGGATTTGATGGATGCAATTATTGTTATTGATCAAGACATGCAGGTTGGTATGTCTTCCCCTCCTAGGCCAACTGAATTGGTTCTATCTGATTTAGACATGAAAGGAAAAAGTGTACAAGATGCAAGAATGGAAGCATGTAAGGAGTTTCTAGATAACAATACATTTTTAAAAACTCTTGTATTCTTGCAATTGGTATGGAGGATAAAATTTGAAAAATATTAAGAGAAATCTAAGAAGAGAAGAGAACTAAGGCTTGACAGGTTAGACTAGGATAATGATGAGGAGGTAAAAGTTGAATTAATGGAGAAATTTAAGAACATCACTCTTGAGGAGGGAAGAAAACTGGTGAGTCAGGATAGTGTGTTGATTCTTCCTAAATGGGACATTGTAGATGTTGTAGCATTTAATGCTATTTTAAAGTCCAAGCATCCTTTTCAAGACTCTGAACAAGAAGTCAAGGCAACATTGCAAGATTCTTCCTTCAATGAGGAATATGAAACTTTGGAAATTTGGAATTGACCCCTTAAGGAAGAAAGCCAAATGTTATAGATATTTTAGAGGAGGATTAATAATAAAGAGATCTTTAGATACCTCAACCACTAAGGCCACTAATTTGATTGTGAATGTGGCCAAATTGGCCCAAAAGACTACTGAAAGGGAGGAGGCTGAAAAGAAGAACCTAATGGAGAAGTATAACCTTTTGATTGAGGAATGAAACAAGATGCAACAGAGGAATGTTGAGTTACAGACTAAGGTGATAATGTTTAGGTATAAATAGATTGGGGAGACATCAAGTGCTCCAGGGACCAATACATTACCTTCCAAAGCAAGGTCAATGCCTCCTACTTCTCCAATTGTTTCCACCCGAGGGTTTCCCAGTTAGAATCTTTCTCACCCCTTCTTTAGAAAAAATTGATGAAAAAATAGAGTGCTCTGTTGATTCTACAAAGAAACAACTCTTGCAAAGAATTGATGAATTGCAGACATCATTGAAGGTAAGTGAGGAGGGATCTTTTTCAAAGAAAAAGGAGATTGTTACTACTGTCTTGAGGCATTTAAATGTAAAGGTTGATATTAAATTGCTATCTATACATTCTTTATATTTTTTGTTGTTAGATACAATAAAGAATATTGATAAGGATCAAGAAGTAGTGACACCATTGATTGAAAATTGGATCCCTAGGGCCAGCGATTTGGATGTCATGTATAAGGCTTCAATGTTTGATACAATTAATAGGCCCCAATCATTAAAGCCTACACAAGTTTTGGTTAAATCATTGCAAGGTTTTCAGACCCTACCAGATGATTTGAGTAGGAAAATAGGGGAATTGGTGAAGAATTTTAATGATTGGGGTAACACATTTTTATTAGATATATTTGATGAGCAGGGGAAAATCAGGTCATTCCAGCAGTGGCAGGATAAAGCAAGTGAAGTCATCAATAATCAAATTAAATTAATTTGTGATGAGTCAGATAATGACTTGTTGGTGAGCTGTATGGATAAAATCATTAGTACCTGCTCATTTTTGGAAGCTTTTGAAAGAGATGCAAATCAGGTAGCAGTAAAATACACACCTTATAATATCAAGGTGAATGAGATAATTAATTTTGACTGACAGACTGATGAAGAATACCAGAAATGGGTAACTAAATATTTGACTGAGGAAGAGTAAAAGGAATGGACTACTAACAGGTGGTAAATTGGATGTTGTGGTTACAATGGTTTCCAGTTTTGCTTTGATGGAATTCTTGGCACAGGTTTCTTGTGGTTTTTTGTTGTTGCATCAACTTTTCTCAGTTGACATGATGAACAAGAATATTCTCCAAGGTGATGGCTATTGTAACAATTTTTGGAATATCACCAAGTATGCCAACTAGCTGGTGACATGTGTAATTTATGGCTCGATGCTTTTTTTCTCCTTCATTTTCTATAAGAAGGATTTCAAGGCCAGAAGTACGGGTTAGAAAGTTAGATAATTTTTGGTAAAGTCTACATAAAGTTGTAGAGTGAATTGTAAATTCTGATGGTTTTAAAGAGAAATACAATTTAGGTTCTAAGCTATTCTATAATTGGTTTTGAATTCATGGGGATTTAGTGTTGTATAACAGTACTAGCATTTGAGTTGAAATGATAAATTCAAACTCATGTCTCTCCATCGTACATGCATATCTGAATTTTGAATAAGATGACTAAATTTTTTTTATTCATCTCACTCTTATGGTGTGTATAATCCTTATTTTAGCTTTAATTCAAGGAATTAATTAAAATGCTTGAATGGGATTATAGGCAGATATGTTTTTTATAAGGATTTGATACTTCGTATTGGGTGATAATGCATACTGATGAAATTGTAATGCAATATTTTTAGGGATCTTATAAGTTATATGTTATGTATTAAATCTGCCATAAACCTTTAGAAGTTTATGAATTTGACTCCTGCAATGGATATATGGCATTGATTTAAGTTGTATTGATTTGTGTAGTTCAATAATTGTTTGTCTTTCCTAGAGATTGCTACAAATTTCAAATCAATGATTATATTTTACTATGGATTGTGTTGTAGTTATCTCATGCTCCACATAGTTGATATTATCGGTGAACAACTAATTTTATTTATATTATCCTATTGTGTTGAGTTATATGTTAATGTTGTTTATGATATTAGTGCAGAGGTTGTAAACACATTAAGGGATCACCCTTCTGGGTCTTGCAGAGTCCAAAGTGTAGGAGGCTTTTTAAAGTCCTTGTCAGTTGGTCTAGGTCCTTCAAGCTTTCCTTGATTGGAATTGGCAATACCATAGGTATATTAGAAGACCAACCTGGTTATAGTGTAAAAAATAAACCAATACCCTCTACCTTTAACCCTAAACCCTAAACCATTAACCCTTAAACTCTAAACCCTTAAACCCTCTACCCTCTATCTTTCTCCCACTCTAAACTCTAAACCTTTCATTGTATTCTTTTATAATTTTCATTATTCTTATTTATTTTACACTTACATTTACAAATACACAGACATATGCATTTACTGTTTTCATTTATTTCTCATGTAGTTTAATAGTTTGATTGATTTCATATTATATGTGTTGAAGACTTTAGAATTTCAATTACATTAATTTATGGATATGTTGTATCTATAACACTACAAAACCATATTCTCTTTGCATTTACACTTGCATTTAGAAATACACATTTATATACATAGATATAGATTTATTTAATGATATGTTGCATTTATTGTTCTAAGAGAGCATCCAGTAATTGCATTTACATTTATATTTAAAAATACATATACATACATACATACATACATACATGTGTGTGTGTGTGTATGTCTATGTATATCATTATATTTAGTGTTCAAAAACAACCCATTAGATTTGCACATGGATAAAAATTCATAAAATTGGATCTCCCATACATGTTTTGTTGAAACCTAGGCTTGAACCTCTCATTTCACGTGCTTTTCTTTACAAAACTCTTGAGGACAACAACTATACATTCTTTATTTCTCATCCTACGCCCTATTCATGCATCCTACAATTACAACAGTATCCATAGGGCCTTTGACACAAGCTATAGTAATCACAAAAAGTGTAAGAACCCCTTTATATCATGTTTGGACTACAAAACCCTCAAAAATAGGGTAACCAAGTTGTATGCAAAGAAATGAAGCTTTCTAACTCAAATCAATGCCTTAAGCCCTCAAATCAGATTCAAATGAAAGCTAACACATATCTTCATGACCTGGAATTGATTTCACATCAAAATATGGCTGCATGTGATCGTATAGTGCTACATAACAGGAAAAATATAAAGTTTTTGAAAAAAGTACAGATTTTCGAATGTCAAGAGCTTGTATTTTAAATCCCCAACTATCAACAACCATTACAATGATCACTTTATGCCTTTTAAAGGCCTTTACAAATAAACCACTAAAAAACCACCTCTACAACTGACTTTTTAATTTTTTATGATCACATGAAACATAAAACACACTAATTTCAAGGTTGTTAACATCACTATTGAATTTTTTTAATTTTTGACCTTTCAAACATTAAAAAGTACATCATTAAATTAATTATGTAATGGCATAAAAATTAAAAAACATCATGAATTAATTATGTAACCATATAATTCAAATATAATTCTATCAAGAAATTAATATCAAATGGATAATATAATCGCATAACTCATATATTTCAATGTCATTGATCTTCTTCTTCATCCAACTCTTTGTTTGTATCATTTGATCTAGGTATGATAGAAGTGGTGAGTTCACCTCCAATGAGTTTAACATTTTTTTGAAGATCATGGCATGAAAAGAAATTTATCAACTCTTAGGATTCCTCAGAAGAATGGAGTTGTGGAGAGGAAAAATAAGATAGTTCAAGAGGAAAAAAGAACCATGATGAAGGAAGCAAATATGTTAGATCTCTATTGGAGAGAAGCCATTCATACTGTAGTGTATATACTCAATAGAGGAAAAGCAAGAGTGAATAGTTCAAATACCCCCTATGAGCTATGGTATGAAAAATATCCTACTATGAAATACTTTAGAGCATTTGAAATTAAATGTTATATCAGGAGAGATGATGAAAACTTAGGAAATTTTGATGCAAGATTAGATGAAGGAATCTTCCTTGGATATTCTACAAAGAGCATGGCATATAGGTGCTACAACAAAAGGCTAAAAAATATAGTTGAAAGTGCAAGTGTCAAATTGGATGAAGAATCACATTAGAACTCAATGTTGATAGAAGGATATGAATCTAATGAACCATCTTGCAGAGAAGAAGAGAAAGAAAAAGAAAAAGAGATGGTTGTAAAAGAGGAAGAGGCCCTGGAAAAGAATCGTAAGACTCCTAAGTATGTATAGAAGAATCATTCTGAGGATCAAATAATTGGAGAAAAAAGTAAAGGTGTGCTAAATAGAAGAAAAGCTATTATGGTAGAGGAAAAAGTAAAATTGTGTTTACTATCTAAAGTAGAACCTAAAGTAGTAATTGAATCATGTAGGGATAAAAGTTGGATCAAATCTATGGAAGAAGAATTGAGGTATATTGAGAAGAATTAGATATGGGAACTGGTCCCAAGACCAATAAACAAGAATGTGATAGGAACTAAATGTTGAAAATTGAAGGTAATATTGTAGCTTAAAACTTGTAAAACTATGAGACTATAGATTTAATTTAGTTTTCTTTGTCACAATTATTTGTGTATGATTAATTTGTTTAGATCAATTTTACCAATTGTAGAAAGAGACAAAAGATTGTAGAAGAATGAGACAAGAAGATAGCAGTGACATAACATATATGTGGAGAAACCCTTTCGGGAAAAAATGCACCAGAATCAATAGTGCTTGCATTATTTAACCTCAGAACAAGATTACAATAATATTGTATCAATTATTTATTGATATGCTTCCTTTCCTTCAACAATCCTTCTTCATAACCTGAAATAATGGTGCAAGAGCACCTTGCTCAATAGATGCCTTTGATTGGAAAATTTGTAAAAAAATGAACTTTTAAGTGTAAGAGAATTGTGATAGGTCATGAGAGGTTTTGATGTATTTAAATATCATATAGGTCTTAGTTGGTAAAAATGGTGGAAAAAGCAAAAAATTGCAAAAATTGCTAAACTTGTCAATGCAATATTATAAAATGCAACAAAAAGCAAAAAATAGGAAGTTGAAGGGTCGTGAGGGAAAAAGAAAGGTCGTGGTCAGTGAAATAAGTTGGAAAGAAAATTAATTGTTTTGAAACATTTATAAAATCTTGTAGAATGCAAGAAAAAGATCATCTTTTGTATTCTTGAAGATTTATTACCAATAAAAGTACCTTGTTAGTAATTTTCAGAGTTTCTTTTTGCTATTCTTTAATTTGTACAATATGTATAGAAGTATAGGGCTTTAAATATTATTATTATTGATAGGAAAAAGAGTTATCATTCATTTAAATCCAATTGGGAGAGATTTGATTGAGTAAAGCAATTGTTTGAGTGCATTCTTTGTAGTTCAGTCTATAACCTTAGAATAGCGGTTTTGAGAGTCTTCTAAGGAATTATTCCTCCATCCCATCGATTTAGGTTTAGTTGGTCAATGGGATGGATTGAGTAGGGTCTATTTATTATGTGAATGTTGTGTGTGTGTTAATAAATGCAGAGGAAGACAAGAAATCAAGGTTAAAGTTATCCTACAAAAAAATAGAATTTTCCTTATAAAAAACATGGCTCCAAGGTGGTATTTGATACAAAAGCCTATGTGAAGGTTGGGAATCAATTTCAATAGTTTTTTCAAACCTTTTGGGGGATTTTTGAAGTAGAGGATAAGTAAAATATCATTTGGAAGGTTGATTTCCCTTAAAACCCTATTTGCTAGTGTTACAATGGCAAGAAATAAGGGTTTTGATAATTGATGTTATTAAGAGACTTCTAATCTATAAAAGTGGTTGATTTTAAGGTTTTGAGACTTGAATCAATGCTTCCCAATGTTAATTCATGATTTGGAGTTGTTTTTTTGTTGGTTGCTTCACAAAAGTGACCTAATTTTGTGTATTTCCAATGGTACAGTCATGTTTTCAAACATTCTTTTCAAAACAAGTGCTATTGCTTTTAAAGTATGTTAAATTTAAGAAAAATGGGTTTCTATATCTATGCATATATTATGGGGTTTTTATGTGGGCTTGATGATATACTCATTTTAGTTTTTTTCCAAGGCTAGTAGAATATTGGTGTTTGCATGCAAGAAACTAATATTTTGATGGAGCAATTATTTGAGTCATGGATTTTGTTTGGAAACTTCCTAATGTTTTCAAGGATGTCCCAATTCTTGGATAGTGTTTAGAAAGCAATTTTGTTGTCTAGGTGATTTGAACTATGTGAAGTCATGGCGCAAAGTGATGGTTTGAGGATGCATGTGGATCAATTTAAGTGTTTTAGAGGTTTCTCTCAAGGTAATTGTTTTAGCCAATTTGATGATGGTGACAATGAATTAGTTTCAGATAAAGGATTAGAAATCAGATTGAGTGAAGGTAGTCCTTCTACCTTGTTTGGATTATAGTTGCAAAGAGATTTTATTTGGTGAATGTTGGTTTTGCTAGTTGGTTAAGTGTTCTTTATTCAAGTTTATGCAATGTTTCAGTTAATCTAATGAAGGATTAATTTGTATTGGAGTCTGATGAAAGTCTTGAATAATGTTTTGGTGATTGGGCTTATTGGTATCCTTATGAAAGTTAAAGGAAATTGATTGCTTTTGGTTGAAAAGTTAAGTGAATCAATGGTGTTTGTTCAATTTGATCTTCTCAGTTGAGTTTGGGTCTTGAGTACCCTAGATGTTTGAGGTTTTTGATAGAATATCTTGCATCAAATAAACTATCATATAACTCTCTTCAACTTGTTTCAATTAATAGACAGTTATGAGCATTGTAAACTCCTAAGAGTTGTACAACACAAGAGCATAAATCTCTTCACAAAAATCTATGCCTAGATTGGGTAAGTAGAGTTTGAAATGTAACCTGAAGTCAAATCAAAGTCTTCCTCAATTTAGGCACCCCAAATTGAACACTTAGCTAAAATTTGGTCAAGAAAATATCTTGCAAGCTTCACCTCAAATTTGGCACCCAAGTATGGGCCCACTTAACTGAGCCTTGTAAATATCTTCTCATACAAAAGGTGTTAACTAAAAGATGCCAACTTGGGCACCCAAGGTGGTCCCAAGTCAATCTTAGTTAACTGAAACATATCTTTCCATCAATTCATGCAAACATTATGCATGATTGATCATACCCAGTTAACTAAAAGTATCCACATGTTATCTGTCATGCAATTGAAGTCATTAGTCATGCAACTCAAGTCAATTCAAGTCAACTAGCATTCAACTCAAAATAACTACATGCATCTAAAGATAACTGAACTAAATTGAACTAAACTGAACTGATACTAAACTAATAGTGTTGGTCCAATCATTTAAATGTCAATCCCTAATTTGTTGGATCTAAACATGCATTACTGAAGTGATATCAATTCCTCCAAATAAATAACTGAAGCAAGGTGGGTCCCACCTTCCATGTGGGAACCCCATGTGATCCCATTTTGTAGGATCTCTTCTTGGACATCCCCACATGTTCCTATTATATAGGAATAATTAAAATATCAATTTACATGTTCATTTCATTCGAATTTAATCTCTTTCTAATCATAGTGTTGGGGAAAATTTTCCAAGGACTTAGGAGATACATGAAATATGTTTAGGATTGCAATTAAATGGCATCATATTCCCAAAATTCTCCCACGTGACATTATACATTACAATTATTTTAAACAAGGAATGATTATTATAAAAAAAGTACAAGAATCAAGGCCAATGGCCTTCCTACACCAAGAGAAATTATCTGTAGGAATTGGTTTCATAAGATAATTTGCAGCATTGATCAAAGTGTCAACTTTCTCAATCAATACCTTCCCACTCTCAACCATTTCTCGCACAAAGTGATACTGAACATCAACATACTTAGTACGAGCATGATACATAGGATTTTTGGCTAAACAAATAACACTTTGACTATCACATTCAAGTCTAATTTTCTTGCAATTAAAACCAATACCTTTCGCAAGTCTCTATAACCAAACTGCCTCTTTAGAGGCATGTGTATTAGCCATGTACTCTAATTATATGGTGGAAAAAGCAACCATAGGCTTCCTCTTAATCATCCAACTAACTGCAGCTCCAAACAAAGTAAACACACCCACTTGTCAACCTATAATTGTCCAGGTCTCCTGCCCAATCTGAATCAACAAAACCCTATATGTCTAATGATCTATGCATAATATCAATATCATTAGCACCATGATAAACCAAATAGTAATAAGAAGTACCTCATAAATATCTAAACACCCTATTACATAAGTCCAATGTTCTTTACCAGGGCTAGACATAAACCTACTTAGAACTCACTGCTTGGGCTATATCTAGTCTTGTACAAACCATTGCATACATCAAACTAGCAACTGCACTAGCATATGGAATTTTAGACATTTCCTTATGATCAAAATCATATTTAGGACACATGTTTGAACTTATATTTTTGCCAACTGGTAAAGGAATATTAATTGGTTTACTATCCTACATGTTAAACCATTTCTAAATAGTATCAACATAGTTGTTTTGACTTAAGAAAATATTTCTATTGCCCCTATCTCTACTAATCTCCATACCAAGGATATATTTTGTATCCCCTAGACCTTTCATCTCAAATGTGCTAGAGATTTGTTCTTTCACTTCTTTGATCATTACCTTGTTGTTACCAATAAACAACATGTCATCAACATACAAGATAATTAAAATTTGATCATCAATACATTTTATGTAAACAAAATGATCTTCCTCACTCCTAACATAACCAATTTTCAATGAAAAAGCATCAAACTTTTGGTACCACATTCTAGGTGATTTTTTCAATCCATATAAAGATCTCTTTAACCTGCAAACCAATAATTATTTTCCTTTTACAACAAAACCATCAGGTTGCCTCATATAAATCTTCTCATCAAGATCCCCATGTAAGAAAGCAGTTTTCACATCCATTTTCTCTATCTCAAAATCATAAGCACTAGCAATAGATAAGAAGAATCTAATAGAAGTTAATTTAGCAACAAGAGTGAAGATTTAATTAAAGTCAACTCCCTCTCTTTGGGAGTATCCCTTGGCTACTAATCTATCCTTGTACCTTTCAATATTACCATCTACTCCAATTTTATTTTTAAAGATCCATTTACAACCAATGGCCTTTCTTCCTTTGGGAAAACTCTCAAGATCCTATGTGTCACAATTATCCAAGGAAACCATTTCCTCATGCATAGCTTTTGACCAAAGCATGTTCTAATCTAAAGAAAAATCTTCCTTGTATGATCTAGGTTCATCCTTAGTACTCATCAAAGAAAATATACAACAGAAATTAGGTGGGCTATACCTATCAATGAGATTTTGTTGTCTTATGGATCTTCTCAAAGAAAGTTCGTGCTCCTCATATGCTCATCATGAGCATCTATCTCAGAACTTTGTGAACTCTCCTCATCCAATCCATCCAATTGTTCTTCGACATGTGCATCTTCATGCTTCTTAGTTTTTGTCTCAAAATGCATTGTTCGAGAAGTATCCTTCTCCTTTGGTTGTTCTTCTCTTGTATAAGATCTAAATTCCCTGAAAAATCACATCTCTAGATAAATTAATTTTTTAGGTTAGAGGATTCCAAATCTTGTAACCTTTTACATTTTCACCATAACCTATGAATATGCATTTTTGTGCTTTTGGATCCAACTTAGACCGCTTTTATTTAGGCACATGAACAAAATTCTCACAACCAAAGATCCTTAAATGTGCAACACTAGTTTTCTTACCTAACCACATTTCATAAGGGGTTTTATCTTCAATACATGAACTAGGAAAACAATTGATTAAATAACAAGTACTTACAGCCTCGTCCCAAAGGAAACGATCTAGCTTAGCACTACTTAACATACTCCTAGCTTTTCCATTAAGGTTCGGTTCATCCTTTCTACTACTACATTTTGCTGAGGTGTATATGGAGTAGTTTTATGTCTCACAATTCCTACATGCTTGCAATAATCATCAAATTCCTTAGAACAATATTCACCACCATTATCTAATCTCAACACATTTATCTTATGATCTGATTGTTTCTCAACTAAATCCTTAAATTCTTTAAACTTATTCAACACATCAAATTTGTTATGCATAAAATAGATCTAAGTGTATCTTGAGACATCATTAATAAATGTGACATAATATCTATATTTTCCAATAGATTCAATATCCATAAAACCCATAACATTTGAATGAATAATCTCTAATAATCTTTTAGCTTTATTTGTTCCATTAGGAAATAAAGATTTAAATTTCTTTCCAAACACACAATGCTCAAAAAAATCATTTTTTCCAATCTTATAATCAGGAATACTGTCAACCAATTTCTTATTAAGAATGGTCCTAAGACATTTTTCACCAATGTCACCCAATCTATGGTGCCGCAATATACATGTATTTTCAGCTTCAGTTACATTGGCTAATTTATTCAAATTGGAGGTATCAAGCTTAAACAAAGTCCCTTTCTGAGATCCTTTAGAAACCACCATATTCCCTTTCACCAATCTGCAACCACCTTTGTCAAATGTCACATGCATTCCAAAATCATTGAACTTAGATACAAAAAGTACATTTCTAGCAAGTCCTGGAATATGTAAAACATCATTAAGGGTCTTAATCCTACCATCACTGAAACATAACTTTACCTCTCCTTTTCCCATAATCTTTGTTCTACTATTATCTCCAAAGAATACACTCCCTCCATCATATGCAGTATACTTAGTGAACCACTCCTTGCTAGGAGTCATATGATAGGAGCAACCTGAATCAATAAGCTAAGATTCATCACTAACAATATTATATGTAATGATTAATGCATTATTACCATCATCTGAGGATTTCTCTATAGACGAATAAGAAATATTTTTCTTGTTCATACAATCCTTCTTTACATGACCCGATTTCCCACAGTTCCAACACTTTACCTTACTCTTACGAGGGTTTTTAGACCATCCTTTGGACTTACCCTTTCCTTTCTTGTATCCCTTAGGTTCCTTTTCCTTAGGCCTACCTCTTACAAAGAAGGCATCTTGGGATCTGGTTTTAGACTTCCTCCTCATCTCTTCTAATAGGAGAGTAGGAATTATATTGTCCATCTTAGGATCTACACCACTACCACTAATAGAAACAATTAGATTTTCCCAAGACTCTAGTAAAGAAAAAAATAACAAAATGCATTTATCTTCATCTTCTAGCTTTACATCTATAGATGCTAACTAACTTAGAATCAAATTGAAAGCATTTAAATGATGTGCAACATAATCAATAACTTTCATCTTTAAATAATGCAACTATCTTTTTAGATGCAACTTATTAGTAAGACTTTTGGTTTGATAGATATCACCTATCCTCTTCCATAATTTATATGCAGTAGCTTCATCTAAAACATTCAAGAGAAAAATATCAACAACACATAACCTTATGTTCCCTCTATCCTTCTTATCAAGCTTAGCCCAATCCTCATCTGACATTATTGTAGATGGTTTTTTCTCATTACAAATAGCTAACCACTGATATATCTCTTCAAGGAGATCCTTCATTTTTAGTTTTCACATCTCATAACTAGATCCATTGAATATTTCAATATCTAGATGAGAATTAGAACTCATTGTACCACACTTCTTTTATAAATCTGCAATAACACAATATAGTAAAATCTCCCACTACAACCAAAAAATATTCAAACTTTTAAGAGAAAGGTGTCCCAAACTCTAACCAACTATTAGCTATGATACCAAATGTTGAAAATTGAAGATAATATTCTAGCTTAAAACTTGTAAAAGTATAAGACTGTAGATTTAATTAAGTGTTCTTTGTCACAATTCTTTGTGTATGATTAATCTGTTTAGATCAATTTTACTTATTGTAGAAAGAGACAAAAGATTGTAGAAGAATGAGACAAGAATATAGAAGTGACACAACATATATGTGGAGAAACCCTTTTGGGAAAAAAATTGACTAGAATCAATAGTTCTTGTATTATTTAACCTTAGAAAAATATTAGAATAATATTGTATCAATCCTTGATTGATATGCTTCCTTTCCTTTAACAATCCTTCTTCACAACCTACAATAAACTCTCATAGAACTCTCTTTAACTTGTTGCAATTAATAGAAAATTATGAGCATTGTAAACTCCTAAGAGTTGTACAAAATAAGAGCATAAATCTCTTCACAAAAATCTATGCCTAGATTAGGAAAGTAGAGTGCCACAATGTAACTTGAAGTCAAACCAAAGTCTTCCTCAATTTAGGCACCCCAAACTAGACACTTAACTGAACTTTGGTCAAGAAAATATCTTGCAAGCTTCACCTCAAATTTGGCACCCAAGAATGGGCCCACCTAACTGAGCTTTGTAAATTTATCTTCTCATGCAAAAGGTATTAGCTAAAAGATGTCAACTTGGGCGCCCAAGGTGGTCCCAAGTCAATCTTAGTTAATTGAAACATATCTCTCCACCAATTCATGCAAACATTATGCATGATTGATCATCCCCACTTAACTGAAAGTATCCACCTATTATTTTTCATGCAACTAAATTCATTAGTCTTGCAACTCAAGTCAACTAACATTCAACTCAATATAATTACATGCAACTGAAGATAACTGAACCATAACTGAACTGAACTAGACTGAACTAAACTGAACTGACATTGATACTGAACTGATAGTGCCACTCCAACCATGTAAATATCAATCCCTAATTTGTAGGATCTAAACATGCATTACTAAAGTGTTACCAAATCCTCCAAATAGTCAACTGAAGCAAGGTGGGTACCACCTTCCATGTGGGTGCCCCATGTGCTCCTATTTTGTAGGAGCTCTTCTTAGATATCCCCACATGTTCCTATTATTTAGGAATAATTACAAATGTCAATTTACATGTTTATTTCAATTGAATTTAAACTATTTTTAATCCTAGTGTTGGGGAACACTTTCCAAGGACTTAGGAGATACATGAAATATGTTTAGGATTGCAATTAAAAGGCATCCTATTCCCAACACTAAATGGGTTTTCAAGAACAAGTTGAATGAGAATAGAGAAGTTATCATAAACAAGGCTAAGATTGCATGTAAAGTCTACTCACAAGTAAAAGAAATGTATTTTGAAGAATTTTTTTCTCTTGTAGTGAGAATGGAGGCTATTAGGATGTTTTTGGATTTTGTGGCACATAAAGACTTCAAGGCATATCAAATGAATGTAAATTTTGTATTTTTGAATGGTGAGTTAGAAGAAGAGATATGCATTAAACAACTAGAAATTTTTCAGTTATCAAAATATTTTGATATGGTTTGCAAGTTTAAGAAAGCATTGTATGGGCTCATACACACTCCTAGAGCTTGGTATGCAATATTGGATAAGTACTTATTATAGAAGAGATTCATAAAGGGTACTATAGATATTAATATTTATTTGAAAGTTGAGAGAGAACAGATCCTGATTGTGGTTGTGTATGTTGATGACATAATCTTTGGAGGAATTGAAGGGTTGTGCAAGAGTTTTGTAGAAGAGATGCAAAATGAGTTTGAAATGTCAATGTTTGGGGAGATGACGTTCTTCCTTGGGCTACAAATCAAATCAATAAAAAAGGTATATTCAGTTCACAATCAAAATATATTAAGGAAATATTAAGTAAGTTTGGAATGGAGGATTCTAAACCAATATGTACTCCCATGGTTATTTTCTTGTAAGTTGAGAAAAAATGATGAATCTCCTAAGGTAGATAAGATCAAGCACAAATCCATGATTTGTGGATTATTATATCTAACTATAGTTCTAAATCAAATATCATGCATGTAGTATGTCTTATGGGAAGATTTCAAGATCCTAGAGAATCACATGTGCCAATGGTCAAAAGGATATTCAGAGACTTGAAGAGAACTTTGGAATATGGTCTATGGTATCCTAAGGATATTAATTTCTCGTAGAGTTCTTATATAGATGTAGATTGGGTGAGTTGTGCGGATGACAAAAGAAGTAATGGTGGAGGTGCTTTCTTCCTTGGAAACAAATTGGTTTCTTGGCTCAATAAGAATCAAGATTTAGTGTCATTATCTATTGCAGAGGCAAAATACATTGTTGCAGCTTCTTGCTATACATAGGTGTTGTGGATTAAGCATACATTGAAATATATCAAAGTATCATATGATGAACTTATTTGTGTCTTGTTTGATAATACAAGTGCTTACAAAATTTCAAAAAAATAGATAATGTATTCAAGAAAAATGCATATCTCTATCTGGTATCACTTTTTAAGAGAGAAAGTTACTAAGAATAAAGTAAAGTTGAAGTATGTGCCTACAAAGGATCAAATACCAAACATTTTCACAAAGGCTCTTCCAAAATATAAATTTAAGTATCTTAGAAGCAAGCTACGGTTTATTTCCCCTCCTTTCAACTAGATGCATAAAATGATGCATTTGTCTAGGGGTAAAATTCAATATGTATTATTTGTCCTAGACTAATGAAGGCTACCTATCAGGGGGAGTAGGTAGTGGTATCTTTTGTTGGTGTTGTTACAGGGGGAATATGTTTTTCCTAAAAGTGAGAGAGAAGTAAAGTATGTAGGTGTTTCTCTTTTCCATTGATGTCAAAGGGGGGGAGAAGTCTAAAAAACATAATGAAAGAGGGAGAGAAAAGTGGAGAGAGAGAGAGAGAGAGAAAGAATCCTAAATGTAAGAAAAATTCAAATGAGGGGGAGAGCTGCTTGAGATTTGGAGATCAAAGATTCTTTTGTTGTTGATGTTTTTCAACAAGTGTTGTCATCAATGACAAAGGGGGAGATTGTTGTACTATGTTGTCATTAGTGTTTTCATTGATGTCAATTTATGTCAAACTATAATGTGGTGTTGATGAGGAGGTTTTTGTGGTGTTGAGAAGGCATTGTAGATACAACATGGTCACTTGGTTTCTAAGTTCTTTTGAGAAAATGAATATAAAGAGTGTACAAGATGACAAAGGTGTGTTCTTTGTTGTGCTCTACATTTCTTCATGCTTGAAGATGTTCTTGTGTGGTTTGGATATGATGATCATTAGTCTTTAGAGGTGTTATAACCAAAGTTTTAGGTTCTAGATTGTGCATTAATAGAAGGTGTGTTCAATAGTGTGTTGGACTATCTCTAGGTTATGAAGAAGGTTCTCTAGCAGAAATGGAATTGCTCTGCATTTATCTACATTAAAGTTTCTTGTCTTGTGGATTTGGGAACATGCTAGTATTAATTGTATCTATCTTCCCTTGGATAGTTTGGTGTTCAGTTGTTTCGTATGCTTGGTTCATGAGTTATGTATCAAAGGTAGTTTGATTGGTTGCACAAGATGATAGTATTCTTAGTTGCATGTGTTTGCACCAATGTGTTTGAAAATTTTGTTGGTATTGGAATATTTCAAGATGTTGGGTGATGTTGCTATGAGGTCTACAAGATGTTTCTATACCTAGTGTGTTGTGTATGTGGTTGCTTGGTAGTGTCAATGTTAGTTTGGCCAACTTGGCATGTTAACATTACTTGCAAATGTGCTTCATGGTTTTTGGAAGCTTGGTGTAGCATGATAGTGGTGCAGGGCCAGCATATCATTTTGTGTGAATATGGTATTAGGTTAATTTTTTGGTGTGTTGAGTGTAAATTCATCAAATAAGGTCATAATAGACCATTTGAAAGCAATAAGAAACCCACTTTTTCTATGTGTTTAATATTAAATCTGCTGCTACAAGATACAGTATGGTTTTGTACTGATTTTTTTTTATCTAAAGTGTTTTGAAATCGGTGGAGACATGAACTAAATCCATTCTAGAATTGGTTTGAGTTGATTTCATAAAGAATCAAGGCTTTTATTTTCATTTTATTTTCAACAGTTTGAAGGTGAGAAAAATGGAATGTTGACCCATTCCACTAGTAGAATTGCTTGCAATTTGGTGGAATGGGTAAATTTAGATAGGGTTTAATGTTAAAGTAGGTTTTAATAGTAGGGAGTAGGGTTTGAAGGCTTTTTTATTCTACCCTATTTGTAATTTCATGAGTTTTAGCTTAAAGTTTATGGCTACAAGTTGGAGTTGGTTCAAATACAATGATGAAGGTTGGGAGTTGATTTGACAAGCATGTGCAAACCATATAGGATTTTTTTTTATGTGTTGGTAAAGTGAAACATGGCTTGGAACACTTAGTTTCAATAAACCCTCTTGAAACTAATCTAAATAAGGGTTTTGTGGTTAGATGGATTTGTGGGAATTTCTCTTGATAAAAGTTTTTAATGGCTATTTGTAACCTGGTAAAGGTCTTCCAATGGAGATTTGTGGTTGGTAGAGTGTTAGGTTCGATGATGCTTTGTAAAACAAGGCTAATTGAGCCATTGTCTAGTGTAGTAGAAATTTTTAGGAGGGTATGTTCCAAAACAAAGGTATACACAAATTGGATATGTTGAAGTATGCCATAATGAGTGTCTAGAATGAAAATCATTTTGTGGGTTTGAGGAGTATTTTGAAAGATATGCTTAAATTCCACTATTTGGAATGCTACAAGGGGAATATGGAGGAATAGAGAAATAAGGCCAAGTTAGAGTTTTGAAGGTTGAAATATTGTATCAAATAGTTTGAATTGTGATTGTTAGACAAACTCCTCCCTGCTTTGCATCAATTGGTATTAGAGCATAGATTCTTGATCTTTTGAAGGAGATAAGTTGTAAGTTGAAAGGACAAGATTCCTCCTAAAGGAAGTGGAACCCTTGGTATGGAAATAAGGTTGTTAAAGGAATCACAAGAAGCATTGTTAGCTAGTTTTGTAGCATTAGAGATAAAACAAAGAAGAGGAAAGGCCACTAAAGAGGAAAGTGACCGAGAGGAAGAGGAAGAGGGTGAGGATGAAAACCCTCTAGGAAGAGTCTAAGGTGATGATGATTTGGGCCTTGATGAGAGAATGATGGTGAAAATTCTCAAGGTTATTAGAGGAGATGCTTTTGGTGAGAAAATAGATTTTCCAATGTATAGTGGAAAGTTGGATGCTGAAGAGGTATTGGATTGGATAGATGTAATGGACAACTACTTTGAATACAAGGAGGTTGTAGATGATCAAAAGGTAAAGTTTGCTAAGACTAAGTTGAAAAGTCCTGCTGTAACATGGTGGAACTATGTGTAAGAGGAAAGAGTGAAGAAAGAAAAACCAAAAATCAATTCATGGGATAGGATGGTGTCAAAGGTTAAGAGCCAATTCTTGCTAGGTGATCATGCAATACAAACTTTAAAGAAGTTGCAAAACTTAAAACAAAAGGAAAAGCATGTCATGGACTACACTGAAGAATTTCACAAATTAAGTATTAGGGTTGGCAAGGTTGAAGATGAAAATGAGAAGATAGCAAGGTATATGAATGGTTTAAGATTTGAAATTTGGGATGAATTGAGTTTGGTTACTCCTAAGAAGATTGAAGAATGTTTTCACTTGGTTGTTAGGGTAGAAGAGAAACTAAAAAGAAGGCAAGAAAGACAAGGAAGAGGAAAAGGTTCAAGGTAGTCCTATGAAGACCAAGAAGATGCAAGTAAAATCAAAGACCACGTTGTTGATCAAAGATGTGGATTTAGAGGCTTTAGAGGAAGATTTGTTGGAAAAGGTAGAGATTCAAGTACTTTTTTAGGAAGGTGTTACCATTACAATTAGTTTGGCCATAAAGCATGGAAATGTCCAGAGAAACTAGCTTCTACTTCAACTAGTGGTGATAAGAGAGTTCAATTGGTGAAGAGGATGATTTTGAAAGTGTTAACTCTCCTAATCATCTTGCTGCTCCAGAAGTGGGAGAATCCTTAATGGTGAGAAGAACACTCCTCAAATCATCCAAGAAGAAAGAATCAACACAAAGAATAACACTTTTCAAGACCACCTGCAAGTGCAAAGGAAAGGTATGTAAAGTAGTAATAGACTCTAGAAGCACTTGTAGTGCCCCTCCATTTCGGCCATCTTTGAATTTCGAGTAAGTTTTTTTATTGGTGTACTTAATAGTTTTTGTTTAAATCAGTTAATTAAATTGAAAATTGAGTTGCTAAGGTAATTCAATAAATTTTGAAAAATTAAAATAATAATTACCTAAATTAATTTTATGAAATATAAACGTTATGGTTTGTAATAAGTGATTAAATTAAATTGTTAGTTAAAAGTAAATATTTTATTATTAAATAATCAGATTAAATTTGCTTTGGTAAAAAGCTCTGTTTAAATTATATTATAATAATTGATAATTATTTATCATGTGAAGCTAATTATTTAAATATGGTACAATAATGTGATTTGAAATAAATCTAAAAGAGATAAGATTTGTGGATTGAAGTGTAAAGTGGGAAAAAGACGGAAAAAGATAAAAGTGTGCACATGCAAGCTCAAAATTGGAATGGAATTAGGAAACTTGTTTTATTATGATATTAATTGCCTGATTTTGTCTTCAAAAAGAAATACAAAAAAAATCTCTATCTTTGTTTTTATATCGATCAATTTTGGGAAAAAGGTTTTTCATCAAATAACTTGGTGATCAAAAAGAATTTTGGGCTTTGTAAAATGATTTTGAAAGAAAATTACAGTTCTTGGCTTTTGATAATTGTGTTCAAATTGAATTAATTTTTGGTGATCAAATTGTTGGAGAAGGACATTGTGGTTGCATCAGGTGATCTCCAACACGTCTACTTCATCATAGAGCATTGGACTCCGACACGTGATCCTACCCTTTGAAAATTTCAACTAGCTGGCTATATCTAGTGAAATCAACCTTTGTATCTACTTGAATCAGTGTGATTTATTCATTTCCTTTTTGCTTTGTTGGTTGCATTAGTTGGTGGTTTTGTCTGTTCAGCTTGCCAGCACCCTTCATCTAAAATCTATGCTTTTTGATCCTTTTTGTTCATATTGAGGTTAAGATTATTTTTATTAGAAACTCTGAAATGTGTACTGATTCTTAATATTTGTAATAAACTTCATAACTGAAGTCAATATATGTGAGGTTCCTTATGGCATCCAAACTAGATTTAGGTAATTCAATGCTTTGCGATTTTTATTGTTGCATGGATTTTATCCAAAATCCTGCAGAGTGTTGAGGATTGTGAAACCTTGATAGCATTCCCTAGTATTCAATATACGTATTGTTGTTTCCTTTTTGGAATCGTCTTGATGCAACCAACGTAGCTCACTAGCCTTTTCAGGCTCTGTCATTGTTGCACATCATTTGTGGGAGTTAATCATTTGTACCACATGGTTGACGTGCTTTGAATCCTTGGATCTAAAAGAAATTTCCTCAATATAGTTGCCACCACTGACCTCTTGCATATTGATTTTTTTGTAATGATTGCCTTATATTTCTTATAGTTCGATTTCCCCAGCCTGGCTTCCTTCCTATTGCAGTCTTCTCCTTTCACTTCATGCACCTTACATTTAGATCATAGGCTTGTCTTGTTTTGTTTTGTTGAGGAAAAATTGCATCTCTTGTTTATAATATTTATAAACCACTTTTAGCCTATGAAAGTTATGATAGAATTTGCTTCTCAATATGCATCTACATGCGAAGATTAGCAGGAAACTAATATAAAGTTATTTGATAATGGTATTTAAGGAGGCATCACTTGACTATGCAATTTGAACTATCTTTTTTCACATTCCTTCCATTTGATTTTGACCATTCCTTGTATCTTTTATGTGTAGCATTGGTCTACATTGCCTACCTTGTTTTCTAGTCCTTCAATCAAACATTGGGCTCAAGATGAGACACTTTTGTCTTAGGATTTTATGCTTTTATTCAGCATAGGGCTTTGTCTCTCAAAATTGATGAAACACAAGTAAAGAATTCTTAGCTTTCATTTCTTTGAAAATTTAAGTTCTTTTGTGATCCATATCCATCATGTTGAAGAGAGTGATTATATTCTCTGAGTTTATTGTTGCCCATTAATGAGTTATTTGCTGCATAGTCGATATTTCCAAATCGGTGCCTATATAATATCACATTCTCCAAGGTACCAATCGCCTGAATATTGGTTGCATTTCTTTTAAGCCTTGTAGAATATAATGTTATGGTGACCCTCTAAACTTTAGTTGGTAATGCAAGCTTGTAGAGTCTAAGAATTTTAGATTAAGTGAATAGCCTTGAATAGACTTCCCATTTAAAATTCGTTAGAATTGAAGATACTTCTTCTTCTTGATGTTGTCATTGGCCAATAAATGATTTCCTTCTTCTTCTATTCCACAACTTTAAGTAAAAGTCTTGAATCTGAAAATATCATGCTGCCATTAACCCCTCTCATCACCTGTGTGTTATGGATTTCCTTCATTCTTACCAATCCTAATTTTTAATTAATAGACTTGTGATAAAATAGATGAAATTATATGTATGAATTTTTAGGTGATTACTTGTTGGAGCCGAGTTTACTCTATGGATTATTTTCCATATTAAGCTTGATAGTAGGAAAAGATCGTCGGCCTAGTAATTATTTGATGATAAAGTGGGTGAATCGGAAGATTTAAATAAGTAAAATTTTATTGTTTTCATAAGAAGAAAGATAAATGAAATGTTAGAACTGAGTTTATGTGTGTGTTGTGTTCATATGTTGAATGTTATTTAAATTTTGATATGTGGGTTCAAACAATAGGTTAGATGTACTTAATATGTAATAACAGTAGATAGTATATGAGTATATATATATGCATATAGTTGTGCATAGTATATATATTTATATGATCTTTCTTTATTGGTAGTTAAGAGCATTGTTTTGATTAAGAATCATCTTTTATTAGAGTAGGTCATATTTTAATATATATACATAAATTTATATATATGCGTACATATATATGTATATGTTGAATTGGGTATATATATAATAAATGTATGGGTATATGTATCATTGTGTATAAAAAGGTTAAGTAGAATTTGGAAAAGTAGAAATGTTTAGAATAGAAAGGAAATTGTTTTAAATTTCTTTTAGTTATTCGAATTAATGAACATGATGTCCCTTTCTAAATATTGGTATCTTCGCAATCACTAAATGATTTGTTATTATATGTTGATAAATGGGTTATTGATATATTGCAAGGGGAATGTTATGTTTCATTAGTGTGGGCATGATAATTATATGTATATATATTGATTTCGGGGTATAACAAAATGTAAATTAATTGTTAAGAATGTTCTTGGAAATTGATACTTGGTATGCCTAATGAAAACAAAGAAAATAGCGACAAATAGACTATATGGATATATAAAAAGGAAACATATATAAAATTAAATATATATATATATCTGTGTGTGTGTGTATTTATATATTAATTTACAAATACTTATTTGGTTAATCTATGGGAGAAAGACATTTGAATTGGATAAATTTAAAGAAGGGTAACTATTGTAGTTAGTTAATGGGATTGATCTAAATAATCTAATGGGAGTATATCATTGGAAAATTATTGTATTATTAGTTTGAAATGTTAGAGCTTAATTAATTGATTGATCTATTGATGTTTCATTAGAAGAAGTTATTAACGTTGAGTTCATGGAGTTATGAAATAGTATTTAATTGTGATTTGTACAATGTAACTAGAGCATAGTTTCATAAGTGGTGTATCTGGTGTGGCTCTACATGATTTTATTTAGGAGTATTATTGTCAAAATGAAATGGATTATTGGAGAAATTTCTTGATTGGTTGCACTTCTTTTTTCCTCATAGTAAATGATCTTTCCCTTTAAATTCCATTTTATGAAGCGTGTTTGAAAATTTAAGTTTAATTGTTGCATTCCTATGATTGATTTCACCTTCCCTTGCATTATTTTTGTTTGGAAGGGATTTTGGTTTTGGTCATATATTAAGATCATGTTGGGAACCCATGGCATTAAGTACTTGTTATGGGTGGTTAAGGGTAGATTATGCAATAGGCTCCTAGAGGCAATGGGAAATTGGTTTATGTTGGTTTTTCTTTTATTAGACTTGGAATCGTTTGATTGAAATATTAGTTTGAACTCTTAAGGGTGTTATCAAATGCAATAGTTTTGTCTCTTGTTATGGTTGTTTGGCGAGATAGTCCATGCCTCCAATTTGTACTCAGACTCGTGACTTTTGGTGTTTTGTGCTTGGTACACCCTTGGTGTGGTAAGTTTTGTTTTGGGTTATTAAAGAGAGTGGCTCTTCATGGGGACCGGCACACAAAGGGGTGGCCTAGATAAGCCATGAAAGAGTTGGTTAAATAAGTGAAAACCTAATAAAATAAACTAGTGGGATGGGTAGGAACACTTTAACTAAAGATAAGTAAGATACCTCACCCATGCCATTAGTGCTCTTGCAAGCTAAGGGTGGGCTGAGAAGGTCGTGTTTAGCAAGATCGCTACCTCATCCTCATGAGACGCTAGTGGTACTGTATGTGCCACCCTATGGGTTTGGCACCTAGTGACAACTAGCTAGGATAACCATAGATGGGGGTCAGTGCTTATTGAGAAGCATCTAGGATAACCCATGATAGGGTTGTGCGATGACACTCTCCCATAGTATCCCTTGCCATTTCCTTTGTATGCCTCTAGAAGTAGTCACCTTGTAAGTAGTCATTAATGTGATTGTTTGTTATGTTTTGGTTGCTTTTCTATGGTTGGGTCTCGTGGTCGTTATGCTTGACTATCTTGGATTGTGGGTCTTTCTTGTTAGCTCCTAACATGGGGGGTGGGCCTTCGGTTCCATGTGGTCAAGTGGAATATGTTGTGCACCCCGTTGGGTTCCCTATTAGTGTTCACACAACACGGTGTTGTTCAAATGCAGAGTGTTCCAAAGTTCACCATATGTTCAGTTGTGTATTATTCATTCTTGTTATACTCATGTATTTGATGTACTACTCCCATGTTTTGTTGGAGAACATTGATGTATCCTTATGACATTGAACAATGTAATGTAATGAAATAGATGTAATGTATTATTTTACCTTTGTAAACCTTATGTGGTTAATGATTTGTGGTAGTTGTTATTTGATGTGTTGTATTTGTGGAAATATGCTCCATTGAATTCACATGATGACAATATGTTTATGATTATTGGGATTAAGTTAATCTTGTTTATGTTGAGTTTTCACATGTGGATGTTTTCTTATTGATGGATTATAATGGATGTATGATTATTGTAAACTTATGCTATATCATGGTTTATAATCTTGGAATTCGTTTGTTACCGTTATGGTATGGGTTTAGGTTTCATAATGTCGTCACGGGTACCCCAAAGGACATAGGTTGGTAGTATATATATATTTAATTAAATTTCATGTATTGTAACTTAATGTACATCTCATGTATGTTTACTTTTAAAAAAATGTGGTAATTGTTGTCTTAGTTGTCCTTTGGGGTTTGTGCAACGAGGCATTACAACACTGATAACATGGTGTGTATAGAAATGATTGATAAACTAAAATTGGAAAAGATGCCCCATGAAACACCTTATAAAGTGTCTTGGTTGAATGAAATTCAAATTGTTTTAGTGAATGAGCAAGATTGGATTGAGTTCAATATTGGTGGATATAAGGAAAAAATAATTTATGATGTGTTTCCTATGGATGTGTGCTATTTGTTGCTTAGAAGGCCATGGAATTTTGATAGGAATGCGATTTATGATGGTAGAAACAATACTTATCGAATTGAAAAGGATGGAAACACTTTCACTTTGACTCCATTACTAGAAGATGATACGAGACAAGGTAAGGCAGCTAAGGTGATCATGTTGGGTAAGAAAGAGTTTATAAGGCTTGAGAAAAACAAACATGAGGAGTTTGCAACCACCATTAACAATGAAGATGCTAAGACAATAAGGTTGGAAGATGATTCAATGTTGGAAAGAAAAGATGATGAGTTGGTGTCAAAAACAAATAAAGAGAAGGTCAAGGATGAATTGATCTTGAATATTCAAGATTAATTTGATAAATATGTTTCCAAAAAGGTAAGTGAAGTGATCCACTCATTTTTTGTACAAGAAGTTGACAGTAAGTCAATGCTTGGTATTTCTAAGGTTTGTAAACCTAATAATATAGAGATCCTAGGGGTAGAGAATTTGAGGAAAGATATGAAAGGTAAAGGTAAAGAGGTGAAAGGTGAGTTACCAAGAGATGTGGCCAAATTTGATTACACGAAGAGATTAAGGAAGAAGGAAGAGATTTCAAAGGTACAAGGAGGTGTAGTAGCAAATAAGGAAGCCATTTTGACAGGATTTTCAGAGGTAGCACAAATGAAGGATTAGTGTAGAGCAACAATTTCAAGGAAAGAACCAGTCAAAGGTAAAAGGCAATGCATTTTTTCAATACATAACTCATTGGAAGGGATCACTAGATGGAAAGGAAACTTGGAATTCATTGAATGATGAGATTCATCATGGTCTGAGTCATAGCACAGTCCTCAAAGAGACTTGAGTTCTTTTTCAATTTGGGTGTATGGTGCAAGGGCACCATGTCATTTTGTGTAAATATGGTCTTAGGTTAAGTTTTTGGTGTGTTGATTCTAAATTCATCTAATAAGGTCATAATCGACCATTTTAAATGTAATTTGAATCATTTGGGATCCATTTTGTAAATGTTGTAAAATCTTGCAAAAGTTGTCATATTGCAAAATTGCAAGAATGCAAAAAATGCAAAAAGTGGAAGTCCAATGGTCAAGAAGTTGAAATGTTGGTTAGATTCAGTTGGGTTGGTTTGGTCTTGATGTGAAAGGGTTAAATAGGTCTCAAAAACTTTGATTTAGGCATTTGGTGTTCATTTTTTTCAGAAAGTAATAAGAAACCCACTTTTTCTATGTGTTTTCAATTAAATTTTCTACCACAGGATACAGTACGGTTCCGTACTTTTTTTTTTATATAAAGTTTTTTGAAATTGGTGGAGACATGAACTAAATCCATTTTGGAATTGGATTGAGTTGATTTCATAAAGAATCGAGGATTTTATTGTCATTTTATTGTCAATGGTTTGAAAACCCTGTTTTGAGGGTTTGAAGGTGAGAAAAATGAATTCTTGACCCATTCCATTAGTACAATTGCTTTCAATTTGGTGGAATCAGTAAATTTAGGTAGGGTTTAATGTTAAAGTAGGTTTTAGGATCACGGAGTAGGGTTTGAAGGCTTTTTTATGCTGCCCTAGTTGTAATTTCATGAGTTTTGGCTTAAAGTTGATGGCTACAAGTAGGAGTTTGCTTCAAATGCAATGATGAAGGTTGCAAGTTAATTTGAGAAGCATGTAAAAACCATATAGGATTTTTTTTATGTGTTGGTAAAGTGAAACAAGGCTTGGAACACTTAGTTTCAATAAACTCGCTTGAAACTAGTTTGAATAAGGGTTATATGGTTACATGGCTTTGTGGGAATTTATCTTGATAAAATTTGTTGTGTTTGGCTATTTATAACCTAGTAAAGGTCTTTCAATGGATATTTTTTGTTGGCTGAGTTTCGGGTTGGGTGATGCTTTGTAAAATAGGGCTAGTTGAGCCACTGGCTAGCATAGCAACAATTTTTAGGAGGGTATGTTCCAAAAAAAATGTATACAAAAATTGGATATGTTGAAGTATGCCATAATGGGTGTCTAGAATGAAAATCCTTTTGTGGGTTTGAGGAGCATTTGAAAGATATGCTTAAATTCCACTATTTGGAATATTACGAGGGGAATATGGAGGAATAGATAAATAAGGCCAAGTTAGAATTTTGAAGGTTGAAAGATCATGTGAAATAGTTTGAATTGTGATTGTTAGACAAAATCCTCCCTACTATGCATCATTTGGTGCTGATTCAAGTCTTGCTTAACACTTGGTGTTGTTTTCCTTCACTTCTTTCCACTAAAGAGGTGTTTGGTGTTGACCTATTTGTTGGTTTCACGTTTGAGATGCATATGTTTCATTGAAGCTGGCTTGGAGAAGGATATTTTTAGTTTCTAATAATATATATGCAAGGTAAATTTTTGGATAAGTGTGTGATGTGAAGTGTGGTGAAAAAAGATGTGGATGTGATCAAGTGTTGTGATCAGAGTTTGACCTTAAATTCCTAAGACTACTGGAAGCAGTGAGTAGAAGGTGTATAAATTTTAGTGTTCTTGAATTTGTTGGAGGTAGTAGCCAAAGGTTTCAAATGGCGAAGAGTTTTTGTGGCAGATTATCCTATTTCTTTGAGGTATTGAAACTCCTTGTAATAGTTTTCCTCTATTCTCTTTCTATTTCAAACAGTGAGTTCTCTAGG
>VDFB02000015.1:9654671-9922759 GCA_007258455.2 Sequoia sempervirens | reverse complement strand
TAATTTTCTACAAGGATAGAATACTTTTAGTGCATGAAACTAAGTTAAAAGAGCAGATTTTTAAATAATTTCATGACACTCCTATGGCTGGTCATCCGGGGTTCTACAAGACATACAGGCAGATCCGTGAGAGATTTTCATGGAAGGGCATGAAAGATGATATAACTAAGTATGCACGTGAGTGTCAAGTGTGCCAACAAAACAAAAATGAGCACACATACCCTGCTAGTCTATTGCAACCATTTCCCATTCCTACTCAAAAATGGAAAAGTATATCTATGGATTTCATCACAGGACTTCCCAAAGTGCAAGGGAAGGATTGCATTTATGTGGTAGTTGACAGATTGACTAAATTTTTCCATTTCTTTGCCATATCAGCAGGATTTTCAATGTTACAGGTGGCAGATATGTTCTTCAAAGAGGTGTTTAGACTTCATGGGGAACCTAAAAACATCATAAGTGATAGGGACAGCAAGTTCATGAGCTTGTTTTGGCAAGAGTTGTTCAAACTTTGTGGTACTGAGTTGACTCCCAACACTAGCTACCACAGCCAAACAGATGGGCACACTAAAATTGTTAACAAGTGGGTGGAAAGTTATCTAAGGAATTACGTTTCAGGGCAGCAGAAAGCTTGGGTTAGATGGCTGCATTTGGGGGAATTCTGCTACAACTCTACTTATCATATGTCCATTAAAATGTCACCTTTCATGGCATTGTATGAGTATGAGGCCCCTAGCTTTATTGATTTATTATTTGGTGATTGTAGAGTGCCCAGGGCCAAGGATTTTTTGCAGGAAAGTTAGGACATCATGAGATCTTTGAAAGAGAACATTCAACACGTGCAGAATCAACAAAAGATGTACGTTGATCAGCACCGGATGGAGAGGGAGTTTGAGGTGGGTGGCATGGTCTATGTCAAATTACAGCCATACAGGCAGCCCACTCTCAAAAAGAATGGACCTAAGAAACTGAAACCATGTTTTTATGGCCCATTCAGAGTCACCAGGAGAGTTGGTGAGGTTGCTTATGAGTTGGAGTTACCTGAGGAGAGTAGAGTGCATAATGTGTTTCACGTATCACGCCTTAAGAAGGCACTTGGACATAATGTGGTACCTTCAACAGTTTTATCCCCTTTGGATGAGGAGGGGAGATTGGAGCTTATACCAGAGGCAGTTATTAATTTCAAAGAGAGGACCATCAGGAGGAGAGTGATCACGGACTACTTGGTGAAGTGGCGAGACCTACCAATTGAGGATGCTACTTGGGAGAGTGAACAGATACTTAGTATCCAACATTACGATTGCTTGAGGGAAAGCAATCTTTGGGGAGGGCAGACTGTAATGTCCCCTCCTAGCCTCTGAGCAATGGACATCACCTTTAGCCTATTCTAGAGTCCCTGTAGGCTAAGTGGTTCTGATAAGGGGACTCAATTCCAGCTTTTGGGTGTTGGGTTTGCAGTTTCCAGGAAGACTTTCTATTTTTAGTAGGGCCAGTATGGTACTCACTGTCTACAGTGAGTCTTGGTGCATATCAGTATTTCTCCAATTTGAGCTTTTGGGATGCCACTTGCTATTTTTAGTACTTACTAAAAATAGTAAGTCTATTTGGGTAATTGGACCAGATCAAGCTTGTCTTAGCAGCACATTTTCCATTGGTATAAGGTTGCTAAGGTTTAATCATTTTAATATTTGATTAAAGCTTCGAAAAGTGGACAATAATAAAGTAACTTTATATTTATTTGTTGAGGGTCATGATGGAAATAAAAGTACCTTGGGCACCTAGTGTATTAACTTAAAGTTGTTTTAAAAGCATCTAAAACGCATTTGAAGGTTGAATAAGGAGTGGACACCCAAACCAAGGATATGAAGTGAAAATTAAAATAAATAGCTAATGTTTTGAGTGAAATTTGATTTAATTCAAAAAGCTATTGTTGTGAAGGTGTGGGTTTTAGGGTTTATGGCTTTGGTCACCCTAATTTGGAGAAGTAACTTTTATTAGTTCTTTTTCAAGCTCATTTCTTCATGGTTGATTGTGACGACTTATAGAGATGTTGTTGGTTTGTTACCAGAAGGTCTGGGAACAGGATTGAGGACGAAAACCCTCAATATCTAAGGCTAGTTTCAGCAGTGCAAGACCTGCTCAAGCTGGTGAAGGGTGATTTCAATCAAGAATCACAGTTGGGCTTCAGTTGCAGATTAAAGCTTTGAAAATGAAAATTTCCAATTCTTTTGAGGAGTTTTTTAGTTTGGTTTTGGTGTGGGTTTGCTTAGTTTCAGTTTGGTGCGGTTTTCTTGAAGTTTTGGAGTGTTTTAAATCATCTTCTGGGCATTGCTTCTTTGGACAAGAACTCACCTTTTTGCTCATATCTCAGAGATGGCCTGAGAAAATGAAATGGGAATTGATTCATTGGGTGACTCTGTCAAGGGCGATTCCAACAAGCTATTACTTGCATTTTTTGAAGCTGAAAATGATTTTTAAGGCCAAGTCGCCCTCTTGAGGGACAGCGCCCTTCTCTGGGTGTTTCATCAGCCTAGTCGGCCCTTTCAGTTGGTGAATGTTCAGTCAATTTGGAGCCAAAGAAAGGACGTCCTTGCTCAGCTCTGTTTTTGATCTTGTGGGCCCATTTCTTGGTGATGAATGAGTTGTTTGAAGAAGTCACAATCTGCTGTCCAAGAGTTTTAACAGGTCTGAGTATCTTGTTTTCTGAGTTTGATATTGTATCACAAGACTGTAATTTTTCTGCTATTCAAATTAGTTTATTGAGAGCTTGAAAGTGTTCAGTTCAAAGCTGATTTTCCTTCTATTATATGATCTTTGCATTATGTTCTCATGCTATGTCAAAAATATGAAACACACATGAAATTCAATGCCTAAGCTTTCTCAAACAAACAAATCTGCAAATCAAAAAACTCAGAGTGCAGACAGGGAAGAGGGACAAAAACAAAAAAGAATATTTGGGGTTATATATTACATCAGATGTAAAGAGGCAGACTCAAGAGCAAGGACCTTTTTTCTTGTTTAGTGGATTGACTTTAAGAACCACAGATGCAGGTCTCAAATGTTTAAACTCGATGGTAGGGTTTCAATCAGGGGCATTTGTCTTGTACGAGGAGTTGAGACAAGTTTTCCCAACAGGACAATTTGCAGAAACAGATCCCCCATGTCAGTAGTTAAAGGAGGCTCAAAAAGAGACCCTTCAAGGGCAGATGTGAGATAAGAAGAAAAAAATGTGTCCAAAAGATCAAGCAAGCCACTAGAGAGACCTGAAAGTCATAGAAGTTAGAATAAAGTAGCACAAGAGAATAGGCCTGATAAACATGTAAGATCAATTTCAAACAGAGCACTTTAAGTAGCTTTTGCTGAAAATAGTTCATTTCATGCAAATGTGAGCAAGCATTAGATGATTTCCTATTTTTGTATGCAACCATGAAGTTAAACCAAATGAATGAAGAGACAACTGACAAAGCAAGTGGAATATGTAACATGTCAGAATGCCAATAATTAGAATTTGGAATAATTACTAATGTGCAAATAAAAAAGTAGAAAAGAATTCATACCTTTGACTTTCTTGTCACTTGTTTGTTTGACTTCAGAATCAGAATTTAAAGGTGTTTCAGTAGTAGTGTTTTCATCAGAAGATGCCTGTGGTTTTCGTCCACAATGCTTAATATATGTCTCATGATGAAGAAAATTGTGACGCTGGAGTTTATGTTTTATCATACCTCTGGATAGAATGGGGCATGCCTGCAATCTGCAGAAAAAAAACCAGTGATGATGTGGATTGAAATGTGGATAAGGTCAAGTCATCTCATCTGCCAGTGATACCATGATTGTACAACAATATTGTGTTATATTTTTAGCTTCCAAGGGATAATAGGTATGTCCTAGTTCCATTTCCCCACGATCATCAACTACTATATGCAAAGACAGGAGGGATGAGACATCAGCATTCACTGAAAAGATAAGCGGCTATCCTAATCTGTAAACAAATAAATATCCAGTTTGCCTCCAGTGTACAACACTAATACAAGCCAATCATGCTCATACTCAGGGTACACAATAACCCTTTATACATATTTATTATATACGTAGAAAATATATAGTCATTCCACAAATACATATGTATATATGTATATATACACTAAGAGCGCAATATATATATCATATATGTATATATACATACACTCAGAGTACACAAGTACTTGGGTATTTGTGTACTCTGAGTATGACTACGGTTGGCTTGTATTAGCACTGACGCTGAAGGAAAACAGTACATTTATTTGTTTAAAGATTAGGATAGCCACTTTTTCTTTGATCTCTGCAGTGAAAGCTATCATATTTATTAGTTTTTATATATATTTGTTCATACTCAAAATAAAAGGAAAAAAATGAATTAGCATTTTGCAAAGCCAGTCTTCATTATTTAAAAACCAACTACAAAGTGTAAGATCAGAGTCTCTACACAAAGCCTATTTCAACATGCAAGAAATATAGACGATGGAAGAGATTGTTTTACCTTGACGGCATACATTTCTCAGTATGATGATTCAAAGAAGTAAATGAATAAAATATTTGGCTTCTGAATATGGCTGCCATGTGTGTTGAGTCTTGGGCACAAACATATAAGACTCAGAAGTTATCTGAAAGAAATTAGACACTTTTAAATAAATAGAGTGATTGAAAACATGAAAAACAATGCTACTTCCATCTGATTCATTATACAGATACACAAAAAACAGAACCAAAACAAATGTATTTTATATATTATTGCAGTATCATTTGTTGCATTGAAAGAAATTTTTTGCATCACCTGTAAAGGAAACTGCTTTCAAACAAAAGGTAAGCCGAGACAAGAGTTATTAAAAACAAAAGAAAAAAAAGGTTTTCTTTAGAACTATATGTCACCATAAATGATAGGTCAATGATGTATTTATTTAGATTCTCTCTTCAGTATACATTAGCTGGAATGAAATGCACAAAATGATATACTATGTAGGAGATGAAAAAAATGAGTCAAGGGTCCCCATATCCATTAAAGGGTTAAGAGACTCAAAATCAAATAGAAATAAAACTTTTTCTTGTCCTTTAAGGAACAATAAGGAAGGAGCATTTAAAGAATTCCTAGAGCGCCCTTGCACCCTTTCCCTGCCTTCGCCTCCCCTGCACCCCCATCCCCCACACAACCTAGTTTTGTTAAATTGAACCTTCATGGGGCTTCTTGGGGAAATACCAGGTGTGTAGGTGTGGCTGTCATTATTTGCAAGGAGGATGGCAGCTTTATTCAAGGAGTATCTCTATTTCTAGATCACCATACTAATATCTGAAGGAATGGGAAGGAGTGGTTGCACGGATGGTGCGTGCATCCTCTAGGAGTGTGAAGTAGCTAGTAGTTGAAGGGGATTCCATTATAGTGGTCAATGTGCAAAAAAATGATCATGTCTAATTTGCAGCTTAGGAGGTTTCTGAAGGAAGCACTTTCTCTAAGCCAACTATTGAAAGAAGTTACTTTTAGTCTAAGTTATCAGTTCAGATTTGGGTTCAGGTTTGACGGTTCAGTTCGCAGGTTCAGGCAAAAAAAATTTTGGGGTTGGGTTCATTAATACAAAAACATATAAAAATCAGAAATATTACATATTTGCAGCAGTAATTAAGTTCAAAATACAACACCATATTAATAGTCAAATAACATAGCAAAAATACACCACCACTTTCATAGTCAAATACTAAAATATTAGTGAAACTTGAATGTCATGATATAGATTAAAGTTCAAACATAATAATGTCAAGTGTTTACAATCAGCCATCATTGATCATTGATCAAATATCATATGGGTCATCAAAAATATCATCACCATCCATATTAGCTGATGTATCATGTATGTAGTGGTAAATTAGGAGAACCACAAATAGTGTCAGTGGCACTCGCACTAGCACTACCACTAGCACTCATGCTCACTAGCTGCTTCATAGTCATCATCAACATCAAGTGCAGCAAAGTGGCTTGTGGAAGCATCCAAGTCAAGACACTCTAGATCGATATCCCACTTCCTTGTGTCTCCTTTGTAGGAACTTTGTTTGTGTAATGAGGTGCAAGTTTGAATGCACATACACCAAGTCCTCTGCCCTTTTTGAATGTAGTCTATTGCACTTTATTGAGTGGATAACGGAGTATGTGCTCCAATTCCTCTCAGATGAAGATGAACTAGCAACCTATTAAGACCAAATTAAATAGTTAAGAGTTACAAAAATTAACTAATTAAAATTATAAAATATAAAACTTAAATTTAAAAGATAAAAGATTTTGACTATAAAACTTACTTCAAATAAAAAAATTATTGCAAGAGGTTGTAGGTACATGTATGCTTGGCTATGGAAGTACCACCAACTATGAGCATCGACCATGTACTTGTCTTGAAGAGCATCAAGACCACAATTATTGAAGCATGCAAAACCGATGAACTCAGCCATCACTAGATCACGTCGGTCACGATCAGTGAAGAGTCTACAAAGCGTTGCCTTGTACGCTTGAGCCACTTCAACATCTCTATATGAGGCAACTCTTGATGCCACAGAAAGTAGCTCAACACTATAGTATTTGGGACTCAATGCAAAAGCAAGAAGATGCAACAGAGTGGTCATTTTGTTCCATCTCTCTAAAATTATTTTTTGTAGCTCTTTGAAGAACTTTTTCTTCAAGATCTTCCTCTTTTGCATTGTGTTATCCTAAATTTTTAACTCGTTTCAAAATTTAGGTAACCAATCAAAATTTTCTTAAAACTTGAGATTTTTCTTCTCTAAGGCACGCATTACGAGGTGAAAAGAGTGGCAAATCTCTGTTTTAGGTTGATTAACCTTTGGGCTACTCTTTTTCCCCCTTACGTTTCCGTTTTCGTCGATTTCTGAGTTGTTTTTGGTGTCTTTTTCATCAATTTCGGGTTTTCAGAGCAACTCAGCAAATAGGGAAATTTAGACTCCAAAAGCAAAATTGCTTAAGTTATCAAAAAACCCGAATTTGTTAAAGTTTTTATATTTTGACAAAAGGCAAAATTGCTAAAATGATTTAAAAACCCGATTTTGCTTTAATGACTTGAAAAGTTCGAATTTTTCATAAGTATTCATTTTTGTCAAAATGAAAATTGTCAAGTCATCTAAAAAGTGCGAATTTGCTTAAAGTGAAATTGTTATTTGGCTTAAAAAACCCGATTTTGTTAAAGAAAGCATGTAAAGCTTCAAAAAAAGCCCGATTCATGTTTTTGATGACATTTTGCATTGCAAAAACTTCTGAAAAGTCCGACTTCTCTCAGATTCGAGCTAGTAGAATTCTTCCTTGCTTTTATTGCCCCATTTCATGGAGATTTAGTCAACTATAATGCTCGAAATTCGGATATTTGCCAGTAAATAGCCATCGTCCTCTTTACTTCTGCACACGTCTAGGGTTTTCTCTCTGTAATTTCTCATATACAACTCACTTCAGGTATGATTCGCATTTCTTTCTCTTTCTTTCAATGTTTTACTGTTATTTATTTTATTTTCAACGTCATTGTCTTCTACATACGTCGTTTTAGATTTTTATGTCTTTTACAAAACGCGTTTTTATTCTTTACGCATTTTTCTCCTATTTTTACCATGGTCGATTATGTATATTTGTTAATATTTGTTTTAGTTTTTTCAAAACGCGTTTTTCTCACTGGTTATCTTCATTTTAAAATACGTTTTTTTTTTCTTTGCCTCCATTCGCCCTCATTCAAAAACGCGTTTTTCTCATATACACTTCATCCCACACGCCTTCTTCATCTCACTAAAATTTTGCCTTTCATTTCATTTCATATACCTCCATACTTCCATACATAATGCATTTTTCACTTTTAAATCTGCCTTATGATAAAAACGTGTTTTTCTCATTTACCATTCCAGCAATAAACTTCCATGTTGCCTTCATTTCATCTTCCATGCTTCGTTTCATCCACTTCAAATATCCATTATCATTTTCCAAAATAAATAATTCTCTTTGTCTCTCATTTCGGATTTTTAGCTCAAAAATACAATTTCGGGATTTGCAATTGAAATAACAATTTTTTAAAAATTGCAAAATTGAAAAATTGTTAAACTTCCGAAAAATCCCGATTGCCTTTGTGAAAATTGTCAAAGCTCTTCAAAATCCCGAAATTGCAAAAAGCAGAAATTGTTAAAGTGTCAAAAAGTTCCGAAATTGTTGAAATCATTCAAAAACCCGAATTGCCTTAAAAAGCACAAAAGTTGACCTTTTTAGACGAAATTCCAAATCCAAACCAAAGATCTCTTTATCTTGCTGTTTCAAGAAGAGACATGCTGTTTTTGACTGCCACCATTCCATTTTAATTCCCAAATCATCTTCATTCGCCTTCCATCTTTCTTCCAAAGTTCATTTCATTGTTCTAGGGTTTGAGTTTCGCCATGTCCTCTCACGTTGATGCTGATGATGTTCTGACCTTATGGGGTTTTCACCGCAGTCTTGCAGATTCCTGTTCAATGACGGATGAACCAACTTCTCCAGCAGGCAAAAAGATGAAATATAAGTTTGATAAATATCAGAATGAGATTTCTCCGTCTCACGTCGTTTCAAATATCGACGAGATCAAAGACACAGAAATCGGGCATGTTGATATGTCCGAATTTCTTGAAAGAGCTGAGAAATCCACTTCTTCTGATATGCAAAAATTGCTGAGGAGTCATATTCATCTGGTGGCTTCTTTTCCTGTTGCTGCCCTAGAACCAGAATTCGTCCTTGCATGTGCAGCACGCTTTGATAGACAATCCAGAACAATCAAGGATGATGATGGCAACGTAGTTATCAGACTTGATGCTGAAACAATCAATAGAGTTTTCAGAGTACCTGATGCAACTACTTATTCAGAGATTTCATTGAAGAGTGCTCATAGACATTTTGAGCAGAAAAAGAGTGATTGTATTAAACATATCAACTCTAAATGGCTTCTTAAATCACGACCTTGTGTGACCCATATGCCCAAGTTGTACCGGTCTGATTTTATAGAAGAAATTAACGATATGATCACTCTTCTGAGTAGAATTGCAGGGTTGAAAGTTTTTAATATGTTTGAAAACTGGATGTATAAGTTCATGGTTGTTATTAGAAAAGCACATCATCCAATTTTCTGGGGAGAAATAATCAGTGACTGTTTGTGTGAACAACTTGCACAGGTTCCTACCACTCTTACCTTCTATATGAATTCATATTTGGTTTATATAGCAGCTTCCTTGAGACATTTTCCAGGCCTATCTCCTGAAGGTGACAGATCCTTGGTGCCTGTATGGAAATATTATGATCAGCTGACTTTTATTCCAAGTCGAGCGCATTATAGAAGGGTTCAAGATGCCTTCTTTGGTTATTTTATGTGTTTGTTTGACAAAGAACTAGCAAACAACAGGGTGTCTGATGCAGCTTGGAATAAGGTAAATCAATATGGCTGCTTGTTTCTTCAATTTCCTACATTCACTTATATGAGAGTTGGATGCTTTGAAGACCAACCTTATATGCTCCCAAGATATCCAACTGATAAGATCATTCTGATGGAGCTGGGAAGGCAGTTAATGGCAGTTCATTCACGTCAAGCTACGCAACACAAGTCTGGAATTGGTATTTCTTCACATAATCCATTGGTAATCGGCAGGTATTCTTTGACAACTTCTTCAAGAGCCAAAGCAATGGAAACTGAACTTCAGGAGATAACATTGAAGAGATTCCAAGCTAGAGTGGATTTTGATTACAGGAGGATGAAGGATAAAATAAAAAGAGCCTCCTTCACTCATGTTCACCGCATTGAAGACATTTGGGCAGACTTCCAGACAGAAAAGGATATATACAAAATGGATTATTGCAGGCTAACTTTGGAGCAAATTATTGATCTAAATCTGACTTTAATTCCAGAGGGAGTAATTGATGATAGGCAGATTTTGGATCCTGAGTACGAAGAACAAGGAGTTGCTAATGCTCCCATTCCTGCAATTCAATGGTCTCAAAAGGAATCCGTCTCTATCTTTGATAGATTTCAATCAGTCTTGGCGAACACCAACTCTTGGCTCAAAAGCATAGGTGTCAAGACTATCAAAATCAAAGTTAGAGCTGAAGATGACCCAGCTGGTCCTAGAGGATTGAAATCAGAAATCAGGGAACAATCAAAGGAAGGAGCTTCCTCTTCAAGTACCAGAATCAAGCTGAAAGTAAGCAGAGCTCCAGAACAACCATTGGATAGGGAAACATTAAAGGGTAAGGAAGTCAATGAAATGCAAATTCAGATATTAGATCAGCAAGAAGAAGACGAGGTTCATGAGACCTCTACCATTCTAAGTGAGATAATTCCTCACGTTGAAGCTCCGATACCAGAATCAGTCATATCTCCTATGTCCCCTATCGACAGTGATGTTGATTCCTTTTCCACCGTTTTTGTTCCTTCTATTCCACCACAAGAGACTTGTCATCAGTCTTCATCAATAACGGATACTCCCATGATGAACTTGCCTAGTAACTTCAAGAGTATTTTTGACATAAATCCAATCTTTTCAGCCATGTCAGAAACAACTCTTTCAGAGATTGATACCTCTGTAACAAGCTTTGATTGTTTCATGGCCAATCCTAGTTGTAATTTGTCTTCTGCACAAAACATAGTTGCTGTACAAACCGAGGCACCATCTAGAATTTCTGTTGTATCACAAACTGAGCCCATTTCTACAGAGACTGCAGTTGCCATTTCAGATGTGACAACCTTGGATCTTCCTCCCTGGCTGAATTCAATTGCTCCCAAAAGAAAGAAACAAGCAGTGTCTCCTGATATTTTTGATTTCCAAAAATTGAAGAAATCAAAACCAGTGATTGCAAAGAAAGCTAAGACAGTCTCACAGGTTTTTGTTGACAGCAACAGAATGAAATATGCTGAAATTGCAGAGCCTTTAGTTGATAAACCACATGAAGAAATGCAGGTATCTGATTACAAGTTCACAAGAGTCGAATTGGGCAAGCAGACTCATGCCAATATGATGCAGGATGCTCAGAGTTCAGTAACAATTCTGACACAAAGCTATAACGAACTCTTAGCTAAAAAGGAAAAGCTCAAAGAAGACAATGCTCAGCTAGTTTCAGTCATTCAAAGGATTACAGGATCATCAGAGGCAGTTGATTCTCTATCTACAGCTCCTCCAAATGAATCAGTTAGACAATTAGAAAGAATTGCGCAAAAGGCTAAAGCAATTGATTCATGGATAACTCAGCTAATTGAGCAAAGCATTCCAATGATTGAGAAGACGTTGCAAGTTTTCAAGAATGTCAGAATAGCAAAGATAAAGCTGAATCAGACTTTGGAAGCCTTCAAACAAACTTTGGAATCACTTGAGAAGGATTTAAAAATCTGGCATGAGATAGATCAAGTTAAGTTACAAATTCTATGCAGCAATTCGATCTTGCCAAACAGAGAGAAGTACATAGAATTTGAAGAACTTATGACAAATAGATCATTGGTCATTCAAGATCTTATCAAAGATATCCAGGCCACTTTAGAAATGAATGATGAAGTTCAGCAGGATATTCTTTCAAGTTTTGAGAAGATCTCATGTACGGTTTTGAATCAAGAAAATGAATTACTTGAAGCTGATTCAGTTACTTCAGAAATGGCAGCCAATCTTCGTCAACAAATGGAATCAGAGCAGTTTTCTATGGATTCGATTCAAAAGCTTATCAATCATCAGACAATCCTTGAGAAAATGCAAACTACTTATGAAGAGCATAGATTGGCGACTATCAGATACTTTGATGTAATTCTGAAGACAGTTGCAGTGGCCAAGAACACGTTGGGTCCAGATCCGAATGAGTTGAAGACCATCATCAGCAAATTCTTATCTTTCAAAGATAGGAATGAAGCAGATTAAAATTTTAGATTGTTTTATGTAATTTTACTTTCGACAATATATATGTAAAAACAAATTTTGCAATTGCAAGTGTTCTTTCCTTGCAATTTTCGAAAATGTAATTACATGTAAAATCTTACAAGACAAATCACAATTTGGATTGTAATTTTGAATAAGTCAATCGCAATTAGTTATCGGTTGAGAGATTTTCTCAAGTTTGTTGAGATCCTCCCACCTTTTTCTCCAGACCTTCCTCCTATAAATACTTGAGGGGTCTATTGTAATCTTTTATCTTTTTAGCAAGCAAGAAAACTCTGCAGAATTTTGTACTCAAAGTCTTTGAGCTTTATAGTAGAATATTGTGAATTTTCAAGTAATATCAAGAAGCTGGAATTTTAGACTTTGAGCTGAATCCTTGTTTTATTATTTTGTGATTACTTGAGAATTGTTGAAGATTGCTGAAAAGAGATTCGATTTAAATATCTGCAGACTTTGTGCTGTAAATGTGAGAATTGAATTCATAATTAGTGTTAGAAATAGAGAAGAATTATAAGTCTTTGTGCTCATAGTATTTCTCATTTAGAGTAGTTAAAAGATACATTGTAATTACAGTCTTTGAGCTGTTTTATGTTGTACTTTTTCATCAAGTAATCGTTCTGAAAAAGGTTGATAGGATTTCATTCTTCAAGACTTTGTGCTTATTGAATTGTTTTCCCGTCCCGGAGGAAGTAACGGAAGTCTTTGTGCTTTCAGGAAACTTTATTTCCTCTCTCTTAATTTCACTGCACAGCTGTTGTAATAAGTTTTAGTAACATTTACTGTTTCTTTTCTATGAAGAGAGAAGAACATAATCTTTCCTGAAACAAGAGGAACGATTGCTGTCCTACCCATATCAATTTTATTTTGTTAAAAGGGGGAGCCTTCCCTTAATTAGGAGAGTTCAAACTCACGTGCTGTGGTTGAAATCTCAATTTTGTACGCTTTCACAAGAATACAAAATTTCCAACCAACACATTGATGATGGTTTTCATCTTCTCAATTATTCAGTTGATGCCATCATATACTTCACCCAAACAGGGTCTATCCATGTCAGTATAACAGATCATGCTCAATATGGGCTTAGTGAAACTAAGGAGATACTCAACACGATCCCACCAACTATCATCTAGGATCATTTGCTTAACCTTAGTTGCCCTTGTAGTGCTAGATTGCCTCTTTATGGACCAATTAGGTTGATGAGCATATTAGAGAGTGCCTTACGAAGCTTCACAAATCATCTCAACACAATTGTGTCGGAGGCAAAACGGGTCTCAACAACCTGTTTGAAAATCAAAATAAAATAAAATTTAAGTTTACAAAAATTAAATATCGGCCCCAACAACATGGAATATTAGCTCCATAACTATAGAATCCCAGTAGCAGTCCAACCCTGGGAGTTGCCATTCTCAGGTTGTATTGAAAAGGAGCATCTTCAGCAATGTTTTAAGGTAAATTGTCCATCAATCCTTAACTCTATCAAGTCTGTGATAGGTGAAGAAATATTGCATACGGAGACTCAGCGCATAAACTTCCCAGCGAATATCCTCTCAATTTTTCTGTCAAATGCAATGGATTTATTGCAAAATTACAATTCCCTTTAGTTGGTGGCAAGTAAGGTTGTTAATGAAATTTATTTGCAATATGGTGCTCTGTTGCAAGGTGTCCAGGCCTATGAATTCACTCACAGTGAAGGGTATGTGAGCGGGTTATTTCCAAGGCACTATCTTTTTTACAAGCAAAGGTATGGGGAAGCATATGAAGCGTTAAAGTTATCCCTACTGAAAGACTTGTCAAGCTATTTGTATATAGCCCTGAATAGGCACCATTTCGAGTTTGCCAGGGAAGAGATAGATAACTTCAAAAGAAAATATCATGCTCTCTCTTTCATTCTTTCGCATGACTATCCCCTTGGGTTACAAATGAGCGTGCCTCCTCTAGGTCTTCAGGAAAACAGAGCCAATGTTCTCATATCGGACATCAACATAACAGTTCACTCCCAAGCTCAAGCTGCAAGTCAAGTTCAAATGGTCGTTGGTGAGGGTCAGGGAGAAAACTCGGTGAATATAGTTTGTAGGGGTTAATCTGAAACTTTTATAATCTATATGTTTTGTATATCCTGCATAGAAATCTGCTAGTAAGGGATGGTAGTGCTTTCAAATGTATGATTTTGGGCTCCCATCGTATAAATTTGGGAAGCACTAATTTTGCATGGGGTCAAAGAATTTTGTCTGATCAGGCAGTTGGTTTGTTCAGATTGCATAACTATTCTCTACCATATAGTTGATAAACTCTATGTAATTATATATTATATGATATTAATATAATTACAAGCTCTTTGCCTTTTGCTAAAAAAAAAATGGTTTACAAAAATTAAAAATATTACTAAAGTGAAACATGTGTATCATTTAACTTACCTTCAACAACTCCAATTTTGAGAAGGTTCTAACTATGCCTTGTGACATATGGTGGTGGTGATGAACATTTGGATGTCTTCGGCCTCAGCATACACCTATTTGATCCACTCAATTTTGTTTCCAATTTTTCGTAGCATTAGGTTGAGGGAGTGGACAACAGAAGGTGTCCAAAAAATGTGTGAATAGTATTACCTCTCCTCAACCAATAACCCAACAACCCTACAATTTTTTGCATTGTTTGTTACAACTTACAGAACATTTCAAGGGCCCACTTCATCAATAGCTTGACAAAGGATGTTAGCAATAAATGCACCATCCTTCACCTCTCCTTCACAATCCACTACTCTCAAAAACATTGCCCCTTAGGGGACACTGCAATAACATTGATCAATGGGTGATTTTTTGCATCTTTCCATCCATCAGAAACGATAGTCACCCTTGTTTCAATCCACAAGTCCCTTATGGGCTTCAAGGAGTCCTCTATATATTTAACCTCTTTATCTAATAAGGTGCTACGCACCTTCTCAAAACCTAGGCCCTTATACCCTTTTGGAGCCTCATTAATAGACTTCACCATTTTTTGACAATATGGTGTACGCACAACATTGAATGCCAATCCATTCGCATAGACACATCTCGCTATGTCTTGATCGGCAATCTCTCTAGCCTCATTTTGAAATGAAGTTTCCAATGGTCCCTTTGATCTCTTAAGTGTAGAGGCCATGGTTTGCTCTTGAGGTATGGACATAAATGGATGGCTCTCTGTAGGTCAAAAAAAAGAAGGCAGTGTAGGGGGCTTCATCCCCCAAGATCCTTTCTTTATCAAAGGATGACTTGATTTACGGCCTACTGCTTGGTTTGCTTTCTCTAGCTCTTCAATATATGCAAATACTTGGGTCTTTGGAATGTCATTATTATCTACACCTAGACAAGATTTGATGCCTAGTCTAGGGATTGCACAAGTGCCCTTTCACTCGACTATATGAGCTCAAATATCTAACTTTGCAATGACTACAAATCCAAACATAACCTCCACCACCTAGAAGTTGTTGAACCATTTCAACATATTTCCAAAGGGGAGAGTTTGGGTCTGTTTTGAAACGAGATTGATTCGTGGAGCTAGAAATGGTTTCCATTGTAATACCTAAGGCACAACACATTCCATTTATTCAAAATTTCAAAGTATTGAAACTAAACAACTTAATTCATTTCAAAAAATTAAACATGTGTTATAGATACCTAGAAGAATGAAAAGAAAACAAAACAAAAGAGTTCATTTGTAAAAAAAAATGTAGAAAAAAAAAAAACCAAAAAACTTAAAAAAACCTACCTCTTTTGAAGAAATCTTCCTCTACGATCTTCTAGGCAACAAACGAACACTTGCAAGTGCATAGGAATAGCACAACAACCAACTTTGAACTTTCAACGATCAATCTTCAACTCTATTGGTGCTTGTGCAAGCAAGAAAAAAAGTTCAGCGACAGAGGTAAAAAAATTTGTTTTTCATTCACAAATTGATAAATGAGTTTGTTTTTGCCTATTAGATGTTTAAGGAGGCATGAATTAGGGTTGGAGGCATTTTTTAATGTCTAAAAGTCAAAAAATATTTAAAAAGTGCAAATTATAAGTCAATTCCGTGATTGGGCGTGTTTTAGTGTTGGGTTCGACTTGAGTTCTCCCCAAGTTCGACAGGGCCGGACCCATAAGGAACCAGACCCAAACTCCAAACCCCGGACCCGGACCCTATGCCTACCCCCCATGAACCAGCAACTTAGCTTTTAGTCATTGCCATATAGTTTCAAATGCAGCAACAAATTATCTAGCTAATCATGCAATTGACCAAGTGCCCCTCATAGCATTGTACAATGGCCTCCCTCTTCATGGGTGTCAAAATGAGTAAATTTAACTTCCATACTATCAACTTAGAGAAAGTGCCTCCTTCAAAACCTCCCAAGTTGTCAATTAGGGCATGATCTTTTTCAGCACACTGACTACTACAAGGGAATCCCCTTCAACTGCTAACTAATACTTTCAAAGAAGTGGTTTTCCTCCCTGAAACCTAAAACCAATGGGTGGTAATATGACAAGAATAATGGTTACGATTGTTTTCATTTTCTATTCATGTGGTATGAGGTGAGCATCCCTGCATTAAGGGCAGATGTGTGGGAGATTCATCTTTAACATTGGCTGTGGTGGTATTTGGTGATCAAAATGTGGCCATGGCAAATTTTCATAGAGTGGTTTGTAGTTGCTAGCTATGTGTTCTAGGTATGGGCAAGGTGTTAGCTATTTGCAATGATGACCCATAGGAGGTTGTCATTCAAGACTCAAGATACCTACAAGCAAGGTAGAGTTTCAAATAAGTGCTTGAATTCAATATTTTCCTGTCACAACATGGATGCTCCAATGCTCATGAAATATGTATTGAGAGAAACATTTGGGTGTTTATAGCACTTCGTGCTCTAAGGCCTCCATCCAGAAGGGTTTTATTTCAAAGCTAGCAAATATTGTCCCTAATGCAGCCCAACAATTATGACTTCTTCACCACCTCTTACAACTCCAACTTCGTGACAAATAGGTATTAAATTCTAGGGAGGAGGCAACAATGAAGGAGGATGCAAGGACTCCACCAAGGGACAACAATTTGGAACAAAGGAAGGTTAATCCATCTAGTACTCTTATGGAAAGTGTTGGAGCTGGTTCAATGAGAATTTTGGTTCTTAAGGCCTAATGTGAGGACTTTGTAAAGGTGATGAACTTATGTAATGTCCCCTTTCTAGCTAGTGGTTTGGAAGTTAGGGTTAGCCTATCACTACGGTTCCCGTAGGCTAGCGAGATGTTTAGGGGACCTTTTTGGGGAGATTTGGGCTCTTCAGTAGGCTTGATGTTTCATTCTGGCATATTCAACTCAGTGATCTAGTATTTGGTTGGTTGGTCTTCCAAGGCAGTTCAGGAGTTCATCATTCATACTTGTTATTCATAGTAAGTAATATCAAGCTCAATGGCGACACACCTACAGTTGGAAATGGTGACAGGACACTCTCAAGGGATTATTGCTAGACTATTGCCAGGAGTTATTAAATTATTTAAGTCATGTTACTTTAATGATATTCTTTAATTAAAGTGACTTTATGATTTAATGTTATAAAGTTACTTTTAATAAAGTACTTTATAACTTGGCCATTATTAAATTAATAAAGTAACTTTATTGAAATAATACATTTTAAGTTACTTTATTAATTTTAAGTGAAATAGACACTTTTCAAAGATGAAATTAAATTAAAAATTTAATGGCCAAAGTGAGGCATTGGTTTTTGAGAAGGCAAAATTGATTTCATTGAAAAGTGAAAATTGCCAAGATTAGGGCATAGGGTTTGGAGAAGGATAAAGAGCAAAGAAGAAGATCCTTTTCATTATCAAAGTTATCATTTACAAAACAAACGTTGAGCAACAGGTTTGCAGGTATGAAGTTTCAAGATAGCTAGAGGATGAAAACCCTCGGATAGGACAGAATCTACAGGTGTGTAAGATCGCCCAAGGGTTCTGTAATGTCCCCTTTTCGATAGCCACCTTGAGGATCATTTAGCTTTTATTTATTGTCGAAGGCTAAACAGGAGAAATAAGGGAGTAAGTGTTAAATTAATTATTTATAAAGTTATTTCAATAAATTAAAATCAAAAGATAACTTTATATTTAATTAATTTAATAAAGTGACTTAAAATAAAAAAAAATCATAGTCACTTAAGGGAATAAAATAATAATATTTCTAGAAGCTTCTTGGAAGGCATTGAAAAATATTTATAAGGAGCTGTTGGCCTAGAATTTGGGCATGCTTATGTCTTGAATTATATTCTCATACCAGTTTGGTAGAAAGCTTGAATGCTTTGCTTGTCTGAGAGTTTGAAGACTCTAGGATACCAGGTTCGGTTGTGAAAGATCAACCCTAGCTGGAGATTGTGGAGGAATCCATCCACGGTTTCTACAAGTGCTTCATTGAAGAGATTAATCAATTGCAATCGCTAATGTATTATTGCAATTCTAAACAGGGCTTACTATTTATGCAATAGCTGCTGTATTATTGCATATTGCTGAGGATTTAGCAACAACTGGTTTATTGTTGCATTTAATTGGGAAATTTGCTTAATTGCAGCAGCTGAAGTATTGTTGCAATTATTACTTCATTTGAAGAAGGAGCTTATTTTCTACAGGATCAATTATTCCAAATTTAATGGTCAGGGACCAAATTTGGAGAAGTATAGAATAATCGATTTTTCTTGAGGTTCATTTTCAGTTTATTGGCTTGCATATTCAGAAAAATTTGATTTCATTGGAGGAATATCGATTTCAGCCTTGCAATATTTCTTAGAACATGCAAGTTTGTCTTTTCCTGGCAGATAAAGACAAAAATCTGAAAGAGACAAAGCCCATTCATCACTGTTGCTATAATACAAAGTGTTGCTTACCTCAGAATAAGACAATTCAGTATTTGTGTGTGGAGATAAGCTTAAGGAATTCGGAAATAATATTATCACCAGCTAACGCCAAATCTAGGTACAAAGCCGATAAAGGGAGAGTCGTGTATTTTGAAACTTCTGCCACCTGTGCACAAGAGTTCATTGGATGCATTTTAATTAGCTAGGGATCATAATATAGAATTATCAAGAGCTGAAGGATTTGACGATCTTGAATATTTTGGAGAAATCGAATTAAGAGCAGATGAGACAAATATAAGTGTCGGTCTTGCTAAGAGGAAATCGTATCTCTTTCAGACAAATAGGCGCATCTTTGAGACTTTTTTTCCATTCGATTTTATAGCTAGGCAAGTTAGAGTTTTTTGAGACACCATTTGGAAGTCGATTTCAGGTGTTTTAGGCACAACATAGATGCTTTTGCATTGTTGGAGTGTATCGATTCATTGTTGAGCAGTGACACCTTGTGAAGTATTTGTATTTGCTGGAAGTGAAGATTAACATTCATCAAATGGTCATTCAACATTCCATTTGCATCAATCAGGTTCCTCTATTTAATTGCAATATATAAGTTTGTTTAAAGATCTGCTCTTGCATGTTTTGTAATCTCAGTCATACAACATTAACAATATTGAATCCTGTATTTGCATTTCAACCTAGTCTGAAACTTTATATCACTGCATTTTGTTGGCGTTTCAAATCGCACCTCTGGTATGCGACTAAGAAACGGATAGCTATGTGCAATAACTTGCTCTTCAAATTAGGAGGGGAAGCTCCCTCTTTGTTGATGTTGTTAAAAAAAAAGGAAACTAAAACTAGTCTGCTTATCTTTTTGTTCAACTAAGAGCACAAGGTTATAAAACTCAAGCGCCATAGCTGAGATTTTCTATTTTAGAAGTTCAACTACGACTAAACCTACTCTAATGACGTTTCTAACTTCTCAAGTAAATGCAAAGAAAGAGAGTTAGAAATGGACAAGGAAGGATTTTCAGACAAAATACTTAAATAAACTCTTTTCTAGCACACATCTACTTACTTTCAATGCAAGCTGAAATAAAGATCATATAAGCATAACACAATAAACGAAAACTTGAGACATTATATCAGGGCAAAATAGGCACAAGACTTTATTTCTCAAATCTCTAGAACAAAAGATTACATTAAACACATGCACTGAACAAGAACTTGCAGCTAAAGAGGCTTGCAAACTTGCTCTTACACAAAGTGAACTGACACTGAATAACAACTTGCTGCATTACAAGCTTGCAATTTGCTATCACAATAACCGTTGAAAATAAATGAACAAGGCTGCTCTTATTTATAGACAAGCAGAGGAGTAGGGAACCCTAAAATCTCCTTGCTTTTACAACTATGACTTGCTCAGCAAGCAAGCTTTATTTCTAAAACTAAAAGAAGATAACATCTAACCACCTAAGAAAACAGGAAAAACCAGGAAACGCCAACTATTACATTTTATCTTCTTTCTCTTCTTCAAAGAATAGATAAGAATTGTTTTGAGAATAGAAAGAAAGCGGAAAGAAAGCGGAAAGAAGAAAGCTGCTTGAAACCTCGTCCACATCTGCCAAAAAGCTGATTTATTTCTTGATTTTTAAGTGGAGAGTGCTGCTGAAATAGAATGTTGATTTTCCTTGAAAAAGCAATTTCTCCGAAAAAAGTTGGGACCTGAGTTTTGTAGAAAATCACGTTCTGGAGAAACCTAGATGCTTAGAAATTGAAAAAGCTAAATCCATCCTAAAAAAGTGGCCAAAAACCAGTTTCTAGAAGAAGGAAAAAATTCTCAATGTTGAAGAGGATGAAAAAGTGGAGAGACCCATGTGATCAGAAATGGAAAAAGCTGAGTGGTTGCTTTGAAAAAGCAACGCCCTAGAAGTTTGGAGCCTATAAAAGCATTCCTCCTTGCTCGTTGATCCAGAAACCACGATGAACACTAAAAAAGTATGTCATTTGAGTCTTCAAATCTTCCTTGAGAAGAAAGGGAAAATCTTCTTACTCTGAACGCCAACCTGCAATAATGAATAATGAAAGGCAAAAGCTCTCTTTCAATCAGATAAGGCTTGAGAGAATCTGCTTTCTTTTTGCTTTAAATCCTTCAGAGCTTATCCTGAGCAGGTTCATCGAATGTAGACACTGTTTGGAATGTTGGAGGATGAAACTTGAAAATTTGACTAAGGCATGAATTCTTGGGCGCCTCTCTTGGACTGGGGTGCTTTTGCTTGGCAGACTTAGCCAAATTTTCACCATTTTCAACTTTTTTGCTTGATTTTAAACTCTATTTGATCTTCAATTTCTGGATGCTTGGAAAATCCTGTGAACTGACGGAGTGATCCATCACGGAGCCCAGCTGATTCTGAGAAGATTATCCTGGAGGCAATTTTGGATAAAAACATTATTTGACCCTTCAAAAAACTGGGCGCCCTTGGCTAGCTAGGGCGCCCAACTCCTCCAGAGTTAGTCATTTTTTCATATTTTCCAATTTCTTGCTTGTTTACTCATCTTCAGATGATTTTGATTTCTGGCCTCCAGATCAATCCTACAAACGGGTTGAATGATCCATTACAGAGCTTGATCGAATCTGGTGAGATTGTTCTGGAGGCAGCTTCTGAGAAAGACATCATCTGGACCCTCAAAATCATGGGCGCCTATCTCTCTTTGGGGCGCCCATCTCTACCAGACTAGCCATTTTTATGGTTTTGAAGTTCTTGCTTGCTTCCCTTGATCTTCTGATGATTTCGCGATTCTGGGAGCTAGACTAATCTGATTGACTGGTTGACTGTTCTGTTGGATAGCTTGGTTGAATCTGATGAGGTGATCTTGGAGATTGCAACTGCAAACACTATCATCTGAGGCCTCAAAATCTTGGGCACTTTTCTCCTTCTAGGGCACCCATGTTCACCAGACTTAGACATTTTTCATGTTTTCCAAATTTCAAGCTCATCTCCTCACCTTTAGAAAATCTTGCCATTTCGGATGATCTGGACGTCTGATGGACTAATGACTGGACTCGTTGTGGAACTGAGAAGATTCTGAGAGGGGCCTTCTGGAAGCACTGACTTCCGAAAGCTGAATCTCAAGGGTCAAAAGCTTAGGTGCCCTTCTTCACTAGGGGCGCCCATCTCCACCATACTTAGCCATTTTCACTTGATTTTCAACCTTCAAAGTTGATCCTTCATTCTATGTCTTCTGTTCAATCTGGATTTGCCAGTGATTGCCAAGTCTGTTGTTCCGACGGAGGTATTCACTGCGAAGCTGACAAGATTCTGAAAAGATTGAACACATGTGCAAACCCTACTGGCTGGAGAGACCCAGAGATTTTCTTTAGTGAGCTTGCACAACTCAAACAGGTTGGGTCATTAGAATCCTATATCTCAGAGTTTCAACAGTTATCAGTGATGGTGACAAGCATCTCTGAGAGGAGGTTAGTGGTATTATTTAGTGAAGGTCTCTTGGAACCTTTACATGGTTGAATCAAAGCTTTCAATCCACCCTCACTACATGATGCTATGAAGAAGGCACGAGATTGGAGCTTGCTGCCCCAAAAAACAAGTTTCCATCAAAACCTTTCCCTTTCTCAAAGGATAAACCACAAAATAAATTTTCAGACCAGCAAAGGAATCCATCTCCGAGACTCAGTGATGAGACTATTAGAGACTTTAGAAGACAAAAATTATGTTTCAAATGCAAAGGACCTTGGGAAGCGGGTCATAAGTGTTCTTCTCAGGGTAAAGCAAATCATATGGAGTATTTTTATGTTAATAAATCAGATTTTGAAAATTCGGAACAGCAAACTAATCAACAAGATAATGATGAGGATAGTGCATCCAAAGGGTCGGGAAAAGGAAGGGATGAAGCATCACCTACAGCACAACTCTCGAGCATTCAAAAAGAGGGATCCTTCAGGATTAGAGGGATCTTGAGCGGGCAGCGAGTGATTACGTTGCTTGATATTGGAGCTACTCATAACTTCATAGATGAGGGGTTGGTGGCTAGACGCGGTCTCAAGACTAAGGAGTTTAGGGATTCAAGGTGAGAGTAGCTAATGGGTTCACACTCAAATGCACTCAAAGGATTCCCAACCTCACACTGCAGTTGAATGACTATGAGTTCCAGGCAGATTTCTATGTAGTTAGCATGGGGGAGATGGATGTTGTACTTGGCATGAAGTGGCTTCATGCTATTGGGGAGTTTACCCTCAACTTGTGAGTTATGGAGATGAAATTTGAGGTTGATGGCTGAAAACATGTGTTGAGGGGTATGTCAGATGGGAGTCTTCGGGTTATTTCACTCAGGAGAATGGAGAGATTGATCAAGCATAATCAAGTTGAGTGGGTTGCAGAGTGTTATACCTTGCCATCACAGGTTGAGCAGCAGAAGCATGAGTATCCACCCAACATACGGGCATTGAGAGACAAACACAGTAAGGTGTTTGAGAGTTTACCACATGGGAGACCTCCTGACAGGGGAAGTGAGCACATTATAGGGCTAGAGGACAGCGCAAAGCCGGTCATCATCACTCCCTATAGGCATCCCAAGAGGATGAAGGATGATATAGAGAAGACTATAAAGGAACTACTGGAGATGGGTCATATCAAACCCAATAAAGTCCCTTTGCATCTTCTGTTGTCCTGGTGAAGAAAAAAGATGGCACGTTGGGGGTGTGTATTGATTATAGAGCTTTGAATAAGAGGACTATTAAAAATAGGTATCCAATTCCTCGGATTGATGAATTGATCAATGAGTTGCATAGAGCATGTTTTTTCTCCAAGATAGACTTGTGATCATCACCAGATTTGGATTAGAGAGGAGGATGTGGAGAAGACATCGTTTTGTTGCCATTACGGTCATTATGAGTTTTTGGTTATGCCTTTCGGCCTAACCAATGCTCCAGCTACCTTTTAGTCCTGTATGAATAGGGTCTTCAGAGATCAGTTGAGGAAATCAGTCCTCATCTTTTTTGGTGATATTTTAGTCTACAACAAGACTCGGGATGATCATTTGGCATATCTAGATTCAGTCTTAGGCATTTTGGAGAGAGAGTCTCTATTTGCTAAGGAGTCAAAATGTGACTTCGGCATGAGAGAACTATTGTATTTGGGACACATCATCAGTGTTGAGGGAGTTAAGATGGATCCAGAGAAGGTGAAGGCAATAATGGACTGGTCCCCTCCCACGAACCTCACACATCTTAAGGAGTTCTTTGGACTATGTGGTTTCTACCGTCAATTTGTCAAGGGCTTTTCGCAACAGGCAGCCTCGCTTACAGACTTGACGAAGAAGGGGGCATTTGTTTAGACTCCAGGGGCACAACAATGCTTTGATAAGTTCAAATAGTTGATGAGTTCATGCGGTACTTGCTATTTCAAATTTCACATGTCCTTTTGAGCTATAATGTGATGCCTCAAGAGAAGGCATTGATGCGGTTTTGAAGCAAGATAAGCATCCTATTGCATTTGAGAGCAGGAAACTTTGGGGTCCTAAGAGGAGTTACAGCATTTATGATAAGGAAATGTTAGCCATCATGCATGCCTTGGTTAGATTCAGGCAGTATTTGGTGGGCAGTAAATTTTTAGTGAAGATAGATCATAACAATCTGAAACATTTCCTAAGTCAATGTGACCTCAACAATCAGCAACAGAAGTGGGTCAACAAGTTGCAGGCATATAATTTTGACATAGCCTATGTCAAGGGTAACAAGAATGTAGTTGTCGATGCCCTTTCAAGGAGGCCTTACTTGTGCTCTCTAGGTGAGGTTACAAATGATTGGAGAGATTTGATTGCAACTGAGTATGCTAAGGATAAGTGGGCTTCCGATCTCATTGATGGTGCAGTTGTTGATGATAAGTACACCCTTGTGAAAGGCCTATTGGTGTTTCAATTCGCGCCTCTGGTGTGTGTATTGGAAACGGACAGCTATGCATTAGATTGCTCTTCAAATTAGGAGGGGAAGCTCCCTCTTTTGCTGATTATGCGTAAAAAGAAAAAGTAAACTAAATTCCTATCTTTTTATCTCAGCTGAGAGCACAAGGTTATAAAACTCTTTGTGTTGCAGCTGAAGTTTTCTCTAGTTTTGTAACTTCAACTACAACTAGGCCTAAACTTATAACACTTCTATCTTCTCGAGTAAATTTAAAGAAAGAGAATCTAGAAGTAAACGGGGAATGATTTGGTAAACATGAACCTTAAACAAACTTATTTTCAGAATGCATCTTAAATTTTCGGATGAAAGCTGAAACAAAGATTATAAAAGCAAAACATTAAACGATAAACTTGATCTCAAAATTCCCTCAAAGACTCATTGTACTTTTGAGGTGTAGGATGAAATAAAGATTATAAAAACAAAACATGAAACGATAAACTTGATCTCAAAATTCCCTCAAAGACTCGTTGTACTTTTGAGGTGTAGATCGAAATAAAGATTATAAAAACAACAATACTAAAAGATATTGAGACTTTGGATCAAAGCACTATCGGCATAAGATTTATTTCCTCAAACTCCAACAATAATTACATGTTTGGGACAGCAAATTGTATCAAGAGGAAAAACATACAATATATGATCAACCAAATTGCACTGAACAAAGTGAACAGATATTGACTAACAAAGCTTGAAGGCACTAAGGCTCAACAATTTTGTTATAGTAATAACAGTTAAAATACAATGAGCAAGGTTGCTCTTATTTATAGACAAGCACAGGAGTAGGGAACCCTAAAACCTCCTTGTGTTAACAATCACTCTTGCCAATCAGCAAGATTTATTCCTATGTCTAAATAAAGATAACTTAACAGTTAACTGGAAAGATTACCTCAATTAACTAATCTAAAACTAAAACTAACTCCAACTATACAATAGGTGTCTCCAAAGATAGACATGCATGAAAAAAGGACGGTCATTTAACTTGGAAAAGGAATCAAGTTTAACTACTATTTTAAATCCTATCTTTGGAGATGGTTACACGTCCCAACTGGTAGTTCACTCTTCGTCAGCAACTTGAGTAACCAAGTCCTCTAGCCAGCTATTAACTGCCACTGCATCAGGACAACTGATACTCTTCAGCATGATGCACTACCTTTGCAACATCACTTCGCCATCCACGATCAGAATCTGAAACTCTCTTCCCTTTTCAGCTGCTTCATCAAATCTCGCTGACATGGCTGCAACTTGTAGTCAATAGGATCACCGTTTGAAACTACTACAGATGAGGTCTTGAAACTCCGTATGGACTTCGATGAGATCAATGTACTCACCATCCTCACGTTGATATTGGCAAGGAATTGATTGGCAACTTTGGCGGCTCTGTAACTGGAGTGATGACCTATGTTCTTCTGCAGCTATATGCTTTTGACGTTTTTCTTGATTTTTTTTAATGGAAGAGTATTGCGTGATGAAACCATGAAGTTTGACTGTGAACATGGATATGTTTGGACAAGTTCTACACAAAAGCTAAAAATAGCTTCGCTAAATGATAGAAAAAAGACAAATTTTTGGATAAAAATTTGAAATATGGGTTTTGTAGAGAACATCATGTCGAATAGACCCAGATCGTCCATTTTTCGAAAAACTGATTTTTTCACCGACATGCAAGAACCCCTCAGAGGTAGAAGCTGCGAGACAACTTTTTCCCGGAAAATTTTGAGAAGTGGGTTTTGTAGGCGCCTATGTGCTGAGTAGACCCAGAATGTCAGTTTTTGAAAAAGGTGATTTTTTCATAAACCCTAAAAAATGGGAGCATCGAGGCAATTTTTTCAGAAAAATTTGGGACGTGGGTTTTGTGGCCAATCTTGTGCTGAATGAACCCAAAACGCCAGATTCGTCAAAAAATTGATTTTTCTTGAACATGCAAGAAACCCTAGGTGTGGAAGCTAAAGAAGTTGTCGAAAAATTTTCCAATCTTGGAGAAAATTGAAAAAGAAGATAACCCAATTTGTCAAAAGTTGAAAACTATGAACTGTTGCCTCTGAAAATTGATGCCCTAGAAAAACGCCTTGTGAAAAGATGTTCTTCTGTGCAACCTGAACTAGAAAATATGAACACTAAAAAACCCCTTCTGTTTGCTCCTTCAAATGCCGTAGAGAAGAAAATTTTGTGTTTGGCCTTTGAAGTCAACCTGCAAGAATAATAAAAAAGGACGCCCAAATGTTTGATAAACAGACTTTGGAGGTGGAAGCATCTATTAACTCATGAAAACCCTAATTTTAGGAGTGGCCAAGGCATGAGAAAAATCTTCAAAAATCTATAACTCAATTTGACTTGGACCTACCTTGAGATAAGGCGTCCAAGTTGGCAGTGTTAGAAAATTTTCTAATATTTTCATCTTTTCTGGTGATAAAATGCCTCTGTTTGATCCTCAATTCCGGACGTCTAAGAGCTCTGATGAACTGGCTGACAAATTCACTGCGAAGCATGATCAAATCTGAGAAGATCATCTTGGGAGTTGCAAACCTTAAAAATTGGTTTTGGTGTTTTAAAAATATGGGCGCCCCTAGCCAGCAGGGGCACTTTTGGCTCCAGTGGTTTTCAAATTCTTCAATTTGCACCTCTCGTGCTTTGATCCACAATTGCCGTCAACTGATGGATCCCATGATCAGGCTGAGATATTCAATGGAAAGCCTGAAGAATTTCAGAAAGGATGACTCGTTCAACAAATCCTGAAGATTGATTTTGAGGGCTTAAATTCCCATATGCCCCTAGTCAATAGGGGCTCTTTTGTGTGCTAGAGACAAAATTTTCATTTTGTTTTCTTGACAAAAACACTTGAATTCAATCTTCATTTATGGATGTTTGACTGCTCCGATGAACTGGCAGACGGACTCATCGCAAAGCCTGACAAAATCTGAGGAGCTGTTGGAGGTCACGAAGCCTAAAAACTGAAACTAATGCTTGAAAATTTTGGGCGCCCCTGGCCTACAGGGTCGCTTTTCTACTCTAGACTTGGTCAATTTTGAGTTTCTTGACTTTCAACATTTCCCGCTTGATCTTCGTTTTTGGGCGTCTGACAAGTCTCGTGAATTGGATGTTGGATTCATGAAGCAGGAAAAATTCTAAAGAAGACCTCCAACACTGCAAACCCTAACAAGTGCATTTGCCCCTTTGAATTCATGGGCGCCCCTGCTCCTTCAAGAACTTGATGATCTTTTCATTTTTCATGGTGTGTCTTCACTCGATCTGCATTTTGCGGCGTTTGATGACTCCTTTGGACTAGCTAACGAATACATTGGAAAGCTTGCTCAGATCTGGAAAGATGTTGTTTGCAGTTGCAAAACTTTAAAGCGCTTCTGAATGCCTGAAACTTTGGGCACCCTTGGCTAGCAGGGCCACTTTCATGTTTCAGTGTTAGTCATTTTTTTTATGGTTTTCATCCTTCTCGAGCTTCACGTTCACTGTGTCGTCTACGTTGATTGCGATCACCGTCCATTGACCGCGCTCGCCGTCCGCGTGCAACACCAACACCAGCCATTCACATGTTTGTCGACTGTGTCGATCACCACTACTGATGTGTTGATTGTATTCACCGTTGCGTGTGCGTGATCTGCGAAGCGTCCAATATTCCAGACTTAATTTATTTTTCGCAATTTTTTATTTTTTGAAACCCCCTCCTCCATTCACCTTTTTTGAGCATCTTTTGCCGTGGATTGATTTGTGCAGCGTTTGAGGCTTAGATTCTGACACCTGGTATCTGGCCATCCTCTATTGATGTAAGAAGCCTTGCAATTTTGCTCTAAACGTTCTGTATTGTTCCCTTTTGAATTTGACAAACCCCGGGTGTGTGAGCTGATTATATGCTGTTATAATTTCTGTTGGTTGTTTGATTTGAAGGGAGCTCATTTACAAACTGTTAGAGATGTTTGTTTTGAGATGGATTTGTTATTGCAAGAAAATCATTTCATGTTAATGTAGGACTGGCAGCAATTTACATTCAAGGACTAAACAAACTTCTTTACAATGCTTATGACATTAAATACAAACTGCCACAAGGCTGTAACTGTTATGAGATGATTACCATTCAAAAATCAGACTTGTAAAATGTGAGATAGCATTACTCATTGTCTAGTACACATGCAATGCTATGGACTCCATGACTGAATTACAATAGTGGTTCACTTTACATGACAGCAACAACTCTCAATGCAGATATTCAAGACAAAAGACCTTCCTGGTTTTATAGTAACTGGAAACTACAAACAACAGATCAAACAAATGATATGATTCGACTCAGATCTGTTACAATGGACCCCTTTAACAAAATACCCAGATTTGTCAATGACATAGACTCAGAAATTGAAATACCACTCACAAGATTCTCCAGCGCTGTAGAAGGTGTCTTAGGAGGCCAAATGAGAGGCGTCCCAGCCTGGTGAAGAATGCCTGAGTTCCAAATGGCGCCCAGCAAGTCACAGTAATGTCGTTTCAACCTGTAGCAGCCACGTTTTAAGCTCCAGCAGATGCGTTTTTGCTTGGACAACTCATTCACTCACTCCAAGGCCACGAATCTTGACTCCCATGAGCAAAACGTCCCTTCCTCTAAATGCTAATAGCTGGTCATATTCCTTAACATCACGTCTCTTCCAAAATTTCCACAAAGCTGCGCCTAGGGTTATGCCAAGTAAGTCTTCACTCTTGTGCCATATTCTCAAAATGCTTGCTCAAGAGCCCAATGCAAACACTACGAACAGATGTCTAAAAATCACAGCAAACTCCAGCTAGGTCAGATAAGTTTCACTGACGAAACTGGTCTCACAGGCCTGAAACCCGCCATCGAGCTCTCAAGCTTTTTCACGCGAAGAAGAGGAAATTGTGTTCATTTCATAAGTGCGAATGAATTCTCTATGCTTTTCTTTTGTATTCTTTCCTTCCAAAGAGACCCGACAAAACACACTTTTTCAATTGATTTACTCCCATTAAAATTATAAAGTGACATTTTCCAAATATTTTTTACATTCGCCTTTTGCACCAAGTTAAAGTGACTTTTATAAAGTCCACTTAAAATAAATAATTCATTGATTCATTTTTGTCCCATTCACATAGTCACTTTATATGAAGATAATTTAATTAATTATTTAATATCACATTAAAAGAGTAGTTTTGAACCCATGTGATAATTAAACAATTAAATAAACGATTCCCTTTGACTTCGACACTTGCCCTTGGGAAATAGGAAGGCAAGGCGACACCCTGCTAGCTAGTAAGAAGGGGACATTACAATTGATGACCTCAGAGGTCCTAACTTTTCTCCTGAAAAAGTGAAATAGACCCACCAGAGCAAAACTGACTTTTTCATGATTTTGATTGGACCAGTGTGATCGTGACGAAAGATTAACCAATCAAAATTATTTTGAGCCATTTCTGGAAAGATCCTATTTTTAGAGTTTTCCTAAAAATAGGGGCTTGAAACCCTAATTTCAAAATTTTCAAAAATTTGCAAGTATCCTCTGGACAATAAACTCAGAAAAAGCCCATGATCCATTTGTTCAAAGATTTCTAAGAATAGCAAATTGCCATTTTAAAGACTTTGACCTTTGTTGACTTTTTGATGACAATTTTACAAGATTTTGACCATTTTTACCAAAATGCCTTAATGAAGTAAAAATTTTAATTTTGGGTACAACATGGCCTCATCATTTACAAAGGGAGGATTTTTCTTGTGTCGGGATCCTCTATGAAGAAGAGAATAATGAGAGCCTTTCATGACGCCCCTATGGTAGGTCACCCAGGTTATTTTAAAACCTACAAGAAGTTTAGGGAGCAGTTTACTTGGAAAGGGCTCAAATTAGAGGTACTCAGATATGCGAGAGAGTGTCCTACATGCCAGCAGAACAAGCATGAGCACTCTTTCCCTGTAGGTTTATTACAGCCCCTACCCATTCCTAATCGGATGTGGGAATGCATATCCATGGATCTCATCACGGGTTTACCCAAAACCCAAAGCAAGGATTGCATTTATGTTGTGGTTAACAGACTCGCGAAGTTTGCACACTTCTTCACGGTTTCAGCTACTTCACGGCAGTGCAGGTTGCTAATTTTTTTCAAAGAGGTATTCAGATTACATGGGCTGCCTCAAAATATAGTAAGTGATCGGGACAGCAAATTTATGAATCATTTCTTGTAGGAATTATTCAGACTCGATGACGTGGAACTCACTCTGAGCACGAGCTACCACTTACAGACAGATGTACAGACCAAAATAGTTAATAAATGGGTGGAGGGATACTTGAGGAACTACATTGCAAGGCAGCAAAAGGCATGGGTCAAGTGGCTGCATTTATGTGAATATTGTTATAATACAACATACCATAGTCTATACAAATGTCACCATTCATGGCATTCTATGGTTATGACGCTCCTAATTTCTTGGACTTGTTATTTGGGGATAGTAGGGTGCCTAGTGTGAAAGATTTGTTGTAGGATAGCCAAGACATCATGAGCTCTCTGAAGGAGAATTTACAGAAGGCTCACAATCAATAAAAGCAGTATGCAGATCAACGTAGAGTTGAGCATTCCTTCGAGGAGGGTGATCTGGTCTATCTTATGTTGCAGCCTTATAGGCAATCCACTCTAAGGAAGCATGGCTCTGAGAAGCTCAAGCCACGATACTATGGACCATTTCGAGTTTCCAAATGGATTGGTGAGGTGGCTTACGAGCTAGAGTTGTCAGCAGAGAGCAGGGTTCACAACGTGTTTCATGTATCTCGCCTCAAGAAGGCGTTGGGGCATAATGTGACACCTTCTACAGTGTTACCACCCTTGGATGAGGGGAAATTGATTCTTATTCCCGAGGCTATCATTGACACCAAAGAGCGCAATTTGAGATGGAGAGTTATCAAGGAATACTTGGTTAAGTGGAAGGACCTGTCGATTGAGTATGGAACCTGGGAGAATGAGGAGATATTGCAGGATCCGAAGTTGAGATTGCTTGAGAACAAGCAATTTTAGGGAGGGCGGACTGTAATGTCCCCTTTCTAGCTAGTGGTTTGGGAATTAGAGTTAGACTATCACTACGGTTCCCATAGGCTAGCGAGATGTTTAGGGGACCTTTTTGGGGAGATTCAGGCTCTTCAATAGGCTTGATGTTTCATTCCGGCATATTCAGCTCAATGATCTAGTATTTGGTTGGTTGGTCGTTCGAAGGTAGTTCAAAAGTTCACCATTCATACTTGCTATTTATAGTAAGCAATATCAGGCTCAGTGGCGGCACACCTGCAGTTGGTAATGGTGACAGGACACTCTCAAGAGAATATTGCTAGACTATTGCCGAGAGTTATTAAATTATTAAGTCACGTTACTTTAATGATATTCTTTTATTAAAGTGACTTTAAGATTTAATGTTATAAAGTTACTTCTAATAAAGTACTTTATAACTTGGCCATTATTAAAGTAATAAAGTAACTTTATTGAAATAATACATTTTAAGTTACTTTATTAATTTTAAGTGAAAGGGACACTTTTCAAAGATGAAATTAAATTAAAACATTTAATGGCCAAAGTGAGGCGTTGGTTTTTGAGAAGGCGATAATTGATTTCATGTAAAAGTGAAAATTGCCAAGACTAGGGCATAGGGTTTGGAGAAGGATAAAGAGCAAAGAAGATCTTTTTCATTATCAAAGTTATCATTTACAAAACAAAAGTTGAGCAACAGGTTTGCAGGTATGAAGTTTCAAGCTAACCAGAGGATGAAAACCCTCAGATAAGACAGAATCTATAGGTGTGTAAGATTGCCCAAGGGTTCTTGATGGAATGATCATAATCAGGGGTCATTATCAGAGCATCTCACAGATTTTAAAAGATTTAATCAGCATTTTCAGTGTTCAGATTAGAAAATAAGTTGGAGGACATATAAAGAAGCTGCAAATTCTCACAACTGGCACGTGGGAGTTTGATTTCTTGCATTTCTTACCTAGCACATTGGAGATCATCAATAGCAGGTCGTTCTTGGTCAAATCCCCATTTCCAATCAGGCTGTACAGGTTTGCATTGACAGGAGGGTTTCAAACAGCAGAGAACACCTTCATTTTGGCACGTGTGGGTTCCCAAGTGTAGGCCGTACCAACCAGCAAAGGATTGAGGGTTAATAAATTCAGATTTGCCCATTTGTGAACAGCAGTTGATCATATTGGAGGTGTCTAGGATAAAGGAGCTTAATGGAAGTTAAAATTAAGTGAACTGAAGGCATTCCCAAGTGTGGCATCCAATATTTGAAGAGACCAGATTGCTGATGTAAAAAACCAAGACTTGGACCTTGCTTTTTGGATTATGGGTATGTTCTAGTTATGTTTCAAATTAATAAAGAATAACTAGGTCATCTTTCATTTATATAATTTCCTTCTTGTTTTAGCATTTTGCAATTTCTTTCAATTTCCAGCACCATTTCCAACAACACAAAAATCAAAAAAATCGTATTACAAACAAAAACAAAAAAATCAGATTTGAAACCCCAGGGGGACATCACAACTTAATTTGAAAAGAATAACTTGTTAATTTACATCACATTATGAGATGTACAAATACTACCGATGCACTTTTGTCTTTGTGTGTATATGCAGGTATGCATCTCCCTAACACTTGGTGTGAGCATAGGAGTACATTTTGGCTGGGTTTGACATGAGACCATGCATCCATGCCTAAGGGAGATTTTTGTTGTATTGAAATGTTTTGTGGTGTGTTGGCTTTTGTGTCTAAGCTTGTGTTTGACTTTTGATCTTTTGTTCTATTGTTGCATTCCTCTTGAGCTTATGAAGAGGTTGTTATTGGTTGTGTAGACAATCTTTCCTTGGTCATGTTTAGAACTTATGTGAGAAAGATCATGTATTATTGTTTCCTTTGATATTTGGGTGACCTTAGTAAAGGTGGGATATTGTTTAAATATTTTAATTTTGGAATTAGATTTGATTGATTTGTTTTTATGAGAAAATAAAACCTTTTGGGCATGTAATGTCCCCTTCTCAGTAGCCACTCAGGATGATCACTTAGCCTTTTAATTCCCAAAGGCTAAAGGTGAATTCAGGGAATCCTTTATTTAATTATTTAATATTGCCTGGAGGGTCAAGTTAAATTAAAAGGTAATATTAAGTAATTAATTAAAGTAAGGTTGTAAAGTGACTTTAAGTGAAATATTAAAAAGGAACTTTATTAAGTCACTTTATTATTTTGAGCGGGAAACTAAAGTGAGTGTTATAAAAAGGCGTTCGGGGTTCATTTTCATTCATTCTTGGATGTTATTTTCTCACTTCATTTTGGAGAGTTTTTCAAAGGCTTTTCTAGTCTATGGGTTTGAAAAACCTAGGGCACCAGCTTCAGTAGTGAAACTATCTACCCTAGCTGGAGATTGTGGAGGAAGTCACTCAGGCTTTCTACAGGTACTTCAATGCAAGTTTAATGGTCACTTTCAGCGACCAAATTTGAGGGAATTTGATTTTCTCAAGGCTAAGTCGTGGTGCAAGGGTTTGAGATGGGAAATAATGTTTTACTTATGATTTTCATGGTCACTGTTCATTGAATCATTAGTTGCTTCAAAGGACCAAGTTTAGGGTTTATATCATACTCCTTGAAGGTCTGATATCTTGTAAAAACACTAGGTGCAGCTTATCCAAGCAAAATAGACATGAAAGAGTCTTGGTATTGATGAGTTTGGAAGGAACAAAGGACATGTTAATCTGGAAAGAGAGTGACTCATTTATCAGCTTGTAACCTGGGCGTGGTCACTGTTAGAAGACTTTGGAGGAGGCATCTAAAGTATATGAGGCTGAGTACACCACTTTCCAAGAGAATCGATTGTCAAAGAGGTGACTCTAACTGCTGTTTGTGCATTCTGGGTACTCCTATAGTTGTTCCTATCACTTCCAAGATGAGGTCGATTGTTATACCAAGTCTGAGTACTTTCATACATTATAATTTGTCGGTGTCTATGTCTGTAATCGCAATATCTGCTAGGTGAAGAGTCTAAGGTTTGTTGTTATAAACTGAAAATTACATTTCTTATTGTTGTTTCAGTCCAAATAATATTTTTGTGTAACACTCAGACTGTCACAAGAGTTTTTAGAGAAGGGTTTATCATTTTAATACTGTCATAGAATTTGGTCATTAGAGACATTGCTTAAAATATACTGTTGTCATTGAAATGAAAAGAAAATCTGTAACTGCTCACGTCTATGGGTTCTTTCTATTGAACATCAACACTGCATGCATTGTATCTATCATTAAAACAAAGTCTATCAAACTGAAACAATCGGAAAAACTTTGACCTTTCCAAAAAGGATCATTACAGTGGTATCAGAGCTAGTCTTCCTGCCAGCCTATGCTTTTGTGGACTCAGTAGTCTTCAGCTTCATGATAATTTATGAATCCTGAAGACCAAGCTTGCATAACGTATAGGAGAAGAAGGGCAACAGAAGTAGGTTTTGATCCCTTTGATTCTTCATCCAAAGAGGAAGACATGGGTGAAAGTCATGAAATGGGAGATAGACACGATATTCCTGAGGGCAGTACATATCAAATCTTCAATGATCTTGCTAGAAGTCAACAACAAGTGGTGCAACTCCTAAATCAGCTTGTGAATGATAGAAACAACGCTGGTTTACAATGGCAACAATGGTAATAATGGTAATGGGGACACAAATGGTCATCATGGGAACAATGGAAATAATGGAAAAGCAAGTAACACACATATCCCAACACATGGTCACACTAGGCCAACTAGTAGAGTGACTCCTAGACCACTTATGCCTCAGTTTTCAGGTGGTCAACTTGCTGGTAATCAGGGGCAGCAAGCACAAGGCGAAGGTTTCTCTGATTATTTGAGAGAATATCAGTCTCTTGGGGATGAGTTCCACGCTACCATGACATTACAAGACTTATGTGCTATTAAATACAGAAATAGACCCAGAGATCAGAATAGAGGTCCTTAGAGTTAGGATTTGCAGTGTAAGGTGGGGAAACTTTCTATACCTTCATTTGATGGGTCCAATAAGTGCACTGCTAGATCATGGGTTCAAAAGTTGGACACATATTTCCAACTCAACCTGATGTTAGAAACAGAGGCAATCAAATATGCTACACTGCACTTGGAGGGTGAGGCACATGAATGGTGGTACCATGGACTTGTCATGTTGGGTCACGCCAGCATCACCTCTTATCTGGATTTCGTGCAAAAGTTGATTGACAGATTTGATTAGAAGGATCTAAAGCTGCATTTCAGAGAGTTGGCTCAGCTTAGACAGAGTGGTACAGTGGATGCGTACATATCTGAGTTCTAGAGACTTGCAGTCATGGTGACAGACATATCGAAACACAAATTGGTCATGCTCTTCATCGAAGGTCTTTCCAAACCACTCCATGGTTGGATTAAGGCTTTCAAATCCGACTCACTGCAAGATGCTATCATTCGGGCTTGGAACATGGAGCATTTCGCGCCTAAACATAAGTTTTCGTCCAAACCATTCGTCCAACAAAAGAACAAGGACAAGAAACCCTTTCAGAAAGAGTGGCCTAAAAAGAGCAAGCAAGAGGAAGAAGAGCATAGGGAGTGCAAAAGAAAACAATTGTGTTATCATTGCAAGGAGCGTTAGGAGCTTGGTCACCGTTGTTTGGTAAGGGTAAAGTCCATTTCATCGAGGTATCAGACGATGAGGATGAAGGTGAGACGAGATAGATACAGGGCAACAAGGATAGTAGTATGCATGATGAGTAGCCACAGGTGGAGACTAAGAGTGGCGCCATTGCTACCCTTCCAGGTACCCCTCGGTTTAATTCCTTCAGAGTTAGGGGGTTTTGTAGGGTCAGTGTGTCACCGTGTTGATAAACAGTGGGGCAACCCACAATTTCATTGATGCAACATTAGTGGAAAAATGGGGTATACCTACACAGGACTTTGAGGGATTCAATGTCATGGTGGCAGATGGGTTCAACATGTCATGCACACAGAAGGTTCCTTAGTTGGATGTCATCTTGGGCAATTATACAGTCACTGATGACTTATATGTGGTAGACTTGGGTGACACAAATGCTATCCTAGGTATATAGTGGTTACATTCATTGGGCAAGTATTCACAGAACTTTCAGACTATGGAGCTTAGGTTCAGAACAGCGAATGGTAAGAAGATTATGCTCAGGGGTATGGTGAATGGGGCACCGAAGGTAGTGTCAGCGAAGAGGATGGAGAGTATTTTCAGGCATGGTGATGTAGCATAGGTAGCAAAATGCCTGATCACCACTAAGGACACTCCAAACAGAGATTAGCCATATGACATAGACATCCAATCACTATTGGATAAGCACAACAAGGTGTTTGGAGAGATTCCCCCAGGGAGGCCACCAAACAGAGGATTCGAGCACATCATTGAGTTGGAGGGGGCCAAGCCCATCATCACTACCCCCTACCGTCATCCTAAGAAGTTCAAGGATAAGATAGAAAAAGCAATCAAGGAATTGTTTGACATGGGACACATACAGTTGAGTTCCAATCCATTTGCTTCTTTTGTGGTCCTGGCGAAGAAGGATGGGAGGATGAGGATGTGGATAGACTACAAGACTCTCAATAAGAAAACCATCAAGAACAGGTAACCAATACCAAGGATCAATGAGCTGCATGGTGTAGTATATTTCTCTAAGATAGATCTTCGCTCAAGGTACCATCAAATCAGAGTCAGAGAGCAGGATATCCATAAGACGGCCTTTCGATGTCACTACGGGCACTACGAATTCTTAGTCATGCCCTTCGGCTTGACTAACGCACCTACGACATTTCAGTCTTACATGAACCACATTTTTAATAAGCAGTTGTGCAAGTATCTCCTTGTATTCTTTGATGACTTGCTCATTTATAGTAAAACCTGGGATGATCATCTGAAGCAATTAGATGAGGTTTTGGGGATCATGTGGGAGCAATCTTTGCATGCTAAGGCCTCAAAGTGTGAATTTGGCCTTAAGGAGATATTGTATTTGGGGCATGTAATCAATGCACAGGGTGTATAGGTCCACTAGGAGAAAATCCAAGCAATCCTTGACTAGCCACCACCTAAGTCACTTACAGAGCTACGAAGGTTCTTTGGGTTGTGTAGCTATTACAGGCGTTTTGTCAGAGGGTTTTCTCAGTTGGGAGCACCATTGATAGACCTTACAAAAATGGGAGCATTCAAATGGTCTGAGGAGGCACAGCAAGCTTTTGATAAGCTCAAGGAGGTGATGAGCAGTTGCCCTGTGTTGGCACTTCTTGATTTCACCCAGCCATTTGTTTTGGAGTGCGATGCTTCCGGTGAAGGCATAGGAGCAGTGTTGATGCAGAACAGACATCCTATTGCTTTTGAGAGCTACAAGTTGAGAGGACCTGAGAGACTTTACTCCATCTATGATAAGGAGATGCTCGCCATAACGCATGCATTGGCGAAGTTCAGGCAGTACTTGGTTGGGGGTAAATTTATGGTGAGGACCAACCACAACAATCTCAGGTATTTCTTGGAGCAGAAGGACTTGAACAAGAGGCAGCAGAAATGGGTCAGTAACATTCAGGCCTATGATTTCGACATAGAGTATGTGAAGGGGAAAAGGAATGTTGTTGGGGATGCCCTTTCTAGAAAACATGTAGCTTGCTCACTCTTAGAGATTTCAGCAACTTGGAAATCTCACTTGCTAAGTACTCCAAGAATAAATTTGTGTGCGAGTTGATGGATGGTCAGGTGCAGGATGATAGGTATAGAGTTGTGGACGATGTCATCTTCTATAAGGACAAGATCTATTTGGTTCCAGAATCTAAGTTGAAGGAAAAGATTTTGCAAGCTTCACATGATACTCCCTTAGCAGGACACCAGAGCTACTTCAAAACATATAGCAAGGTCAGAGAGAGGTTCTCGTGGAAGGGCCTTAAGGAGGATGATTTGAAACATTTCAAGGAGTGTACAACTTGTCAGCGGAACAAGTCAGAGTAGTCATAGTCAGGGGGTCTGTTGCAGCCTTTGCTTATGCCCAAGCAAAAGTGAGAGAGCATTTCCATGGATTTCATCACTGGTCTCTCCAAGGTTCATGGTAAGGACTATATATATGTGGTTGTAGACCGTTTAACGAAATATGCTCACTTCTTTGCCATATCTTCAGAGTATAAGGCACCTCAAGTAGCAGAATTGTTCTTCAAGGAGATTTTCAGGTTGCATGGACTGCCTAGATATATAGTGAGTGACAGGGACAGTAGGTTCCTGAATGCTTTTTGGCAGGAGTTATTCAAGTTGGCAAGGACAAAATTAACTCAGAGCACAAGCTATCACCCTCAGACAAACAGGTAGACTTAAATAGTGAACAAGTGGATTGAGGGGTACCTACATAATTACATTTTAGGATAGCAGAGAGCGTGGGTTAAGTGGTTGCACCTGGTCAAACATTGTTACAACACCACTTGCCACATGTTGATTGGCATGTCACCTTTTCGTGCGTTGTATGGATATGACGCACCATCTTTCATGGATTTAGCTTTTGGGGAGAGCAGAGCTCCTAAAGCTAAGGACTAGATTCAGGAGAGTCGAGACATTTTGAAGGCTCTCAAGAATAATTTACAGATGGCTCAAAATCAGTAGAAGACATATGCAGATAGACACAAGGTTGAGCGTACCTTTGAGATCGGTAACTTGGTTTTCCTTCGTTTGCAACCATACAGACAATCTTCGTTGAAGAAGAGAGGTGTAGGGAAGCTCAAGCCTCGATTTTATGGGCCCTACAAGATCATCAGACGTGTGCGGGAGGTAGCCTATGAATTGGAACTGCCAGAGAGCAGTAAGATTCATAATGTGTTCCATGTTTCGTGCCTAAAGAAGGCACTTGGCAGGAGGTTACTTCGTCTTCAGAGTTGCCTCCGCTGGATGAGGAGGGGCATCTAGTTCTGGTGTCTGAGGAGATATTGGATACTAGGGAGAGGCGGTTGAGAAACAGAATGGTCAAGGAGTTCTTGGTTAGATGGAGAGACTTGCCAGCTAAGGATGCAACTTGGGAGGGAGAATAGATTCTGCAACATCCAATTTGCAATTGCTTGAGGGCAAGCAATTTCGGGAAGGGAGGACTGTAATGTCCCCTTCTCAGTAGCCACTCAGGATGATCACTTAGCCTTTTAATTCTCGAAGGCTAAAGGTGAATTCAGGGAATCCTTTATTTAATTATTTAATATTGCCTAGAGGGTCAAGTTAAATTAAAAGGTAATATTAAGTAATTAATTAAAGTAAGGTTGTAAAGTGACTTTAAGTGAAATATTAAAAGGAACTTTATTAAGTCACTTTATTATTTTGAGCGGGAAACTAAAGTGGGTGTTACAAAATGGCGTTCGGGGTTCATTTTCATTCATTCTTGGATGTTATTTTCTCACTTCATTTTGGAAAGCTTTTCGAAGGCTTTTCTAGTTTCGGGCACCAGTTTCGGTAGTGAAACTATCTACCCTAGCTGGAGATTGTGGAGGAAGTCACTCAAGCTTTCTACAGGTACTTCAATGCAAATTTAATGGTCACTTTCAGCGACCAAATTTGAGGGAGTTCGATTATCTCAAGGCTGAGTCATGGTGCAAGGGTTTGAGATGGGAAATAATGTTTTACTTCTGATTTATGTGGTCACTATTCATTGAATCATTAGCTGCTTCAAAGGACCGAGTTTAGGGTTTATATCAAACTCCTTGAAGGTGTGATATCTTGTAAAAACCCTAGGCGCAACTTATCCAAGCAAAATAGCCATGAAAGAGTCTTGGTATTGATGAGTTTGGAAGGAACAAAGGAGGACGTGTTAATCTGGAAAGAGAGCAACTCATTTATCAGCTTGTAACTTGGGTGTGGTCACTGTTAGAAGACTTTGGAGGAGGCGTCTGAAGTATATGAGGCTGAGCGCACCACTTTCCAAGAGAAACAATTGTCAAAGAGGTGACTCTAGCTGTTGTTTGTCCATTCTGGGTACTCCTGTAGCTGTTCCTATCACTTCCAGGCTGAGGTCAATTGTTATACCAGGTCTGAGTACTTTCATACATTATAATCTGTCGGTGTTTCTGTCTGTAATCACAATATCTGCTAGGTGAAGAGTCTAAGGTTTGCTGTTATAAACTGAGACTGCTGTACATGAATTACAGTCATTGTAATACTCAGAAAATTACATTTCTTACTGCTGTTTCAGTCCAAAAAATATTTCTGTAACACTCAGACTGTCACAAGAGTTTTTAGAGAAGGGTTTATCATTTTAATACTGTCATAGAATTTGGTCATTAGAGACATTGCTTAAAATATACCGCTGTCATTGAAATGCAAAGAAAATTTGTAATTGCTCACATCTATGGGTTCTTTCTATTGAACATCAACACTGCATGCATTGTATCTATCATTAAAACAAAATCTATCAAACTGAAACAATTGGAAAAACTTTGACCCTTCCGGAAAGGATCATTACAGAGCAAGAGATATTAACTGCACTGTCAGGAACAACAATGGAGGTACCCCTTGCATTGAATGCTCCTTCATTTGTTTGTTTCAAGGGGTTGTAACTTGAAAGGTTGGGTATTTGATAGTTTGGTGTTTTGGTTTTGTTGGTCATTTTCTTGAAAAGGTTTTAGTTTTTCTTGAAAGGCTAGAGTGATGAGTGTTCCACTATATTCTTGGCAAGAATAGAGGAAGGTGGTTATTTTTTTTGGACCAACCTTGAGAAACAAAGGAAGATGGAAAGAAAAGAAATGGGAAGAGAAACTTGGGCATTTTTTAAGAGATTTAGAGGTCTTTTTGAGGAAGAACTGTGGATTTTTCTCAAGGGGTGGTGTTCAAGGCTTGGACCTAGTGTAATTATTGGTATCCTTTTTTTTCCATTTATTCATAATTCTATATTGTTGATTTGACTATATAATGTGTGTAACACAATACCTGTGGCATGGTTTGGTAGTGTGGCTTGGGTTGGCCTTTTCTCAATGAAGTTTTCTTTTTCACTTTAAGTGTCTCCTACAAGAACATACATGTCTTTGTTTTCTATGGTTATAACACTTGAATTTTGTCGTATTGGTTTAACCACTTTGTCGATACATTGGTGATGTTTTCTTTCATTATAAATGTCTATTGGAGGGGCCTAGTGGCTTGGAAGATACTAGTAAACTCTACCTAGAACAATAATAGCTAGGTAGGTTTCATAGTAACATTCCTTGCAATTTTTATTTAACTTGAACTTTTCTTCATGACACTTTGATTGAATCTCTCTCAAGGGTGGATGATTATCTTTTTTAAAATTAAGATGCCATTCGTGGGTGGGGGTTTGTGAGTGGAAAGGAAATTCTTGGTTGAGTCAACTAGCTCCTTTGCACTCACTCCAAGACCTTTAAGATTTTTTTATTGCCATCCTTAATGAAATAGGTTAAAGTGGAAGCCATGTGAACTATGACAGTCAAGGAAGGCCTAAAGTTTTAAAGTGATGTTGATTTTGCAATGTACAAGTATCCTTGTTTCTTTATAGAGAACTATTAAATGCCAATATTGCAGAAGAATGAAGACTTTTGTTGAGGTGTATGTGTAATGAGTGTGTCTAAATGTATCCAAGAGTTTGTATTTGACAAAATGTGTAAATTATTTCAGCTATAACTCAAAATAAGGGTTTTGGGTATTATTGTACCCTTTACTCCGAGAAGAAAGACTTATGTTTGGTCAGTATTCTTTCTCACTATACGTTTGTCCATTATACATGCATGTGATGACGTCTTTTTGTATAAGAATTGATTGAAGAAAAATTGTTGTCTGCCCCTTTTTTGAACTAAGGAAATAATTTAAAAAATTAATTTACCGAGAAAAGTAACTTTAATTTTATAAAGGGCAACTTATGTTTTATTGTTAAATTATAAAGTACATAAAATTCTTTTTAAAAAAGGGCCTAAAATGTTGTCAAAAGTGTTGCTAGGACAAGGGAGCAACTTGAAATATTAATTTAAAAAGAAAAAGGATTTATAGACTTCTTGAGGAGGCTAAAATTCGCAAACAAGAGATTATAAAAGGAGTTGGGCTTGAGAAAAATAATCCATTGTTTTACAAACGAACTCCCATTTTTGAGATTGAACCCCCCATATTCGTCTTTCTGCCTAAGGATGAAAACCCTTTTGGGATCAAAATTTGGAGAACTAAAAACCCTCTAAATTTCCTTTTGGACTTGAGAACGAAGACCCTCCTATCCATTCAAGCAATTTCATATGAGGATTGCAGTGTGCTCAAAAGTTTGAATAAGATTCAATTTCATGAGTATTATTGAAGGTTTTCAAATTTTGAAGTTTGCTACAGTAATCTGAACCACTGCTACATTGATCCGTACCACTTCAATGCTGCACTATCCAAAGGTTTATTTTAGTTAGTGTATGGTTTCCAATTTCAATTAATTTGGTTTGTGTGTTGTGAAGTTTCAAATTTTGGTTGCAATTAAAGTATTTTCAGATTTTGGGTTTGTAAGAGGGTGCTTTCCAAATTAGATTTGGTATTTTGAAATCTTGGAAGTTTCAAATAAAATTTTGCTAATCTTCTATATTTCTGTGAGTTATAATAATTGGTTGTTCCATGCGATTATTCATGATATTGCTGATTAATTGATGCCTACCGTATCAATGTCCATAATGCTGATAACTATATAATGAACAATCTTTATTAAGCAATATCATTGCTAATTTGCTATTATTATTCTAGATGTATCATCTGAAGAGTGTCATACCATTTTAATAGCCAAGTCATAGTTGAGGAATAGAAATTCCTTCCATTAATGGAAAGGCGGTTGAGATGTTTAATGTTATCAATATTTTTTGAGAATGAATAGCAGCATTGAGCTACTACTAGGCATTTGAAGGGTGGCTATTAAATGCATTAAGCTAGGCGCTGGACAATTTCTGATGTAGCTGTATCTTTTTGGAGATTAACAATGATATTTGGGATGCCAACTATCATCCTCTGCACTTATTTTTGGGCAGTTTGAAAGCAAGTAAAATCACAACACTGTTAGCAAGTTGTAGTCCTTGATAGCCATTAAAACCTGTTGTATCATTCTTGCATATTGTTGTACCCAAAATAAATTTTTGGCTTTGTGCTTAAATTGAGCTAAATCATGTAAAAATGCCGTCAAAAGTCTGTTTTAAGTCAAACCAAACATAAGGTCTTTGTGGGTTTCTGTCAAGCAACACGTGCAAATTTCTGAAAAATTGAAAATTAGGGTTTCGTACCCCTATTTTTAGGGAAACCCCCGAAAAATAGGACCTTCTCGGAAATGATTGAAAATGATTTTGATACGATTAATCAACTTCACAATCACATTGATCAAGTCAGAATCATCAAAAGACATGTTTAACTCTGGTGGGTATGTTTTCATTTTTCAAAAGAAAAGTTAGAAGCTTCGCGGCCATTAATGGCAAATTGGCCAGTACCAGGTGCTGAAAGTTAAGCTTCAAGAGCTTCAATGAAGAAACCATGGAAGAAAAGGGAAAAATGGTGATGTTTGATGGAGGAGATTTTTGAAATTGAAAAAGATTGAAAATTGGCTAACTCTGGAAACGTTACAAAGGAGAGATCAATCCAAGATGTAAAAAGAGCTCTTTTCAGTGAGGGGGGCCCTTGATTCTCAGGCGGTAAATGCAGACATCTAACTTCTCTAAGACAGTCATCTTCTTCATGCTCATGCCAGCTCGACAACGTAACATTCAGCAAGATTGTCTGATGAAGCGATCGCCGACAAACGTCAGCAGAGTGAAAAGAGGCAGTTGCCGAAGACAACAAAAATGATGATCCAACATTGAAAAAAGAGCCCTTTTCAAGCAAAGGTGCCCTTGAATGGGGTGGTCCAGATGTCAGTTTCAGAGAATTCACGCCTTCGTGAGGTCTCTTCGATTCTGTTTCAGCACGACAATGAATCTATCAGCCAAGCTGTGGGATGAGTCAAGCAATTGCAGTGGCTGATTGACTAAACATGCCAAATGAAGCTTTAATCAATAAGTTACAAGCTAAAAGTGCCCCTGCTAGCCAGGGGCGCACTTCCTTTTGAGGTACCTGATGACCTCGCCAGCAGCTGTCGTGTGTAAGGAACTTGTTTAGCTTAGTCCCAGCCTCTCAATCAAATCAATAGCATGTTCATCGAGTTTTCCAGGCAGCAGGTGGAAGCAATCAAGTGGTAAACGTCCCAACAAGAAGACTAGAAGCAAAGCATTTAAAAAACGTGCTAAGTCATGATGCAAAAAGAGCCCTTTCCAGAGAAAGGCGCCCTTTATTTTGGGCGTCCAGATGATGTCAAATAATAGAGGGTTCCCCAGGATGACCTTCAACGTTTGGGTCAATCTCGACAACAGAACTGTAAGCACGGGAATCTGACAAGTCAATCGCCTGATTACGAAGACCATGTCGGCGTTTAAATTCGCACCTCTGGAATACATATTTGAAATGGACAGCTATGCACAGATAAACTGCTCTTCAAATTAGGAGGGGAAGCTCCCTCCTGCTAATGGTGTTGAAAGAAAGTAAACTAAGAACTAAGTTGCCTATCTTTTTTATCAGCTTAGAGCACAAGGTTTATTAAACACAAACACCGCAGCTGAGATTTTATGTTTTAAGAACTTCAACTACGACTAACTTAGACTAAAGACGTTTCTAACTTCTCAAGTAATAAGCAGAGCAAGAGAAACTAGAAATGAACAAGGTTGATTTCTGACAAAATACTTCAATAAACTCTCTCTCAAGTTCTCAACAAACATCTACACACTTCAATGTAAGTTGAAATCAAGATCATAAAAGTAGAACATAAATAACGGAAATCTGAAATGTTATATCAAGGCAAAGGAGGCTCATGATTTTATTACTCAAACTTTTGGAACAAAACTCACTTCTAACATGCCTGGAACAAGAAATTGCAGCTAAAGAGGCTTGCAATCTTGTTCTTACACAATAGAAACAGCAATCACACTAACTCCTTGTTGGCTAAAGAGGCTCAACAATTTGCTATCACAACACAATTGAACAACACTTGAATAACAAATAGAAGGCACAATAGGCTCAGCGTTTTGTTATCACTAGCATGGTTAAAGAAACTAATGAGCAAAGGCTCTTATTTATAGACAAGCAGAGGAGTAGGGAACCCTAAAATCTCCTTGCTTTCACAATCTAGGGCTTGCTCAACAAGCAAGCTTTATTACTAAATCTAGAAAGAAGATAACATCTAACACCTAAGAAAGCAGAAAAAGCAGGAAACACCAACTATTACATTTTATCTTCTTTCTCTTCTCAAAGAACGGATAAGAATTATTCCAAGAATAGAAAGAAAGCGGGAAAGAAAGCTTCTAGAAGAAAGCTGCTTTAAAGCTCAATCACATCCGCTAGAAAATTAGAAACTGTGTCCCGGTTTGGTGCATCAATGCCCTCAATAGCAAAACACCGCTTTTCTAGAATATCTTCAGCATCTGCAACAGATCTCAGGAAATCTTCGACCTCATTGGCCGCTTTCTCAAACTTTGCTGACATCATCGAAATATGACCTATCCTTCCGCCAACTGGATTGCAACTGCGAACAACACTCTGAAATTGATCCTGCACTTCATCAAGCCTGATGTAGGAACCATCTTCAAGACTGTACTGAGAAGGAATCTCTATGATGAACTCACTGATGAAATGAAGAGCTTCAATCACCCTTTGTCTGTAGGGGATAAATTCCTCGGATATCCTCTCATAGGTTTTAACTTTGAAAACATGACGCTCTCTCCAAACAAGGATTTGTCTCTTGTGTTCTTTTGAAACTGCTGAACCATAGGCTGTGTCTAAATCAGCAATGATGATCTCATGCCTTGGTCTTACTTCAGCCAGTGTTTGTTCAAACCCTTGAATACCTTGACGTAATTCATGAGCGTTTTCTCTCAACTGGAACATCTATGCCAAGATCTCCCTTCCTCTGACAATGAAACTCTCGATCCATTCTTGAGTTTCTTTCCCACATATGACCAGTTGCCTTAACTGCTGATGATCAGCTAGTGTCTCTAAAATCTGGGGCAGCAACTAGGTTGCCTGTGATGAACCATGGACAAGGTTAGAAATATAAAGCCTGAGCTGCTGATTTTCAGCCTTGAGGGCTGCCTTGTCTTCTCCATCCTTGAGCACTCTTTCCTGAAGGTTTTCGAACACAACTCTAAATAGACTCACATCCGCATGCCTGGTATTTCTACCAAGATTAGCCTTGATCATGACGAAGTCATCCATATTCACCTCATCCTTGTTCTTGTCTTCTGGGGGCAATGCAGTCTCCATGATTATCTCGTTATCAGGATTCCTATCAAAGTGAACTTGCTTCTTTGCTTTCTTCTTAGGAGGTTCCTGATAGATGTTATCGAGATCATCAACACTTACCTGATATGAAGGCCTTCTTCTTACCCTTCCTAAGGAGTTCTCAAGCCAAGACACGGTAGCATCTTTACTAACTTCCTCAGGAGGTGCAATTCCAATCTCTTCATCATCTTCAATATCAAGGTCGATGTGAATTGGTAAAGGTTCTGTCAAAGGTATAGAAACATGTGTTGAAGGCGGCTCCTCTGCTTCTTTTTGAGGTACGGGCTCGTCAGGAGGAGCTTCTGAATCAACTGTAGGCTGCTCCTGTATGACTATGCCTGAGAAGTCTAACCTTCTTCTTACATTTTTACTTGATCTACTACCTTTGACACCTTCTTGAGACTGACTTTTTCCCTTCCCTTTTGACTGTGCTTTGGAGGAAGAGGGAATTGTCCTTGGCGGCTCTGCTACTGGGATGGAGTTTTTCCTTTTAAGGATTAGGAAAACCTTGCTGTGCTCAAAGACTTGTCTTGTCCTGTCTTCAACTGAGAGAGATTCTTTATTAGCCCAGTTGACTTGTGGAAGGGGCTGAACTTCTATTCGCTTCTGAGTATACATTGGGAGAAGCACATCCTCATCATCATCTGATAACCCTTCTATATCTTCATTTAAGCAGTCTTTCATCTGGTGGAGAGTGAGCCTGCTGTAACTACGCCTTCGCACCTCGAACTCATATGTACAATTGGCCCAAAAATCTTCAAGAGCGGATATATGAGCATAGTTCTTCTCAAGTCGGCCAGTGTAGACACCATGAGGATCAAATGATCGCCTCTCGCTGTAAGACTTGAGGCCGAGTTTATCCAACTCATCTCCCATTGTCTTAGCATCTGCAGCAGTCCTGCATGTATAAATTCCCAACCCTAATGGAAAATGGAGGGAGGGTTTCCTTCTGTTCCTCAATACTATGTGGACATCGTGGGCCTGCCTCAAGAACTCCATGAAGACAACCTCATTTGACAGGTACCTAGGTAGCATGAGCAGGGCACCTGAATAGCCATAGACCCTAAGATAGGTGAAAGTGGGAAACTGTATGAACCAATCTACCCACTCCGCCATCGCTGCCCTAGCAACTGAAGATATACAGATGTGTAATTCGTTGTCCAGGTCCTGCACTGTGTACATCAGAAAAGCCTCGTTCACTCTCTTGTAGTGATGCAGCGACTTCGTGAATTCCAACTGGGGATAGTAGTTATATATATGTTGTACACTCAACGATCCCTCGGTGTTCAACCCTCTGAATTGATCTTGATAGGCTACCAGGTAGACTAGGTAAGACACCATATGAAACTCATGAAATTGGAAGTATTCTGTTGTCTGCTGATGTAGGCTATCACTGACCAAGGTAGGCCAATCATAGAACTCGGTTTTCTTCATGATGTGGGGTATGGCGTAAAAAATCCAAGGCTGAAACTTGGTGGCGTCTTCTGAGCTAGTTACCCTGTTGAGTAAGGTGATAATGATAGCAATTTCATCCTTAAACTCTCCTCGCCCAACGTTCTTTGGCAAAGTCTTATGCTTTTCTTTCATCCATCTCTGTGCAATCTTCTTACTATATTTATCTTTGTGCATCTCCCATATCCTTTCACATTCACCCTTTGAGATAGTAACGGTTTCAGGCCATGGGGGAATGGAAAAACACTTCTCGATCATATCAGGTTTCAGACTGCAAATCAATCTGCCATCCACTGACTGGATCTCCCTAGTAGCCGGGTTGTAATGCTTGATGCAAGCGATTATGAACTCAAGACTCTGAACTGATATAGGAATACACGCTGCTGCGAGGAGTCCAGAGTGTCCCAGGTTCCTGATTGAGGTGTTGCCTGCGCTCTCCAAAGCGTGTAAATCAAACACCGGCTTGATATGATGCAAGTCTGTCTCAGCTGTTTTGATGAAATCATGATAGAGAGTTGATTCAGTCTTAAAAACATTGGGAGTGTACTCCATTTCGGAAAACTTGAAGAACGACTGTAAGCTCGCCTAGGCTCAGACAAGTCTTGAGCAACTTCTATTTTTAGAATGTTGATTTTCTTGCTCCAACGGACAAATTTTTTGAAATTTTTTTTGAGATATGGGTTTTGCTCAGAATTTCGTTGCAAGACAACCCAGATCGTCCGTTTTTGAAAATTTTGAATTTCGACTGAAAAAGCAGCAAACCCTAATTTCTTCAATTTTTCATCGAAAAAGCTAGCACCTGGGTTTTGTTCAAAATATGATTAGAAATGGACCAAGTTGATTAGATTTGCAAAACACTGATGGCTGATCAAAAAAAAGCAGCTAACCCTAGGATTTGAAATTTTCTTGAAAAAGCTGTGATATGGGTTTTCTTCAGAAGACTGATTTGAGAAGACCCAGATGATTGAAAACTGAATGCACTGAGGATTTCACTGACATGCAAATAAAAAGCAGCTGCTGCAACTTGATGAAGTTCTTGAAAAAAAATTTTAGAAGAATAAGGTGATAAGACCCAGATGGCTGAAAATTTGAAAACCTTGGCCCTCTCCTTGAAAAATTTGATCTTCTGGATGAAAAAGTATGAAAAAGCAAGGGTTTAAGTTGCTGGTCTGAAAATTTTGATGAAAAACCAGCAAACTAAGCTCTTGAATCTTGAAAAATTTCTTCAAACTTGCTGCTCCAACTTTCTCCTTTGAATGCTACCTGCAAAAATAATGAAAATTACATGGAAGAGAGGTGTTAAATAGACTTAGGGTTTTGTTTTAGTTTTGCTTTCTTTTGATTTTATTTCCAAAACCCTAAAATCTCAGCACATTGAACTTGGACGCCATCTTCCTTCTTGCAATTTTGAAAATTTTGAAAATCTTGAAAATTTCTCTAAGGCATGAGAAGATGGGCGCCCTTCTTGGCTAGGGGCGCCCATTTCAAGCAGTGTTAGTCAATTTTTTGACATTTTCAACTTTCTTCATTTTGACCCCCTACTTCGCCTTCGATTTCCAGCTTGCAGACTAATCTGATGAGCAAGCTGAAGGATTCATCACGGAGCCTGATCCGTTCTGAGAAGATTGTTCTGGAGGCGCCTCTGACTAAAAACTTCATCTTGACCTTCGAATTCATGGGAGCCTTTCTTCTCCAGGGGCGCCCATTTTATCTAGAGTTAGCCATTTTTATGATCTTCAATTTCTTCATTAACTCCTCTTCTACAGATGACCTCGTCGAATCTTGGTGACTCGGGCGTCGGATTGACTATTGGTTATGCTTGTTGCGAAGCTGACGAGATATTAGGAGGGGTCCTCTAGGATAAACTTTGTCAAACAACTCAGTTTAGACTTTCAAAAGCTTGGGCGCCCCTGGCAAGCTGGGGCGCCCAAACTCACCAGAGTTAGATTATTTTCCACTTTTTCCTGTCTGCTTTTGAATTTCAGTTCTCAACTCTCACCAGACCCTCTGTTCAGCTCCTCGTATCTAGCGACTGCAACCTCCAATTGACGTGCTGGATATCTCGTTGGAAAGCCAGATCAATTGTGAAGAAATCACGTTAGGGCCGCTTCTCCAGATTCATCTGTTTTACCCCTTGAAATCTTGGGCGCCTCTTCTCTCCTAGGGCGCCCAAACCTTCCAGACTAAGCCATTTTTTCATCTGATTTCATCTTCAAGTTTGAAACTTTCATTCTGTACGTTCCTCTTTGATCTGAATCTACTGAAGATTGAACAGTCGGATGATCTGATGGAAACAGGCGTTGCGAAGCTCGCTGAATACTAAAGAGATCGAGCATATTCTCAAACCCTAACTGCTAAGTTAGGTACTTCAAAAAGCTGGGCGCCCTTCTTCACCAGGGGCGCCCAAACTTACTAGAGTTAGTCAAATTTTGATAATTCACATGTTCTTCATTCTAACTTCAGTTTGGATCTCCCCTGTTCGGCGCTGAATCCCGAGCGACTAGATAATCTGTTGATTGCACCGTCGGACTCGTCACGGAGCTGGCAGAGAACTAAACAACTTTGGTTGGAGGCTCAAACCCTAATTTTATCACTTAAAGCCCTAAAAAGGTGGGCGCCTATCTTCACCTGGGGCGCCCAAGTCTGACAGTGTTAGAAAATTTTCATCATTTTTCACCTTCTTTCTCGTTCTTCGTGCTAGCTCATGAACTCACCTTCTGTTGAACGCCTGCGTGTTGAATCTGACGCCTGGCAGCCGACTGACCTCCATTGATGACCTTGGAGCTCCTGTTATGCTTCTGAAAAAGCAAAATAGACCCAGTAGGGTAAAACTGATTATTTTGAAATTCTGACTGCACAAGCCTGATATGATCGTATTTTGGGCCAATCAAAATCAGTTTGGACCCTATCGGACCAACTTTCTATTTTTAGAAAGTTTTGTCAGTATCCGTTTCAAAAGAAACCCAAAAAAACCCAGAAAACGTTACTAATTTTAGAAAATTTCTAAAAATAGCAGTTTTCCTAAAAAGTAGGGATGAAAAACTGAGATCTGGGTTTTGTAGATTAAGCTGCGCTGAGCAGACCCAGATCGTTAGATTTTGAAAAATTTGCGTTTTAACCCCTCATGCAAGACCTGCACACCCAAATTTTGACCTTTTTGACTGTTTTAACAAGACTTTTACTCATTTTTTCAAAATGTCTAAGTGTAACAAAAAATTTAATTTTGGGGTACAACAGACCAAACTGGAGTAGTTTCAAGCATAAATATCACTGAGCAAAAAGGAAAAAGCACCCTTTTCAACTAGGGGCGCCCTTGCTTTAAAGGACCCTAAACTGCCTTCCATGAACTGAAACACCAGCCATCCTTTGCAGGAAAGATCTAGCCACCTGATGAGATATCAAGCAAGATTGTACAATTTACCAATCAGTGAGAATTTCAAACCGAAGCACGGGAGGTCTAAATGAAGAAGTTGAAGAGAAGACATCAAAATTAACTAAGGCAAGGCCAAAAGCGCCCCTCCTTAGGAAAGGCGCCCAGCCTTTTGAAGCTCCAAACTTAGTTTTATGGCGTTGTGTCTCCCAGGAATAGTTCTTCAGCACGGATCCAACTACTCAGTGAATCTATCAGCAGCTTCTCGGGGTCGTCTGATCAACCTGAAACACTAGATCAAACAGAGATCATTCAACATCAAAAATGATGAAAAAAGGCCTCAAACTCAAAAGGGACGCCCAAAAAGGTCAAAGGCATGTTTTGTTGACCAAATGAGATATTTAGAGGCAAACTTGGCCAATTCACCCCACGATCAGTGGATACCTACCTTTTGAACTCTAGATCAAGCCAAATCAACTTTACATCATGAGTTAGGCTCCCAAACTTCATGGATTCAAGCACAAATCTCTATATGATCAAGCCTAGGCATCCATTATGCTCATTTCTTTGCAGGTTGAGAGTTTGAACAGCAATAAGCTCTCCAAGGACGTTTTTCAAGATCTGAAGAAGGTTTTTCAATCATTCTTCATGATTTTTCGAAGATCGGTGATAGGGAAGGTTTGTCTTTTCAAAGGTTGCATCCAGCAAAGAATTTTCTCAAAGAGGGCAGCAATAACTTCTATTCTTCCTCTCATCTTCTTCTTCTATTTTGTCTAAAAATTCTTGCATGTCATTGTAAACAGCAGGGTATCACAGATCTGATCAACTAGGTGTGATCAACATAATTTTCCAGAGGAACCCATCTCTCTAAATTTTTCAAAATCAGAAAAATTGCCGCCCCTATTTTTAGGGAATTTTTCCAGAAAAGTCATCAAATCGAAATTTCAACGAATTGGGTTTGTTCAACTTTGAAGCACGAACAAAACCCATGTATTAGAATTTTTCCGAAAAAATACTTCTCGACAGGCAACGCTATTTTTAAGGGTTTTCAAAGTTGTCTAAACATACCCATGTTTACAGTCAACAGGCAAGTTTTTCTTCACAAAATGACAATTTGGCGTCCTTGGGCTCCAATTGAACAACCAGACCTTGCACCAGCGACTCTCCAACCAGCTCTTACACATATTGTCGGAGAGCAAACGGACATCATTAGCAGTCTGCGGATTTTTATCTTTGAAAAGAATACATCACCCGCTCAGTGGAGAGCCGCAGCAATTACTCTGGACGAAGAAGAAAAAGAGGTTGATCTTGCAACCGAGAGGCCAATATTACCACCTCCTGCATGGCAGTAAGCACCCTAGCTTACCAGCTGCAAAGAGGTCATTCCAAGCAAGGAGCCACCAAAGTTACCAAGAGCAGCAGCTTGCGCAAGGAGAGGAGATGCCACATCATCAAAGCATTGACTATCCGGAAGCGAAAGAAGTCAACCCATGGATCGAAGAGTTGTTGACCGGAGGTGGTGAGGTGCGAAAGGACACCTAGGCTGGGATGTCCTAGTCTCTAGGAAGGCATTTATGATTAACAATTAGTTAACTTGATGACTCATTCCAAGTTAACCAACTATCCCTTGAATCATGCATGTCTATCTCTATTTCTGGGGTGGTTTGTTTTGACTTCCATTGATTGTGGATGTTTGTTTTGACTCCACTAATCGTGGATGACTTATCCCATAAATCATGGATGTCTATCTTAGAGACACCTAATGAATATTAAAGTTCACCTTTAGTCTTCTTTCAGTCAACTGAAGTAGTTTCCAATTGACTCTTTGTTTACTTTCAGTTAACTGAAGTAGTTTTCCAGTTAACTGTTTGTTCCCCTTTCATAGGAATAAATCTTGCTAATTAATTGGCAAGAACTCATTGTTAACTCTAGCAGATTTTAGGGTTGCCTACTCCTTTGAGTTCTATAAATAAGAGCCTTAGGCTCATTATTTGTTTAACTTTACTTCACGGCAGCAAAACGTTGAGCAACTTTTCCTTCATATTGTTCACTTAGTATATGTTTTTGGATCGTATTTGTTGTAGTTAAGCACTAAGTACAGCTTGTGCTCTCTCTACTCAGATAGGTGTGTCCAATCTTTGTTAATGTATCATTGGTTTGATCGCAGCATGTGTGATTATCTCTTCGAGATAAGCTGCTGTCCCAACGTGTATTCTTTGGTGAAGTATTGAGATAACAAATCAGGAGAGTTACCATGCCTTTGATCCAAAAGTCTCAAGGTTTTATCATTGTGTGTTGTGTTTAATAGTCTATTTTCAATCTACCTCGGAAAGGCCTTGATGCCTCCTTGGGAATTTAGGAGATAAGATTATCGTATCTTTGTTGTTTCTTGTAACTTACTTTTCAGCCTACACCTCGGAAAGGTCTTGGTACCTCCTTGGGAATCCTGAGATATAAGCTACTGTAAAGATTGCTTGTGTGAGTTCTATTTCAGTACAGATCTGGGAGTTCAGAGCCTTCGGATGCATCCTGAGAGAGTGATTCGACCAAGTGATCGAACCATCCATTCCCGCTCCTATGCCCTCATGCTCTGTTTACCTTGAGGATATAGGATAGATTAAAAGCCAGTTTTAGTCGTAGTTAAGATTTGCCGAAACCAGAGAAAAAGCTTAGCTGCGGCGCACTTGTGTTTATGCACCCTTGTGTCCTACTGCTGAGTAAAAAAGAATAGGATCGCAGTTTACTTACTCCATACCTTTCACTTACACATAAATCACCAGAGAGGGACTTCTCCTCTTTAAATAACGAAGAAGTGTTGCAAAACATTTGTAATAGCTGACCGTTTACAATCAGCACTCCAGAGGTGCTAATTTAAATGCCAACACATATATTGGTACTAGTATAGAGGAGGATTTGCAACAATGATTCAGGAATTCTAGTGTTCTAACAATGTGCTATTTATCTTTCATATTTTTGGAGTTTGTTTAGAGTATGCAGGATAGATTTTGGCTGTGTACAACATAAGAGGTTGTACCTCTCCTAAGAGGAATTGCAGCCTTGGTAACTATATATCAAATGCAAATTATTGTTGGTTGTAAAGCATTTAGAAGGTGAATTTTATTGGTATGATTCGAAATTAATTAATCATTTCTGCTGTCATGATATTCAGCTGTGTGCGTGATTTTTTTTAAAGATATTTCTAGAGAAATAAGTTCTGAAAATCAATAAGAAATGTTACAGTTGTACCATATAGAAATGTTAATTGTATAAATCATTGATGGTATCTTGTGAAGATTAAATTTCCATATTCAGTTGCTGCAATCTCAGTATAACATATGTTGGGTATTGGCTATTACAATTCGGTATTAGTGCCAATTTGCAGCACTGTTCATCCTTCATTTGTACTTTCGAAAATATCACCTCTTATTCTAGATAATGTCTTTTTCTAGATTGTTGGACAACTCTTTGTTATAATTCCGAAAATTGAAAATAGAAGAGTATTTAATTCCTTTTATCATTTATATTGTAAACATCTATGTGGTTCACTGCCAAATTATCTTTGGATTGTAAGTCTAGATGGCAATGCCACCAAGACATGGTTAATTATTTAAATTTTCCATACTACATACATTGTAGAACTATGCAGCTTGTTGCCAATAGGTTAGTGTCCCAATCACCATATAGTCTCACCTTACCCACATTGAGATCTCGGTAATCAAAAAGTATGAAAGTTTGCATTTCATACTAACATTTGCAAAAATTTCAAAAAAATATCAATTGGGGACATCACAATTGCCTCCTAGGAACACCCACACACCCACATTGTGTATATTTAATGGTATATTATGACTTCTTTGATAGTAATGCCACTAAGTATTTAAATAGTATGTTATAATTACATAGATTATAAGACCATTGTGTAATTTAATTGGTAAAAGTATGACTAGCTTGTCTACATGGTGTGCGTATCAATGAGTTATGTCTTACTTAAGATGTTACATTGTTTCATATAAATCAACATATAGAACAAGGTGTGGACATGCATGTCATTCACAAAGTCTCTTTAGAAAGCACAGGATTTTACGATTCCCTCAACTTTGTGGTTATGACAATAGGGGTATTATCATGAAAGAATTTCTACATTGGCAGTGATAATACTACAACCTTGTCTTAATTATGAAAATATTGTAACCTTGCAATTTAACTTTCTTAATACATTAGTTTGATAGACTTGAGTGGTATTAGAATTGTCGTCTAATTGCACTCACATGTGGACATGTAATGAGTTGAAAATAGTTAAATGTATTATTAACTTGTAGCGCAATAGCCTATGGCTATGTTATCCGTATAGGTTTAGTACAAGTTCAAGTACCTTACGGGTCCCTCCCAAGGTATGCCCAAGGTTCCACCCAGGACCTGGGGCATACCCGTGGCCTAGGACATCCAAACTTTAAAAAAAAAAAAATTAAACGTATTTTTTTAAAACAAAGAAGTCATCTAAAAGGCATTGGTCGCCCTAAAGTGAGGGCATAATATGTTTTTCAACTCATTTCACAAGCACAAAAAGCCACAAGTAGCATTTTTTGCCTCCAAGCTGCCATTAATGGGCTCTCAAGGTTTGTGCTATTTTTTTCGAAGGTGAGGGCTATAGAGGAGTTAGACGTACACCAACAAGGGAGAAATAGCTACGCAAAGAAGATCTAACCATCAAAGGTGAGTAAACATTTCATTTTTTTCAAGTTTTCAATAATTTTTTTGAAGATTTTGAAGGTTTTTTAAAAAAAAAATCAATTTTTTTTGTTTTTTTGATAAAATTGGATTTTTTTTTAACTTTTTATGCATAAAAAAGGGTTATAATGCTGATTTTTTTTTAAATTCAATTGTTGTGTTGTTAATTTGTAATGTTTTTTATTTTAAGTTCATAAAAAATGGCTAGTAGTTCTAGTTCAGTTGGCCCAAATGTAGAGAGTCAATTTCAATATGATGCATCATCACCTCTTTGGCAACATACGACAATGATTCAACAACTTCCTGGTGGTGGGGGTTATCTTTGGCGTTGTAGCCAATGTGGAACTCAATATAAGAGCTTGTACTTTCAAGTGAAAACTCACTTATGTGCTATTCCTTTATAGGGAATAAAAGTTTGTCCTAGGCCAAATAAAAAAGGATTGTCAAAACAACAAATATTGACTTATATTAAAGAAAAAGAGGATGCCGACATGGCATGTAATAGATCAAAGGCTATTGCACATCCTCTTTCCAAAAGAAGCTTGCACAAACCTCCTAGTGGCTTATCACAATTGGCTGGCCCACATCCTTTCATTCCAATGCCACCATCTTCTGAAGAAGAGAATGTTTCGATTTCACAAAAAGGAGGTCCATTGGAGAAGGCCTTCAAAAATGAAGTGAGGGAGATTGCAGATCAAAGCATTGCTCATTGCTTTATGGCAATGGGCTTCCTTTCAACCTTGTTAGATCACCTAATTGGTGGGAAATGGTGACGGCCCTTTCCAATACAACTTTTGATTATGTTAGACCTAAGTATGAAAAGTTACAAACCACCTTATTAGCAAAGGAGAAAGCTTCAATAGAGACATTATTGAGAGTAATCAAGGATATATGGCTCTAAACAAGTGTGTCCATCATTTTTGACACATGGAAAGATTGCAGAAATAGACCATTGGTCAGTGTTATAGCAGTGTCTCCTAAAGAGGTGATGTTTTTGAAGCAATGGATTGTGAGGGGCAAGTAAAAGATGCAAGTCTCATTGCCAATATCCTCATAGAATCCATTGAAATGGTGGGATTTGAAAATGTTTTCCAAATCAGAATGGACAACACTAAAAATTGTAGGGCAGCTAGGTCCATAGTGGAGGGTACATATAGTCACATTTTTTGGACACCATGTATAGTCCACTCACTCAATTTGATATTGCAAAAGATTGGCACACAAATTGAGTTGGTCAAAAAAATCTACACAGAGGGCAAGGAGATCCAAATGTTTGTAACTAATCATCATATGTCACAAGGCATCTTCATGACCTTCTCCAAGTTGGAGTTGTTGAAGGTAATTTAAATTTAATTTTTTAATATTTTTTTTATTTTTTATTGTTGATATGTGACATGTATTTTTTATACCATGTTAAGTTGTCAAAACTCGATTTGCATCTCACACAATCATCTTAAGATGACTTGTGAAGGTGCAAGAGGCCTTGATTTCTATGGTCATCAACAGCTTGTGGAGTGTATGGAGGCAATCAAGCATAGAAAGAGCCCAAAAAGTAAAAGCATTGATCCTAAATAATGAATGGTGGACTCGTGTGGAATATGTTTTGAAATCCACTAAACCCATCATCAATATGATTAGGTATGTCAATACTGATCGCCCATGTTTGGGTGAAATTTATGATGGCATGGACTTCATGGTGGAGAAAATAAGAATGATAATAGAAACCAAGGAACATGACCCAATGGAAACTTTTTTCAAAAATGTGCAAAAGATTATTGTTGACCGTTGGAACAAGATGACCACCCCCTTACATCTCTTAGCATTTTCTTTATCGCCAAAGCATTATTGAAAATAGATACTTTCATTGCCAAGGAGGGTGACACCATATAGAGATGAGGAGGTTGCTACTAGCTACAAGGCTGCATTTAGAAAGATATTTTCAGATGAAGATATCCAAAATGTTGTCTTGAGCAAGTTTGGCCACTTCATATCTAAAAAAGAATCATGATGTTCCCACTCTTCAAGACAAATATGGGAAAGATGCTCATGATTGGTGGTATCTACATGGTCAATGCTCCATTTTCTTGCAACCTCTTGCAATTAAAACTCTCTCCCAAGAATGATCCTTTTATTTTTATTTTTCTTGTTTTTTATTCAATGTTATTATGCTATATATTATATTTTATAATAACATAATTTTATAATTTATGTTTTGAATTTATAAAATTAAATAATAAATGTTATATGCAAATTCAACAGGTTGTGAGTTCTTCTTCGGCTGAGGGGAATTGGAGTACATACTCCATCCATCGATTAATTGCAACCATTTGGGTGCAAAAAAAGCAAAGGATTTGGTCTATGTACACTCCAACCTTCATCTATTGACACATAAGACACCTGAATATAATGATGGTGTGACAAATAATTGGGATCTAAGTCTTGTGAGTGCTCATTTAAATGCTACAGTAGCACAGCTTGCCGAAGTCTCTATAGATGAGGCAGCTTCTGCACGTGAGACAGCTAGTGGGAGTGGCACTCCATTTGATTGTGGTTCAAATGAAATTGAACCAAATGTTCACCTTGATGTTTTTGATGAAGAAGAATATGAAAACTATTAAATATTGATTGTAATTTTGAATTTTCATTGTGTAATGACATTTTGAGAGTTGAGCATTTTCATTTTTGCAAATTGAAATTATGAATGAGGTATTTAAATATTCTATTTATTGGCAATTAGAGTATCACTATTCTTATAATTTATAATTTTGAACATATATATATTCTCGTAACCATACCCAAGGAAAAAAAAAAATTGTACTGTCATATCGGGTTTCCGTACTTGTACGCACACCCGTACCCAAACCGGTAACTTAGACCTATGGTATGGTAGATAATAGTAGTGGTTTGATAACTAAGTTTTAGTGCTTCCTTACTAAATGGTTGTACTTATGTCAAAGGTGGGCACTGCTTAGGGTCTATAGCACAAAGAATTTACTGTATCAATTTCAATGACAATCTCTAACTGTAACAAACACTAAACTCATTTGTTGCAAATTTCAATAGGGTAAGTGCTTAGAGTTTTAATTAAGAAAGAGTGGATTTTAAAATCCTAATGTTTAGAGTGTATAGAACTGTGACATGCTTGTTGTAAGGATCAACGTTAAATAATTGCATAATTGTTATAGTAAATAGAGATAATTGTACATTATATTAAGTGTGGTGTGTGCTCTATACATGCGAAGCTATGTTAAACTTGAAATGTATTATGGTTTTCCTTGTTGCAAGGATTGCTCAAGGTTTTGGCAAATGGTAGTTTGTGAGAACTTATTTGCAGAGTTCAATATCTTGTCTTGTGAGAGACGCGTTTTATGTCCCATCTAAGAGCAATGTTTTGATTGTGCAGAATTGTGTTATAAAATCTAAACTGTCATGTTTGTAAGGAAATGACATTCATTACATAACCTAACTTTCAAAGTTACCAATTGGGATATGTGCAAACGCAGTTTAGATATTCAGGAACTTGTTATTCAAAACCTAGTTATTCCTTGATATCAAGGGAATGGAAACATATAAAATGGGTGCACTTTCATAGAACAACCTATTGTGTGTATTATTATGAGATACTTATTTTACCATGAGTTAAGGGATTAGTCAATAATTCAATAAACTTGAAATGGGAAGGATGTAAACTTGTATATCATAAGATCTTAATCCAATGGTAATGGTAATTCAATGAATGATGTTGTTGATCAAGGCAGTTAACCTTGTCACAAGAACAATATAGCAATGTTTATTTTTATACGTAAAACATAGTTTGATATAGGTTAATCATTTGGACATATCCCTAATAGTGATGCAAATTTAAATGTTAAACTAAAGTAAGCAAATATTAAATCATAATTAGATAAACAAGGAGTGCTTCAAGGAAAGTCTATAAAGTGTTAAGAATGTTATCATGTTCAACGAACACTTGGAACAGAGTAAAGCATTCAATATTACCTAATGTAACCAAATTTCTATAATGATAAAGTAACACTTGATACATTACGATGCAACTCAAACAAAGTATGGTGGGCGTGATATGTCTACATATCTTGAGATGTTCATATCTGATCAAGTAACACTTGATGCAGAATAAAAGAATGCATATATTGAGAAAGCTTATAACAAGTCTTACTATCACTCAAGCTTCATGATTATCATGTAACACTTAGTTGATGAAAAACTCATGATGATATCAACTGACACTTGATTCATGCATGTTTGATGTACCCAATCAAGTGACACTTAATGCAAGGTATTGTGGTTGACCAAGTGCCACTTGACTATGCATTGAAAATGAGTCAGTCAAGTAACACTCAAGACACCTGCATGAGTTTCAATTGAACTTCAAATGCAATAAAATTATAAATTAACTAACTCGATCTATGGCTCAAAGATCTATTGACTTTCACAAACTAAGGTCAGCTCTAACTTCTATCTATTATTAGAGATACAAGAAACATCCCCAAGGAAGTAGGATTTTAATTAAATCTGTTTTCTGTGGATGTGGGTGATTCTCTTCTGAAATTCATTAGAGGTGAACTAGATTTATGAAATGTAGTATGTGCATTAAATAAATCTGGCCTTCGAAAAAAAAAAATTGAAGGTCGGAATTTGAAGGTTATTGCAACATTCAGTTAAACTCGCTCAGAAAACAATCTAGCTTCCTGTTAAATCCTTCCTAGGAGACAACACTCATAACATGATATTGTTAATAGCAGGTAGTATGGATATTGCAGTTGATTGGAAGCTGGAGCCATCAACAAGTGAGCCTGGTTTCCAATGGGATGACGAAACTAAATGTAAAATGTTATTTATCATAAAAACTCCACTGTAGGTTTGGTGGGCCTGTTTCAGCATTTGGGTTTAGTTGCAATTTTCGCTGAGGTTAATTTGTTTTTGAGCTTTTTTTCTGGTTTGTGTTCCTCCCATGTGAAGTTTTGGGGTGGTTTAGGTTCCTAGTTTATATCGACTATAGCATATCCTTTCCCACAAGGAGGATGTAGCTAAGGCTGGTTCTTCCTGGAAATTAGTTGACCCGGCTATAAGTTTCTCGCCCCAATTAACCTCTAATATGATGAAAGTTATTCTTGTTTGTCACAACGGAGTCATGAAATACTCTTAATCATTCTTATTTGTCAAAAAAAGAGTCGTGCTATATTCTTAAAATGGGATTAAATTAAATATAAAATAGTCCTGGTCCTTGGAACCTGGTATAAACTCAGGAAAACAGTTCTGCCAAAAATTCTCCTGCCTTTCCCAACACGCAGTTATAAGACTTCATTTTAATAAATGACTGGATGTGTTACTTTTGCGGCCTCTTTCAGGAATATGAAAGGAACATATAGAAAAAGAGTACAAACCTGTGGCTCGTGTTGAATGGAAGAGACGCTTCGAAGTTGAATGTCGATTCATGCAAATGTGGCCTGAAAAGAAAAAAGATAATCTTTAGAACGCAAGGCCCTGCTTTGCCTACCTGATCCTCTGCAATTTTGGTTTTTATTTTCAACTTACCATGGATTGCTACCGTTACGTAAAAATGAAAATCCTTGTGGCATTGCCAACACATGATTGGGAATCTATATGAGGATGACAATAAGAGGTTTTAGATTTAAATGTTTTATTTTTAATTAATATTTGAGATTAGTGTTCAATGATTTATTGAACAAATAGGAAATGAAATGAGAGTTGGATTTGAAAACGAAAGAAATTAAATTGCTACTAAAAATAGTATAATTATAACTAGTAATCACACATTGTTGTGCAATGGGTATGTCGAAGAGGTGTGGAAGGTCAATTAAGGAAAATTTTGGTCTAATTTTTGCATACATTTGTGTAGTACATGAGGTCAATTGGTAGGAAATTTAGCAAATGATATTGTTTGTGCAACAAAGGTATCAATGGATAAGTGATAGCTTCAAATTAATTATGCATCCATTTACAAGGATCTAAACATGATTGAAATAAAACCTCTAAATCAAGAAGATAATCATAATCCATTACCAATAGTCTCATGTTATGTTTTCAATAGGGAGAGAGGGAGAGATAGGGATAGAAAGAGGGAGAGATAGAGGGGGGAAGAGCGAGAGAGAGAGAGGGGTAAGGAGATAGAGATAAAGACGAAGATAGAGATGGCGATGGAAGAGGAGAGGGATATGGATAAGGAGGAGATATAAAGAGAGGGAGGGAAGAGGGATAGATAGAGATGGAAGAGATAAATATATAGAGAGGGAGAGATAGAAAGATAAATATATGAAGTGATATATACAGAGAGGTAAAGAGAGGGAGAGCTATAGGGGTAGAGAGATAGAGAGATAATGAAATAGAGATAGACCTGGAGAGATAATGAAATAGAGATAGAGGGAGAGATAGCAAAATAAAGATAGAGGGAGAGATGGAAGAAGAAATATGGAGAGATAGAGTTAGAGAGACAAAGAGATATAGATACAAGAGGTCTAGGAAGAGGGAGGGAGATGGATGGATAGAGAGGAGACATGTCTAGAGATAAAGGAAGGGATGGGAAGATAGAGGTAGAGATGAAGATAGAGAAGAGAGGAAGAAGGATAAAAATAGGTAGAGAGATGGAGATAGACCTATAGGGGGAGGTGAAGATAGAGAGATGGGGAGATGGAGAGGAAGTAATAGATATATATAAAGGAAGAGGGAGAGGGAGATAGACATGTAGAGGAAGAGGGAGAGGGAGAGAGATAGAGATATAGATGGTGAGATATAGTGATAGAGAGATAGAGATATAGAGAGATATAGAGAGGGGGAGAAGGAAATAGATATAGACAAATAAAGATGGAGAGAGGGAGAGAGAAATATGGGGAGATAGAGCGAAGAGAAAGAGGGATAGATAGATGTATGGGAAGATAAATAGAGAAAGATAGAGATGTATGGGAAGAGAAAGGGATAGAGAGAGATATAGAGAGATAGAGACAAGTAATAGAGAGAGAGAGGGAGAAGAAATAGAGAGATAGAGATATAGATAGGGAGGGAGAAACATAAAGTGTATGTGAGAGAGAGTGAGAGATATAGAGATAGAGACAAGGTTGGAGAAATAGGGACTGTGTGTGTGTGTGTGCGTGCTTGTAAGTGAGAGAGAGATAAAGAGGGAAAGAGATATATAAATAGATAGAGAGGGAGGGAGTGAGGGAGAGCGAGAGAAATAGAGAGAGGATAGATGAAAAGTAGAGAGATATAGAAAGAGGGAGTGATAAGGAGAGATGGAGAGAGAGGGATAGATATGGATAGAAAGAGAGATATAGAGAGATAGATATAGTGGGAAAGGTAGAGGGGGAATAGAGAGATGCGGGGAGAGGTAAGGAAATAGAGAGAGGGGAGAGACATAGAGAGGAAGATATCTAGGTATAGATGGAGACGAAGACGAAGACGAAGTAGATATTTTACATATTTTGTATACACATTTCATAGTCAATATAGCTATCAAGGGGCAACATAATATGCTCCAACAAAGGTATCAATGGAGAATTGATAGCTTCAAGTCAACTATGCATCCACTTATAGGGATCCAAACATGATTGAAATAAAAATTTGGAATCAAGAAGATAATCAGGCTCCATTACAAATAAGCTCATGTTATTTTTGCAATAAGGAGAAAGGGGGAGAGAGGGAGAGGTAGGGATAGAAAGAGGGAGAGATAGAGGGGAAGAGTCAGAGAGAGGGGCAAGGAGATTGAGATTGAGAGGAAGATAGAGATAGATATGGAGATGGAGATGGAGAGGAATATTTATCTGTTAAAAGATTATCCTTAGAGCCCATTGTGTATTAAGTAGCAGAAATCAATTGATGAGCATAGGGATTTATTACACGATGAAGTGGCACAATGATATTTGAAAGGCCAATAAACACCATTGTATGTAATCATGTTTTTTAGATCTTTTATCATAAAGAGACCCTTCAAAAAATTATCTCAACTCCACTTTTATATGCTTGGGAGTTGAGTTATCTTTTCAAGTGGGTCGGGTCTATCTTTTAGACCCTCAATAATTTATGTCTTATCTTTTAGAAAATTAGTTGTATTTAAATAGTGAGAATGATGATTTGTTTTTTATTATATCATTTATCAAGTTTATTTTTTTGTATGATTGATCTTTATTTGACCCTTGAATACTTTTGATGGCTTGGATCATTTACTTGTGATAGTTTAACCAAATGATAACTTCTAATTTAGATATATGCTCCCTCATAATATTATAATCTGACATATAAAAATAAAATTTTGTATATAAAATAAAGTATATATCTATATACCATCATTTTTCTCTCGATTAAGTATATCAGTTGTTTTAATTTAGTTAAAATATTAATTTTAGAAAATAAAAATACTTAAAAACTATATAATTATAATTTAAAAAGGAATGTAAAAGCATGTAGATATTTGATCTCAAAAAGTAGTTTTTTAAGTAATGATTTTGTCTCTTCATCACCTTAGTGAAGTCATCATTTATATCTTGATCCTCTACATGTTATTGCATGAGATTACACGGAGAACTTATGCATTAGCAATAAAATAAACAAATTTAACAATATTATCAAGTTGACTCATTTATAATTAATATAAATAGAAAGTAGATATAATACCCATAATATATTTATTAGTTAATTAAAATATACAATTACATTTTTTTTTTTAAGTTCTTAAAAATTAAACAATTGAAACAATACTATAAAATAAAGAATATTGAATGCTTTACAATGAAAGTAAAATTATGCTTTATACAAAAAAAAATAGATTTTTATCTTTTGTTTCTATAGAAGTAATTATAACTTAAAAAATAATGTAAGAGTATGTTGAGATTTTATCTAGATAAAAGTTTGTTTCTTTAAAAGTCAAGATTTCATTTCTTGATCCTATGTATGTTCTTGCATGGAATTTCATGTATTTTCTTTTTTGTCAAATTTCTGCATTAGCAATAGAAATAAATAATTTATTAATAATTTTAAAATATATAATTACATTAATTTTAAAGAGAGAAAATTCTTAAAAATTGAATAATTAAAACAATACTAATGATTTGTAATGAAGAAAAGCTATGGTGTATACAATAAGCTATATGTTTATTCTTTGCTTTATTAAAAAAAATATAAATTAAAAAGGAATGAGAGAGTATGTAGAGATTTGATTTCTAAGAAAGATTAACTTTTTATAAAATAATGATATTATCTCTTTGATTCATTATAAAAAAATATAACTTAAAAATGGGAGAGTATGTAGAGATTTGATTTCTAAAAAAAGCTAGTTTTTTAAAGTAGTGATATTATCTATTGATATTAGCTATTTTTCTATATTACTAAAATTGTTGAATAGTCATATATTTTTCAATAGTTTTACATCATTCTAACAAATTCTAAACCATTTATCATGAAAGTTGGTCGATTAGGTTCATATAGGGAATGCCTTTGGTGTAATTAATATTATAAATTATAAAATTATCATATTATAATTATTAAAAGTGATAGAAATAAAAAGCAAAATTGTTGAATGGTTAGATACTTTTCAATAGTTTTGCATCATTCTATCACATTTTGAACCATTGATCATGAAAGTTAGTCGATTAGGTTCATATAGGGAATACCTTTGGCGTAATTAATATTATAAATTATAAAATTATCATGTTATAATTATTAAAAGTGATAGAAATAAAAAGCAATGTGATGGGATTAATAAATGAAAGGGTAAGTCAAGCTCGGTAGCGTGAGCTTGTAACCCAAGTGGGGACACGTGTAATGTCCCCTTCTCAGATGTGATCGTTTATGTTGACCGTTGGCCTATTCCGGAGACCCGTAGGCTACTCAGATGGTGAAATTAGGGTTTCCTAGTTTTGAGGTGGTTGTTGCTTGAAGTTTGGAAATCGGATTGCGGATTCTTTCTACGTTTTCTGAGAGCTTCGCAGTGGTATGGTCAGTTTGGCATTCCAAGCAACTTCATGAATTTACTATTTTTAGTAAATTCTATTTTTAGCAGTGGACAGGTTGGGTTCAGTTCAGTTGGTCTTCTTCTTCAGTTGGTTCAGCTGGCACTTCAATTTTTGGCCTTGGGTGCATTTTTCTTGGAGAGATAAGTATTTTTCATTATAATATTATATTTTAATATTATAACACCCCTTTACCTAGCAGTACAACTTCATGTTGTTTTTAAAAAGGGGACTTAAAGGGTCAAGGCGTCATTGTGAGTTAAATTATGTTTTAAAAGTCAAATATTGAGCTAAATGAAAAGGACACCTACTTGAGGGATTGACTTTTATTTAAAAGTGAAATATTCAATTAAGGAAAAGGGACGCCTTCTTTTGGAGGGAAATGTTGAATTCAAAATTAGGGTTTTGGGCGCCCTTCTTGAAGCTTCTAGATGGTTCTCTCATGTCTATATAATCAGGCCTCAGCTCTTCATTTGGGATCTTTTGTCTACCACATCGTTATGCTGCTGAATTGTCTTCAGGCACTTGCTTTGAGGAAAGCACACCTCCTAGCATGGGCTCATCTTCTTGCTTGAAAGATAGCAACTAGTTGAGAGGTTAGCTTGTAATAGGTTTGATTTGCATTTTCAGTTTAGTATTTGCATTTGGAGTTCTAGTTTTGCATTTATGTTCATTTCTGGAGTTGTTGAACATCATATGAGAATGTAAGATTTGCTCACAGCTTTTGAAATAAAATTAATTTGGTTCTGGGCATTGAAGAAATCTATTTCCTTAAGCTAGGTGACCATCTTTGCAAAGTTATAGATTTTATGTTGCTCATTTGGATTTTTAAAGAAAAATCGCCCTTTTAAGAGGGTCGTACCTTTTTGGGAATGGCTTTGGGATCTGTGCAAAATAAATAGAAGTCAGTAGGTGATGTTTATGTATTCCATTTGGGGCGCTATCATTCCTAGAGCAATCTGCATTTGGTTTTATGTCAATAGGGTGAGTTTTGAGCAAGTTACGTGCATTCTAGTGAGTTACTATGTTGTTCTGAGTAATTTATGTCATAAACAGTCAATATCAGACTTGGGAAAGTTTAGTGGTTGAGTGAGAAGTTGTTATTAAAATGGTTTGAGAGTATTGGAGAGGTTTCTTAAATTGTTGCAGCATTGAAGGCTTCTAATCTTGTGATTTTGGCAGGTTCTCTAATACATTGTAAGCTGAACAGTAGTACTGTCAGCACGTCTCAATTCTTCTCTTTGATTTTATTGTATTTCCCACTGAATAAGTGGAAGAGGCTGGCTTGCCGCCTATTTACTTTCAGTTCAGTAGTTTAGGGACCCTCTGACCATATGCTCGCCATCTCTCGGTGCCATTCTTGGTTAGGGTTACATTTTGTTCATCATGCATTGATCCTCTGACCATATGCTTGTCTGCACAGGCGCATTCTTGGTTAGAGTTCCCTTCAGTTTGCATTCGCTTAGATCCTCTGACCAATGCTCACACCTTTCCCACATCGGGATCCTGGTGTACATTCTGGTTAGGGTTACTTTCCGTATCGTTTTGGTTTAGTGCTAACCTTAACATGTGCGTGTTCATTGTAATTACATTGTGAAAAACAAAAAAAAAATTGGTTCGGATCATTACAGTGGTATCAGAGCCATGATTTGCCAACCTGTGCCCTACAGTGATTCAGTTGTCAGATGAGTGACAGTGGTTGCAGATACTTCACCAGAGGTCAGGCCAGAAGACAACAGATACAGCTTCCGCCAGTGCCAGAAGCAGATACTCTTTCAGAAGCTTTGAGAGAAATAGGAAGAACAGTGGATACGGGTAAAACAGTTGAGAATATGTCAGACAATCTTAGGCAGGCCATGGATGAGAAAGATGCAAGGATGGAAAAGAAGTTTGATGGGATGATCGAGATGATGTCCCGGTTACTTGCTCGAATGGACCAGCAAACTCCTCAGAATCATACTCCTAATCAAAACCATGCTACAGGAGAAAGCAGTGGAGTCAATGGGAACAATGGGAACAATGGTAATGGAGGAAGTAGAACTATTGGTCAGCATGATGCCACCTCTAGCAAATCAGCCTCTAGTCTACTCTTTCCTACATTCACTCAGAGGGAAGAACTGCAAGTTGAAGCTGCCATTCCTTTGGTAGACGATGCCAGGCAAGCCTACTTGGAGTATGCCACCTTACCCCCTGATCTTAGAGACCAATGGTCCTTTGATCAATTCTTGAACCAGAGAAACAAAAGAAATGGTGGAAGAGTTGATAATCGAGCTTATATGGCTCCTAGAACTGATTTTCATCAAGCCTTAGGGAAGGTATCATTGGCTCACTTCGATGGAAGTGATAAGTGTTCAGCAAGATCGTGGGTTCAGAAGTTAGACAACTACCTTTCACTTCGTCCCATGCCAGAAGAAGATGCCATCAAGTTTGCAACACTTCATTTAGAGGGAGCTGCCCATGAGTGGTGGTACCATGGTTTGGTCACCCTTGGCCATAACCTTATTCGAACCTACAGAGAATTCACCAACAAGTTGATTGATAGGTTCGACACTAAGGATCCTGAAGTAAGATTTCGTGAGCTTGCACAACTGAAGCAACATGGCTCCTTGGATTCTTACATTGCTGATTTCCAGAGACTTTCTGTGATGGTGCCCAACATCACTGAAAGAAGGTTGGTTGTTTTGTTCTCTGAAGGTTTGGTTGAACCCTTGAAAGGGTGGGTTAAAGCTTTCGATCCACCAAGTCTTGAAGAAGCAATCAAGAAGTCCCGAAGTATGGAGTTATCAGCCCCTAGGCCTAAATTCCCGCCTAAGCCTTTTGGCCATAAGAAGGAGAAGAGACATTCTTCAAATCAGCACAAGATGTTTCCACCTAAGTTGACTGAAGAGCAACGTGAACAGCTCAGAAAAGAGGGCAAGTGTTACACATGTTTAGGGCCTTGGACTAAGGGTCATAGATGTCCTGGAAGAGGACGTTATAATCAAATGGGGACCTATTCTAATTATGGATCAGAATCTGATATGTCTGATCAGCAGTTTTATTTTGGGGACAACGAAGAAGAAAGAGCCACAGAAGAGTCTGATCATGAGCAAGGAGTTGGGGGCCCTATTGCCCAACTCTCTAGTTTCCAAAAGAACGAATCTTTCAAGGTTCGTGGTGGAGTTTGAGGTCATCGTATTGTTGCATTAATTGATACTGGTGCAACGCATAACTTCATTGATGAAGGTGTGGTTGCAAAGAGAGGTCTCAAAACTAAAGAATTTGAAGGCTTCAAAGTCATGGTGGCTGATGGGTTTCATATTTCCTGCACCCGAAAAGTTCCTAACATGTCCATGCAGTTAGGAAACTATGAAGTCAAAGATGACTTCTATGTGGTTACTATTGGTGACACAGATGAATTACTTGGCATACAATGGTTACATTCACTTGGTGAAATCTCTCTCAATCTACAAACCATGGAGCTCAAGTTCCAATTTGATGGGAAGAGGGTGGTGTTGAGAGGAATGTCCAATGGTGGTCCTTGAATAGTTTCATTCAAAAGAATGGAGAGGCTGATTCGGCATGACCAAGTTGAGTGGGCTGCGGAATGCATGGTCCTTCCAGCTAGTCCAGTTGAGACAAAGAGGGATTATCCTCTAGATATTCAGTCTATACTTACCAAGAGGAGTAAGGTGTTTGTTGATTTACCTCCTGGGCCACCTCCTGAAAGAGGAGTTGAACATGTCATTGAACTCAAGGAAGCGGCCAAACCAGTCATCACAACACCGTATCGGTATCCTAAGAAGCACAAGGATGAGATTGAGAAGAACATAAAAGAACTCTTGGAGATGGGCTTCATTCGTCCTAGCAAGAGTCCCTTCGCTTCAGCTGTAGTTCTTGTGAAGAAGAAGGATGGCACCATCCGCATGTGTGTGGATTATCGTGCCTTGAATCAAAGCACAATAAAGAATTGGTACCCTATTCCTCGGATTAACGAGCTCATTGATGAGCTACATGGTGCCAAGTTCTTTTCAAAAATTGATTTGAGGTCGGGTTACTATCAAATCTGGATGAGAGGTTCATATGTTGAGAAGACGGCATTCAGATGCCACTATGGTCATTTTGAGTTCCTATTCATTCCCTTTGGCTTGACTAATGCTCCAGCCACCTTCCAGTCTTGCATGAACAGAGTTTTCCAGAAACAGTTGAGGAAATTTGTGTTGATCTTCTCTAATGACATTCTCATTTTCAGCAACACGTGGGAAGAACATCTCAAGCACTTGGAGGAAGTGCTTAGCATTCTTGAATCTGAAAGCCTGTTTGCCAAAGAGTCCAAATGTGAATTTGGAATGAAGGAGCTGCTCTACCTTGGTCATATAATCAGCGCTGATGGGGTGAAGGTTGATCCTGAAAAGATTAAGGCAATAGTTGATTGGCCACCTCCAGAAAACTTGACTCATTTAAAGGGGTTTTTGGGTCTTTGTGGCTTCTACAGAAGGTTCGTGAAGGGCTACTCTCAAAGTGCTGCTCCTCTTACTGACCTCACTAAAATGGGGGATTTCATGTGGTCAGAAAAGGCTCAAAGTGTGTTTGATAAGTTCAAGAAAATCATGAGTTCTTGTCCAGTATTGGCCATACCATATTTCTCCAAACCTTTCGAGTTATAGTGTGATGCATCAGGGGAAGGTGTTGGGGCTGTTTTGATGCAAGATAAGCATCCCATTGTGTTTGAAAGCAAAAAACTGAGGGGCGTTGAAAGGACCTATTCTATCTATGACAAAGAAATGCTTGCAATCATGCATGCATTAGCCAAGTTCAGACAATATCTTGTGGGGAGAAAATTCGTGGTCAAGACTGATCACAATAGTCTCAAGCACTTCATGCATCAAAAGGACTTGAATGAAAGACAACAGAAGTGGGTGAGTAAGCTTCAAGCTTACGATTTTGACATTGAGTATGTCAAAGGAAAGAACAACATTGTGGCAGATGCTTTATCAAGGAGGCCTCATTTGAGCTCATTGTGTGAGCTTACTGCTGATTGGAAGGAGATGTTGCTTGCTGATTATGCCAAAAATCAGTTTGCAACCAGCATCATTGAAGGTACTTTTCATGATGAAAGGTACAAGGTAGTTGATGGGTTGATATATTACAAGGGAAGAATCTTTTTGGTGGCTGATTCCAAACTTAAGAAGAAGATTTTGATGACTTTTCATGACATCCCACTTGCTGGTCATCAAGGATATTTCAAGACATATAGGAAAATTCGAGAGAGGTTCTCTTGGAAGGGGTTGAAAGAGGAAGTTCAGCGTTACATCAAGGAGTGTAGCACTTGTCAAATGAACAAAAATGAGCACTCCCTTCCAGCCGATCTACTGCAGCCACTTCCCATTCCAAATCAAAAATGGGAAAGCATTTCGATGGATTTCATCACTGGTTTGCCTAGGGCTCAAGGCAAAGATTGTATTTATGTTGTAGTGGACATATTGACCAAGTTCGCTCACTTCTTTCCATCACTAGCACATTTTCAGCAGCTCAAGTTGCAGATATGTTTTTCCATGAAGTATTTAGATTGCATGGGTTGCCAAAAAACATTGTGAGTGATAGGGACAGCAAGTTCCTAAGCACCTTTTGGCAAGAAATTTTTAGGATGAGTGGTACAGTGCTTACTCCAAGCACTAGCTATCACCCTCAAACAGATGGTCAAACTGAGATAGTGAACAAATGGTTGGAGGGCTATCTTAGGAATTATGTCTCGGAGCAGCAAAGAGCATGGGTGAAATGGCTCCACATTGGAGAGTATTGCTACAATTCATCCTTCCACATGTCAATAAAGATGTCTCCATTCATGGCTCTCTATGGTTATGAGGCTCCCAGCTTTGCTGATTTGGTATTTGGTGATAGCAAAGCTCCTCAAGCCAAGGATTGGTTGCAACAAAGTCAAGACATTTTGAAATCCTTGAAGAAAAACCTTCAAATGGCACAAAATCAGTAGAAGATGTACGCTGATCAGCAGCGTGTTGAGCGTTCATTTGAGGTTGGTGATATGGTTTATCTCCGCCTTCAGCCTTACAGACAGTCTACACTCAAGAAGAGTGGAGCTGAGAAGCTAAAACCTCACTTCTATGGGCCATTCAAAGTTGTCATAAAGGTTGGAGCAGTGGCTTATGAGTTGGAACTACCTTCGAGTAGTAAGGTCCACAACGTTTTCCATGTGTCTCGCCTCAAAAAGGCACTTGGACACAATGTTGTAGCTTCATCACAGTTGCCTCCTTTAGATGAAGAAGGGCAGTTGACCTTGATTCCATAAGAGATTATTGACTTCAGAGAGCGCTCTTTGAGGAGGAGAACAGTCAAAGAGTACTTGGTGAAGTGGAAGAATTTACCTTTGGAGGATGCTACTTGGGAGAATGAGGAAATTCTACAGCATCCAGACTTGCGATTGCTTGAGGGAAAGCAATCTTGGGAAGGGCGGACTGTAATGTCCCCTTCTCAGATGTGATCATTTATGTTGACCGTTGGCCTATTCCGGAGACCCGTAGGCTACTCGGATGGTGAAATTAGGGTTTCCTAGTTTTGAGGTGGTTATTGCTTGAAGTTTGGAAATCGGATTGTGGATTCTTTCTGGGTTTTCAGAGAGCTTCGCAATGGTATGGTCAGTTTGGCATTTCGAGCAACTTCATGAATTTACTATTTTTAGCAGTGGACAGGTTGGGTTCAATTCAGTTGGTCTTCTTCTTCAGTTGGTTCCGCTGGCACTTCAATTTTTGGCCTTGGGTGCATTTTTCTTGGAGAGATAAGTATTTTTCATTATAATATTATATTTTAATATTATAACACCCCTTTACCTAGCAGTACAACTTCATGTTGTTTTTAAAAAGGGGACTTAAAGGGTCAAGGCGTCATTGTGAGTTAAATTATGTTTCAAAAGTCAAATATTGAGCTAAATGAAAAGGACGCCTACTTGAGGGATTGAATTTTATTTAAAAGTGAAATATTTCATTAAGGAAAAGGGACGCCTTCTTTTGGAGGGAAATGCTGAATTCAAAATTAGGGTTTTGGGCGCCCTTCTTGAAGCTTCTAGATGGTTCTCTCATGTCTATATAATCAGGCCTCAGCTCTTCATTTGGGATCTTTTGTCTACCACATCGTTATGCTACTGAATTGTCTTCAAGCACTCGCTTCGAGGAAAGAACACCTCCTAGCATGGGCTCATCTTCTTGCTTGAAAGATAACAACTAGTTGAGAGGTTAACTTGTAATAGGTTTGATTTGCATTTTCAGTTTAGTATTTGCATTTGGAGTTCTAGTTTTGCATTTATGTTCATTTCTGGAGTTGCTGAACATCATATGAGAATGTAAGATTTGCTCACAGCTTTTGAAATAAAATTAATTTGGTTCTGGGCATTGAAGAAATCTATTTCCTTAAGCTAGGTGACCATCTTTGCAAAGTTATAGATTTTATGTTGCTCATTTGGATTTTTAAAGAAAAATCGCCCTTTTAAGAGGGTTGTACCTTTCTGGGAATGGCTTTGGGATCTGTGCAAAATAAATAGAAGTCAATAGGTGATGTTTATGTATTCCATTTGGGGCACCATCATTCCTAGAGCAATCTGCATTTGGTTTTATGTCAATAGGGTGAGTTTTGAGCAAGTTACGTGCATTCTAGTGAGTTACTATGTTGCTGTTTTGAGTAATTTCTGTCATAAACAGTCAATATCAGACTTGGGAAAGTTTAGTGGTTGAGTGAGAAGTTGTATTAAAAGGGTTTGAGAGTATTGGAGAGGTTTATTAAATTGTTGCAGCATTGAAGGCTTCTAATCTTGTGATTTTGGCAGGTTCTCTAATACATTGTAAGTTGAACAGTAGTACTGTCAGCACTTCTCAATTCTTCTTTTTGATTTTATTGTATTTCCCACTGAATAAGTGGAAGAGGCTGGCTTGTTGCCTATTTACTTTCAGTTCAGTAGTTTAGGGACCCTCTGACCATATGCTCGCCATCTCTCGACGCCATTCTTGGTTAGGGTTACATTTTGTTCATCATGCATTGATCCTCTGACCATATGCTCGTCTGCATAGGCGCATTCTTGGTTAGAGTTCCCTTCAATTTGCATTCGCATAGATCCTCTGACCAATGCTCACACCTTGCCCACATCGGGACCCTGGTGTACATTCTAGTTAGGGTTACTTTCCGCATCATTTTGGTTTAGTGCTAACCTTAACAGGTGCGTGTTCATTGTAATTGCATTGTGAAAAACAAAAAAAAAATGGTCCAGATCATTACAACACGTAAGGTGGAGGAACAGGCGAGTGAAAGTCGGTAGGAGGGAAGATGCCCTGCTCCAAGTAGAGAGTTGTTGTGAGGCCCCCCTTCGAAGGAAGGGTTGTCTCACAGAGTAAAGCGGGAGGGGACTGCGTGAGGCTGGTTTCACAGAGCAACGACAACCTCCCGCTCCTTACAGTGGAAGGATTACGAGCTGCTTTCCCCTCTGACCGCAATCCTCCCTGGGACCCCAACCTTTTATTGGGGAACTTGAACAAACTTTTTAGAAAGAGAGAATTTTTTTAGCATGGAACACTGTACTTCTTGGAACGCACCTCTCCGCCCCAACAATAGTTTTTCAAAAAAAAGAGTCATTATGTGAAAGATTTGGGCTTCCATGGTAATTATTGGGAAGGGAGATGCCCTTTTTTTCAAGCTTCAGTAGCTCCATCTCCTAGTTTTGGTTGTCATGATGTGTTTTCAAAGGATCCTTGGGGTTTTCGTGGTTCTTTTAAGGGCTTGACACCTTACAGGGGCTCTTTTATGGGCCCGACTTCTTTTCGAGGTCGTCAGGACAAATCTCTAGGAGGAACCTTTTATCATAGGTGTGGTAAGCAACCTTTTTTTGATATTTGTGGTTCAGATTCTAGTTCTCAGGATGTTTCTTCAAACTCATCTCATCGCTCTTGGGCTGAGGTGGTTTCTGGCCGTTTTCCATGTACATTCCCTAATAATATTCTTCTCATTCCACCAATATCTAGAAATCCTTCGCATCCTACTACGTTTCCTAATAATATTTTGATTGATAGTGGAGCTTCCTTCAATCCAAATCATAGAGTCATTCCTACCACATTTCCTAATTCCATCCCAATTTCTCGCTCTTTTATGGATTAAAAGTGTAAAAATTCAAAGGATTATTCATTCCACAAACAGGAGGTGGTTGGAAAAGTTTTTGAAATAAATTATCAAAAGCAAAGTTGGTGTTTGATTCAAAAAGGGATTTTTCCTTCTCAATGAATTGTTCCAGTTACATTCTCTGAGGAAATGCTTTAGCCTCAAGTGTGTGATCTTCAGGGGATAGCTCTTATTTGTAAGTTTTGGAAATTCTCTCCTCCGTTGAAATTTTTAAAATCTTGGGTTTTTCAAGAATGGGAAGGCTCTTCTCAAGTGTTTTATCTGAACAAGGGAGAGGGATTCTTTGTTGTTATTTTTGAAAATATGGAGTTTAGAAATGTCGTTCATAAGGTTAAATCATGGTTTTGTGAAGGTTCAAGTTTATATACTACTCCTTGGATCCCTAATTTCTCTCCTGTACAAGCTAGGGTAAGGTTCATGGCCTTTTGGATTCAATTGCAGGGCCGACCACTTGAGTACAGAGAGACTAAGATTGTAGAAATTCTGGGGAATCAAATTGGTATATTTATTCGTCATGACCTGAATTATTTTATGAATCCCTTCGTGTGTGTGAGGTTTTGTGTTCTTTTTGATGTAACTAAGTGTCTACCTTTTATTGTCAACATCACATCTCCTTATGGGGTGTGGAAACAAGAAATAGTAGTTGAAGATCCTAAATTTTTTTTTCATCTTGTCATTATCTTATGCATTTGGGTAATGAGTGTCAAGTGGTTGAGGAAATTGAGGATAAACTTCATTCTCAAAACGTTGAGGTCAACCCTTCATCTCAGAAGGTAGAGATCAATCCTTATTTTCAAAAGGCGGCTATGCATTCTCCATGTGTATATTATGTTGAGCAATTTTCTGAATCAGATGTGATTCATGGGTGGGATATGTAGGATAAAACATATTGTCCTTCAATTGTTTATCGGGGTTCTTCTAGTGGGAAAATTATTCCTGTCATGAATCAACATTTATCAAAAGATAGTTCCAAGTGTGGATCGGTTAACTTGGTATCTACCTCTCCAGAAAGTATAATCTATGTATCAAAGGAGTTTCCTCCCACTCATACTAGTTACATTATTACCTTGCCTATTGGATGGGAAAACTTACTATCCATAAATATTTTCTTTAATTCCCTACGGCTTCTTGTTCCATCAATCAAGTGTGTTAGTTTTTAGCAAATCAATGGTTGTGCTACCATGTTAATTGTTGGTTTGGATAATCAGTCTGCATTAGCTCACTTTTTGGAGAGTGTTCGTAAAAGGGATTGCAATTTTCTTTTTCCTAAGCAATCTACAAGGGAGTCTCCATCTCCTGGTCTTTCTTCTTTTTCTACTGATAATCAATTGGAGACATTTGTATATGAAGCACTTTCTTCGATAGGGGAAGTACTTATTGAAGAAATTACAACAGAGGTGTTAGAAGCAGAATGTGAGTTTGATCTTCTTCATTTATCTTCTATAGTTCAAGTCCCACTAATTCCTCTTAGTAGTAAAAATTCTCCTACTAAAAGAGGTAGGAAATCATTTATCGTCAAGCTTCAAGAGGAAATTGATGCAGGTATTCAATCCACCTTAGATGGTCACAAGCTAGGTGAGAGTGAGAAGCAAAAAAGGCCAAGGAGAGCTTGTTGCTCTCCTAAGGCATTATGAAAATAATATCTTGAAATGTCAGAGGCATCAATGCCTCTAACAAAAGGATCCAAATTAAGCAACAATTGGATTCTTGCGGTGCAGATGTAGTGGTTTTACAAGAAACAAAAATATCAAGTGAAGCATTTGAAAAATTTGGTAAACAATGGTCTAAGTGGAAATATTTCTAATCTCCCTCACAAGGACCATCTGGTGGTCTTATCACTCTATGGAATGAAAAAATAGTAAGCATTTCACAAATTAATTGTAAGAGTAATTGGTAGTTAATGCGGATTACTCATTTTGATTTACAATTTTGTTCGATCAATGTTTATGGTCCAGTCAGTTCAGTGGGGAAAAATAGTCTTTGGGGTGAGTTGAATCAATTGTTGGATTAGTTGGGTCAAGATAAGGTCATTTTAACAGGTGATTTCAATGCTATCACTTCATTTCCTGAGAAAATAGGAGGGATTTTTCCATCTAAAAAGGACATGGAAAACTTTCAGTCCTTCATCCAAGGTAATGCTTTGGTGGATATAATCCCTGGGAATGGTAGATTTACTTGGACTAATGGGAGGCAAAACTTTCTGCAGATAGCAGAAAGATTGGATAAATTTTTTACTTCACCAACTTGGGGTGTAACTGATTATGATTTAGTATCACAAATCTTGTCTTTCACTGCTTTTGATCATTTTGCAATTTCTCTGGATTTGTGTGCAAAGAGTGTTAAGCCAAAATGGAAATCTTCATTTAAATTTGAGGCAATGTGGTTCCGCCATCCTCAATTTTTAAGTCTTCTAAGGCAATGGTGGTTAAGTGCACCTTCTTGCAAAGGTTCTAGGATGTTTCAGCTCAATATGAAATTGGACCACATGAAAAAGTAGATAAAAGTGTGGAACTTGCAAGTGTTTAAAAATGTTTTTGTGCAAAAGGAGTTGGTTTATAAAAAACTTTCTAAGGTAAATGAAGCAATTATTGAGAAGGGTTTAAATAATGTGTTATTTCAAGGACAAAAGTCACTTCAATTGGAATGGAAAGAATTGATTGCAAGGGAGGAAGTGTATTGGAGGCAAAAGTCAAGAGAGTTGTGGCTGAAGGATGGGGATAGAAATACCAAGTTTTTTCATATCTCTGCACAAATCAAGAAGTCTAAAAATTCAATTTTCTCAATACATGACAATATCACAAGTACTTGTTTAACAAAAGAAGTGGATATCCAAAATGAAGGTATTAAATTCTTTTCTTCTTTGTTAATCTGCTAATAAGTCTGATAATGTTCAATTGGTAAGAGATAGGGAGGATCTTCTTCAAGTTATCCCACAATTAATCCTTCCAGAAGATAATGAGAGGCTCTTGGCTCCTTTCTCATTAAAGGAGATTAAAGATCTTGTTTTTTCTATGCCACCAGATAAGGCCCTAGGCCCAGATGGTTTCACGACCATATTTTTTCAAAAATGTTGGGATTTTGTGGGTATAGATATCTTGAATGCAATGGAGGAGTCAAGAAAATTTGGTGGTATGTTAAGAAAATTTAATGTGACACATAGCTATCATTCCAAAGGTTGATCAGCCACATTCATTTTCTGATTTCAGGCCTATTTCATTGTGCAATACTATTTATAAATTTTTTACCAAAGCCATTTATCTTCGTTTACACCCACTTGTATCCAAAATTGTTTCAAAAGAGCAAGGGGATTTCATACCAGGAAGGGAAACATCTGAGGGAGAAATAGTGGCTCATGAAGTTCTTCATTTAGTGGCCAAGGCAAAAATTTATGCAATGATTATAAAATTGGATATGCAAAAGGCATATGAAAGGGTTGATTGGGATTTTTTGAATCAGGTATTACTCAGGTTTGGTTTTTCAGATAAGTGGTGTAAGTGGATCATGAGTTGTTTGTCCACTATGAAATTTTCAGTTTTGTTAAATGGTTCGCCCGTTGGTTTTTTTGGTTCCACTCAAGGTGTTTGTCAAGGGGATCCCCTTTCACCCTTTCTTTTCATAATTTTAATAGAGGCTTTGAGCAGGTCAATTCACATGGCTTTTAGTCAGGGCTCTATTTAGGGAATCTCAATTCCAAATACAAATGTTACAGTTACTCATTCTTTGTTTGCTGATGATACTCTTCTCTTTGGTAAGGAAGCTATAACTGAAGCAAAACATTTAAAATCAATCCTTGATAGATATTGTTCAATTTTTGGTCAAAAAATTAATGAGGCCAAATCAAAAGTATATATTTTTAACACTAAAAATGTTGTTGAAAAAAGAATAGTAAAGATACTAGGCTTTTAACAAGTCCAACTCCCATGCAAGTATCTAGGTATACCCTTCTTTGTTGGGCATAATAAGATCTCTTACTGGCACAAAATCATCCTTAGTATTAAAACAAGAGTTGCGTCTTGGAAAGGACGGTGGTTGTCTTTGTCTGGTAGAATTTTGTTGGTCAAGACAGTGTTGTCTACAATTCCTAATTATATTTGTCTGTTATGAAAGCAGCCAAATCAATTATAACTCAAATCCAAATGTTGATCAAGAAATTTTTGTGGTCTAGTAATATGGATAGTAAAAAGAAAATCCCTTTAATATCATTGGAAACTATGTGTCTAGAGAAACTAAAAGGAGGTGTGGGTCTTCATAGCATAATGGATAGAAATATGGCTCTAGGTGCAAAAATGTTTTGGCACATGTATGCTAGGCCTCACTTGAAATGGTGTAAGATAATGCAACTGAAATATTTGGATAATGTAATTCCATCAAGAATATTCACAGTTCAAAATCCTTCTTCAGGGTCTATGATGTGGAATTTTTTAGTCTCTTGTAGAAAAATAATTCTACCTTATTTATCTTGGGAGGTAAATGATAGGGAAAAGGCACATTTCTGGAAAGATTCATGGAATGGATATCCGAGTTTGAATTCTTTGCATGATTTTCATAGTACTGAAGTTCTGTTGTCAGAAATTTGGGGAGTTAATTTGAGAGAATATATTCATATAGTGGATCCTTTATCTGGAAGAGTAACTTGGCAGGAATTTTATGGCGTGGCAATTGCTAATGAGCACAAGGTCTTATTGAAATCTATTTTACAAAAAAGGATTGTGTATTGTAATGATAAAGTTGATAGATTAATCTAGACAAAGTTTGATTTCGATTCATATACAGTTAGAGATGGTTATAAGTCATTTTCTCAGTTAGGGGTACATGTAGAAAAACAAAGAGCATACAATTTTTGTTGGAATTCTATGAATTTTCCAAAAGCTGGTTGTTTCTCTTGGTTAGCTATCAGAAACAAGATTCTAACTAGTGATAAAATTTCAAAGCTAGGGATTGTGGATCCTTTTAAATGTGTACTTTGTAATGAGGAATTTGAAGATGTCAATCATCTTTTCTTACAATGTGTGGTAGCACACAAATGTTGGCTTTTTGTATTGGATAAAATGAATTTTTATTCACCATTACCTGATACTCTCTAGAAATTATTTTCAGGATGGCCAGTTCTTTATTCCAAATCCTTTTTTGCCAGCATCTGGTCAATAATTCCCGCATCAATACTTTGGGTTTTATGGTGGACAAGAAATAGGGTAATCTTTCATAAAGAAAAATTTAACCTTTAGCATCTATTGGTTACATTGGAGCAATCAATCTCAGAAGTTATAAACGGTTATGCCAACAAAGTCAAGCATGTGGGGTCTGCATTTACAAATCGAGATTCTAGAGTAATGGGGAATTGGCCACTCATTATGTTACCTTTTAAAGGAAGTTTGTTTCAGATTGCTCAGAAAGTTAATAGAAAAGAAATCAGATGGTCACCTCCATCACAGGGCTTGTTTAAATTGAATTGTGATGGGGCATCCAGAGGGAATCCGGGGGTGTTAGGATTAGGTGTAATCATTAGAGATTACAATGGTTTTGTGCTTTGTGCTAGATCTTATAAGCTGCAAAAAGGAACTAACAATGAAGTTGAGTCTTAAGCATTGATTTATGGTCTACAATTAGCTCTTCGCTTTAAGCTTACAAAGATTTAGATTGAAGGGGATTCTTTGGTAATCATAACTGCATGTAAAGAGAGGAATTTAGTGAGCTAGAAATTGGGTTATATCATGAAGTAGATATGGGCACTGTTCGACAAATTTGAATTATATCAAATAAATCATGTATACATAAAAGGTAACAGTGTTGCAATTTTTTTTGGCCAATTATGGTTGTGACCAATTAAGTGAGGAAGTTTTCCATGATGAAGAGTCACTTGGAACTAAATTTGTTGAAGTTTTGTCAAGAGATAATGCAGAGTTTATGGATTAACGGTAAAAGATTAATTCAAAATTGCAACAACACACTAGAGTAGCAATTAAAATAAGTGGGAAAGTATAGAAATTTTATGTTTTACAAGTTACAAAGTTGAATGGGAATTCAACCACATGGTAATGGATAATGGGTATAGTAATTAAAGTAAAGTGCATGACATGTGTAGTATCTCAAAACTGACGTGTATCATTTTGCAAGCCTGATGTGTAAGGTAATATAACTGGGGATTACTTTGTTACACTTTAAAAAAAAAAGTTAACGAAATGTACAACTGTTTATGAAGCAAATGATAGGTGTCACAAGCTTATGTATAGATGTCACGGCTCTGAGGATGGATGGTCGCTTAGGTTAGCAAATGTCAAGGAAAAGTTAAAATCCAATACAACATGTGCAGAAGATAGGGATGGTATTCTTCATATTTCACGGGTACAAAGGGTATCATTCTACATCATTGTTGGCTATTATGTGGGAGCATGTATCTAATCTGTGGTATGATTGCAAGTAATAAGATCATGTGAAATCCCTGGCCTATAAGTTGGGTATCAGTTGGAATGTGTGCAGTTTGAGACAAATGGGAGCTTTCTGGGAGACGTACAAAATATGCTCTTCAAGTACCCCTAATGGCACTCAAAATTTATGTTCCACTATCAGGATGCAAGCATTGGAATTGTTTGAATTAATAGTGTGTGTCATTGTGTAGGATATAGGTGTCAAGCCAAGTTGGTTCAAAAGGTGCAAACATGGAACAAATTTAAATCTTGATTGGTACTTTCTGATAAGCGGATTTAGCAAAGATAATGGAGGCATGGATAAATTTATCATTTGTTATTGAATGACATTGATAAGTTTGGATTTTAATTTAGTTTTGATCAGAAATCACCTTGCATCTCTTCTAAACTGGTCAAGTTATAATATTTTTGGATGGAGAGTACAATTAGTACAAGTTTTGGTTACATATTTCATAAAAGCCAATGTTGGCCTAGAGATGGCAAATAAATTTGCGGATAGGTGGGTTAAACTGACACAATTAAGCTTGTTGCCTGTGAGAAGAGTTTGGCGAAGAGTGGTTATGTTCTCAGAAGAAAGTTCCATTAGTGGTGAACTTAGGGTGCCAAAGGTATTATGTGAAAATTGCAGTAGGCGGCAGATGGAATTCTATTCGAGAAATTACATGGTCTTCATTCTAGTTAAAGATTGGGAGCTACCAATTTCAGAAGAAATAGGTGATGATGAACTCCTTCTAGTCTTCAAAGGACATTGTTCAATCTTCATCAAGCATATTAAGTGAATTATTGGGAAAGCAATTTTGGAACCTGAAGCAAAGAGGGTAATTTATCCTTCTCAATTCCTTTCAGTGTTCTTTTCAAATTTATTGGATTTGCTTCAGGATGTTAGAATGGTATAATTGGTTGTTGCTAAGGTTGTGAATGAAGAGTTTTTTCCAAATGGTGTTCTCGCCAAAGCTTGTCAGAGGTATGATTTGTGGAAGGGTCAGGGTTATGTAGGTGGTTTGTTTCCAAGGCATTTCTTGTTGCATCACACAACATTTCCAAAATTGTTTGTTGCAATAAACAAATCCCTGTCTCAGTAAAGCTCCACTCTCATGTTGAATGCTCTGAGAAGATATACAACCAAGTTTGATGAAGAATTAACATAGAAAGTTAAAGCGATTTTCTAGGCTATAATGGTTCTCCTAGTTCATGTACATGACCCTCCTCTATCGCCTCCAATGCCTATGCTTGAAGATGAGACTAGCACACATCACCAGTCTAAAGGAGAGGTGTAACTAGAATATGAGAGAGGGATTAATCTCAATAACAGGCCGAAATATGATCCCACAGAAGGTGATATGCTTGATGATAACAATATTGCCGAAGAGCAAGGTGAAAATGTCACTCTAGAAATGATGGAGGAATAGTTTGTTCGAAGGAGGACAATTTTTGCATAATGCATAGTGAAGTTTGGTCAAGGCAAGCAAAATCTGAAAGCATAGCGAACATGGCTGTCAATGGTTTTTGATCGAGGGTGGTTTTTGGTTGAAGGTCACAAAAAGTTGATGGAGAAATATGCTCGAAGACAGGAGTATGAAAAATCTTTTTTGTTAATATGTTATATTGTCAAAAAGAAATATATGTAAAACCAGAAAAAAACTATCAAGCATACTCTGAAGATGATCGGGATACTGATCTATAGTAGCTATGTTTATAAAGTAGATCAGGATACATGATGAACAATCCTTCTATAATGTAAATTTCATATTATATCAATATATGTCTAGGCAATAGATTTTTGTTGAAAATAAATAAATAAATAAATGAAAGGTAAGGTAAGATGGAAAGGTTGGACAAGAAAAGAACTAAAAAATACAACTAAAATCATAAGGCATTGTTAATACAAGAAAATATCTAGTAAGAGACAGTAAAGGTGGAAGGAAAATTAATTAAAAATAAACTAGAAGAGAGGTATTATGAAAAATAAAATAATGTAATTACAATAAAAGAATATTAATAAAATTATTAATCTAATTAATAGAACTTGGTATTGAAAGGGATACTACTATTAAAGCAAGTGTCACGTAGTGGCTAGTACTTTCCTTTATAGTATTGTAATTATTGTTTTTTAGATTTGGGAAAAAATAAATGTAAGTTTTACTAATGTGAATAAAAATAAATTTAAGTTTTGTTAATTATAGTGTTTTAGTATTGTTAATTAGTTATTTTCATGACCTAACCCTAACCCTAACTCACACCTTAACTCTAATCCTAATCCTAACCCTAACCTTAACCGTAACAATAAATTATAAACCATAATCCTAATCCTAGACCTATCTCTAACCCTAACTATGGTTTTAACACTATCCATAACTATGGTTGTAACCCTAACCCTAACAATAAAGAATTGTAAGTGACATTAAAAAAAAACTATGAAAATATTGGGAATAAGATTTGAAATAAAGATAATAAAATTTTGGAGGATTATATCTATTAATCATATTTTAGTGATTTTTATTAGTAATATTTTTTTTTGGCAAACCACTTATAATATTATATTATATAAATAGATAATTACATATACTGGTTCAAAGGGCATACTAGCAGGAAAGAACCAATAAGAAAACCTCTAGTTATAGCCCAAAATTAAACTACAAGTTTGTTCGATTTCGTACAATTCTGAAGATTATATGGCATGCTTAGAACACAAAATTCAACACTGAGAACCCCAAAACACCCACCCCAAACTTATTCTATCCCACTATGTGAGAATTTTCCAAAAAAGGATACCTGACAAATGTGGCCTTAACCCACTGATGACAAGTTTAAAGCCCCAACAAAATTTGAAAAAACCCATTAAAACAATTTCACCTTTTCAATGACCCCCCATTAACCGAATTTTTATCCTGCCCTTCTGAACCCTCTACCAATTGAAGACCCCTCTAAAAAACCTTCTGCTATGAATAGGGGCTCTGAGTGGATTGGATAGAGAAACTGGACGTGACGTAGCCACCAAAGATGTTTGTGCCTGAGCTTTGTTATACAACCGACTTGGAGCCATTTAAACATGATTTTGTCCTCGAATTGGTAGATTTACTCCAAGCTGAAGGTCCAAAAGAACACCATTGCGTGGAGGAGGTGGGACAAAAGCACGAAGATAAGCAAGGGCATAATATGTCTCCTTGATTTCCAATTCCATCATAGAACAAGTGTGCCTCTGGTGTTTCCTTAAGGCACGCGACACAATATTGTCATTGTTAAACTGCAACACTAGTCTAATGGCAGAAAAAAACTCTTCAAAGCACTATCTTTTTTGCACTAAATCCCTCGGAAACAACCCTCCAATAAACCCTTCCCCAACAGAGAAATTATAGTTTTGGATCGCACGAAGAATTGCATTATCCAAAATAAACTGAACTTTGATATACTTCCTAGCCAAATCCTCCAATTCGACCAGAGACTATTAAATCAAGAGCATTTGATAGAAAAATGGAGATCACCTGTGATGGGAAAATAATTTGACGCGCCTGCGGACTGGTAATCTGGAGACCCAAGATGATACGAATGCTATCTTCGACTCTTGCATTGTCTATGATGAACATTGTCTTCAGGACATCCCGAGTAAGGTATTCTTCCACCAGTCTCTCCCACGGTCTGGCTGGTAACGAAACCCTCAAATTCCATGGGCGATATGCCATTATACTTGGACTGGAATGAAAAAGTGTCAAATCTTAAACTGCAGGATTTTATTGCCTCTCACTACCTTTCTGCTAATGCTTTTAACTGTGCAGATGAATTCCTTCAAATGCCTATTTAAAGCCAAATTCTGTGTAAATGGAGTGCATATTCATAATGAGAAGGTGTGTGAAAGGCTAAGCATTTAACACCTCTGTTTACCTCTTTAAAATTTGGCTCGTGCTAGACAAATTCCCAAATGCAAAATGGTTGGTAACGCACTAAAAAACATCATTTACCAGTATGTTGAAAATATAAAAAAATGTTACGCAACTAATTTGCATGGACTGATGCAACTTAAATGGACAATATCAGACATGATCACATCATCAAGTGATAAGAATGGCCCTTAATAACTGATGTGAATCGTCCTTTATTCTGCTGCATATAAACCTGAGGCTTAAAGATTAATTATTGCCTCAAAAAAAGCCCAAGCCACATGCTTATAATTCCAGCTCAGAATTGATATGGCATATGTTATCCACGGTGGCTTTGTCACATGCTTATACTTCCAGCTCAAAGTTGATTTGGCATATGGAAACCATGGTGGCTTTGCTTCATAACTTTAAGGATATTTAGATAGTCAAAGAATAAGTTTATGCCATTAAAAAACAAGATTACCTCTTTGCTTCTTGTTGAATTAGATCAAATAACTGAGGAATTTCTTTTAACTGATTTATTTCCTATGAAACATGAATCTCCCTGTTCTCGCATCCAAGGTTGGCAAGATAATCTGCTATCCTGTTACGTTCCTTGTATGTGTGGGTAATTATGGAAGCACTAAAGCCATCTATCAAAGCCCATGATTTCTTTAAAATGTAACTTAAATTCCAATTTTGTACCTTTCTTGATCTGCATGCATTAATGATAATCAAAGAATCGCCTTCTATGTGAATATTTGCAATCCCCAAATTTTATGCCAACTCTAATCCAAATAATAAAGCTTGTGCCTCTACACTATTATTTGTACCATGAACTAAGTGGATTGAAGAGGCTGCCAAGACATCCCCTAACGCGTTTCTAATACAAATTCCTGCCCCTGACTAGCCTGATTCACTTTTGGATGCCCCATCGAAATTCAATTTGACAAATCCTTCTTGTGGAGGAATCCATACAATTGAGTTTCTGTCAACTTTATTGATGCTATTTGTTAGAAGACTACCATCAAATGACAATTTAATACCTTTCCAGTTCTGCAAAATGAAACTGTCCCAATTTGTAAATAGAGAGTTTATGAATTTTTCTTTTTGTACACAAGTGTTTACTCCTTCTGATAATGCTTGTTCAATTTTGAGTAATGTCAACTCAACTATAGATTTAGTTTTCCTGAAGATTCTCATGTTTCTTTCCCACCAAATGTTCCATATCACAATAACTGGGACCATGTACCAAATACAAGAAAAGAATGAAGATTGGTAAAGAAGAGGCCAACTCTGGAAGAGATCCCATATCGTGTTTGGGAGAAAAAAATAAAGATCTAGCTTGCTCTTGATGAAAACCCAACACTGATTAGAAAAATTACATTGAATAAGCAAATGATCAATTGTTTCAAACTCAAGCTCACATAGTGGACACTTGAAAGGATCCGCAATTTTTAGTTTAACTAGATGATCACTTGTGAGGATTCTTTTTTGTATAGCAAGCCACACAAAGCTACTTGCTTTAGGTAAGGCTTTGTTATTCCAAAAAAAGGTAAATGCACGTTGGGGTTGAGGGGAGTTTTTCGATTGACTTAGAACTACATAACCTTCTTTCATAGAATATGTCCCACATTTTGACGCTGCCCAAATGATTTTGTCTTTCTTTGCAGACAAATACACTATTCTTTCCTTCATAATATTGCAATAAATATCTGATTGATGAGAAGAGATGAGGCTAGTAGGAGGTTTTTTCCACACTACTTTCCCGGTTAAAGAATCTGACAATTGCACATAATCTAACAGATAAATACCCTAGGCCTTAGAAAAGGTTTCTCTTACTTCTTGTAGTTCTCGAACTTCTGCCAATGGAGGTTTTCCATTCCAAGAGTCTACCCAAAAATTTACACTCTTCCCATCATTCACCTCCCAAGATGAGTATCTTGAAATGAGATTCCTATTGTTTATGATGAAATTCCAGATAGCAGAACCCTTTGGAGGGTTTGCCACTGATAAAATTCTTGTTGGATTTTCACTATCTAAATATTTGACTTGCATTATCTTTGTCCACTTAGCCTCTATATTAGTATAAATATTCCATCCAAGTTTAGCCCCAAATGCTTTGTTTCGCCATGAGAGATTTTGGACTCCAACCGCCCTTGCTTCTTACCCTTAGCCAGTCCTTCAAGTGAAATTAGAGGTACTTTTTCCTGCTCATTGATGTTTCATTTCCAGAGGAAAGATCTTATGATCTTTTCTATTTCTAAGATTACTAATGTTGGAGCTTTAAGGACAACAAGAAAATAATTTGGAATGGAACCAAGAATTGATTTAATTAGAAGAATTTTTCCTAACAAAGAGAGCTATCTTGCTTTCCATAATAAAATTCTCGTTTTAAGTCTGTTAATAACCTTGTCCCAGTAGTGAGCTTTGTTTGCACCTTTAAAGAATGGAATCCCTAAGTACGTACAAGGTAGCTCAGCTTCTTGAAAGCCCAAAGTTCTCACTATTTTCTTTTTCAAATCCTCAAGAGTATTTAAAATATAATTTTTTGACTTTGCTGAATTGATTTTTTGGCCACATGCAGATGAGTACTTATCGAGGACCTCTTTGACTTGCTTAGCTTCCGTTAATGTTGACTTGTTGAATAAGAGAGTATCGTCAACAAAAAGGGAATGCGTAATTGAAATACTTGAGCTTGCTATTTGCACTCATTTCCATAGGCTTTGATTATGCTTCAAGAGGATGAATCTACTTAATGCTTCTGCCATAATGATGAAGAGAAACGATGAGAGTGGGTCACCTTGTCTAACCCCTTGTGAAGCTTTAAAAAACCCTGTAGGCATTCCATTAATGATCACTGAGAACTTAGCTCCTGAAAGACAAGACATTATCCACTTTCGCCACTGTGAGCAAAAACCAAATTTTGACAACACCTTGTTGAGAAAATTCCAATCAACCTTATCATAGGATTTCATCATATCAAGCTTGACAATAAAGGAAGGCAGTTTCGATGTTGAGATTGAATGCAACACTTCATGTACAACTATAACACCTTCATAGGTCTCCCGCCCAAGAACAAATCCACCTTGCTCATGAGATATAATCCTTGGGATAATTGGCTGCAATTTGAGGTAAATTTCTTTCTTAAATATTTTGTAAATGGTGTTACATAAGGAAATAGGCCTAAACTCTGCGAAGGTTTTAGGTTCTGTAACTTTTGGCAAGATTGCAATGTTGGTCACATTGAATTGCTTAAGCATGTAACCTGATCTTCTAGACTCCTCTAGTGCCCAAAGGAGCTCAAAGCACAAAAAACTCCCAACATTTTTTAAAGAATAAGGTCGTGAATCCATCTGGACCAGGAGCCTTATCAAGTGGGAATAAAAACACTACAAATTTCAGCTCCTCCATAGTAAAAGGTCTCATGAGCAAGTTAGTATCCTCATTACTGACAAGATGTGGAATTGTGCTCAATAATTCCTGCTGGTCATTTGATCTGATGGAATCCATATGTGACGGAGCTGAAAGAAGTTCTGAAAAAAATTTAACGCCTTCTTTATTGATGTCTAATTCATTAGAGAGCCAGATGCCTGAAGATGAATCCTGAATTGAGTGAATTGATTTTGTTGCCTTCTTGATATGTGCAGACACATGAAATAATTTGGTGTTACAGTCACCTTCTTTTAGCCATAATTCCCTAGACTTTTATCTCCAATAAACCTCTTCTCTCGCACATAGTTCCTCCCATTCTTCTTGCAGCCTTTTTTGTTTTTCATAAAGATTAGCATCCAGGCCATTTTGAATTATAAACTCATGAACAACAGTTAGTTCTCTAAACACTAACTCTTTTTGTTGAAAAATGTTTTTGAATACTTGTTTGTTCTAGATTTTTATTTGCTCCTTCACAAATTTCAGATTTTGGTGAAACAAAAACATTTTGGTTCCTTGTTGAAATGGAGCATTAACCCACCATTGTTTCAGTAAATCTAGAAATTGAGGATGCTTGAACCACATGCTTTCGAATTTAAAAGAGCTCATTGCTTTTGGGATAGATATATTTGATATGGTTAGGCGAATTGCATAATGATCCGAGCCAGGATAAGGGAGAATTTTTTAACTTAAATTATGCGATGATGGAAACCAATTTGATGAGACCAAAAATCTGTCTAACCTTTCTACTATTTGAAGAAACCCTTTCCTTTTATTGGTCCAAGTAAAACTGCCTGAGGTTGGATGAATATCCCTTAATGCATTGGTTGCAATAAACTAACTAAAGTTTGATATGACCCTTGATGGCGGGAAAATTCCTCCACTCTTTTCTTTTAGGGATGTAATTGCATTAAAGTCCCCTGCTAAAATAATTTTCCCACTATGATTCAGATCGATTTTCCTAGTAAGCTCATCCCACAAGCTTTTCTTATCCAAAGTAGATGTAGGGCCATATACATTTATGAGCCAGAAATGCAGATCAAATTTTGTCACTTCTACTAGCTGCCAATAATTTTCATTTCTCAGTGGTTGGACCGATACCAACTTTGGATTCCACAAAATAACTAAACCACCTGAAGCTCCTTGTGCTGGAGAGTGTGATGATTCCCATCTGACCCATTGTTTGATTGAAGATTCAAATACATCAACCGAAGTCTTTGTTTCTTGAAGAAGGAAAATGTTTGTTCCACAAGCATCTATCAGTTGCTTGATGTGAGCACGTTTGTCAGGGGCATTAATTTATTTTAATTTTTAAATATTTCTAACCATAATTTTTACCTTATTCTTAATTCTAATCCTAATCCTAATTATAATGTTTTTAGGATTATAATAATAATTAATAATAAGATTAGAATTATAATTTAATTAATAATTATAATAATTTTAGTTATTTAAATTTAATTTTTATTTTTATTTAAGTATGTTTTGAAGTTAATAAAATTTGGAAAATAAAAAAAGTGGCAATATCAAATAGTTTGAGATTTTTTTATTTATTTTTTTAATTGTGTAAAATCAAATCCCTAGGAAGATTATTTATAGATGTGCTTTAATTTAAGTTTTATTATATTATTTTAATAGTGTGAATCTAAATCTCTATAAAATAGTTAATTGATTTTTGTGTGATTTCTTAATAGAAAAATAACAATTAAATACATTAAAAAAATCATTCTTAAAAAAAATGTAAAAATAAGTAACAAAAGATTTAATGAAATGACTTTATAAAGCAAAAAAATGAAAAATCATTTAAAAATAAAAATAAAAATAAATAGTTTACCTTGCTTTCCCTACAAACTTCTTAGCCAATTATGTTCACGAAAAAATAATTTCTACAATTTTTAAAGTTAAGTATTTAACATGTTCACTTTAAAAAAATTAAACTATATTTGAAGAGCATAAAATTCTAGTTTTAATTGGTTCAAAACCAACTTATTAATAACTAATTAACAAAATGAGTTGAAGAACCGATTGCAATAGTACTATACTTGATGGAAAGTACTAATAACCAATAAGATAAGAAAGCTAAATATAAAAAATATATAAAAAAGTAAAGACAATTTGGTACCCCAAGCTCATTATGAATTTTATTGGGCTATTGGTAGTATTTATTTTATGTCTAATTATATGTAATTATCTTGCATTGTTTATATATATATATATATAAATAACACAATAAAGAATAGAAATTGTAAGTAATAATTTAGAAAGCAAACTATCAAACAAATGTAAAATAAAAGTTTTTTATTCTAAACTATCATAAAATTCATATAGAGCACAAAATGAAGTGCAAAAAATATAAAAAAACAAAGATATCATAAACTCCATTATGAAGAAGATTTACTCCAAATGATCAAAATGTGATAGTGGTATGTGGATGTTCTTTTCTCAAAAGTTACTTATTTTAAAATCATATAGTTAGTATTTTTATTTTTGAAGTGAGAGCTTGTAGCTCTTATTTATAGGTTTTTGGGAGAGAAGATGAACAGTTGGGATGGGATGGAGAATGAATGAGAGGATTTTCCTATGATAGAGGAGAGGATGAAGGGTCATGATTAAGTCTATTTGAAATAAAAAGTTAAGATTGCATTTACTAAAAATGTTAATTTGCTACAACCATAAGAATTTTGGAGGGAAATGCAATTAGTGGCTCATTTATTCTTAGAAATGGTGGAGGAAAATAGCCTAATTAAATAATAAACTTATTTAATTATTTTATCCATGTGAGGTGGAAATGGAATAATTAAATAATAATTTAATTATGTGAGAGGGAAATGACTAATTGAATAAAAGAGTATTTAATTAAGTATGGGATACATTAGGTGGGCTAAATTAACTAAAAAAAAGTAATTATTAGTTAATTTTGAGTAAGGTTGTATGAAGATAGATCTATCTATCAAAAAAATTTAAATAGTGAAAATAACAAAATGGTAGGAATGTGGTGATGATAATAAAAGGTAATAGAGAGGGGGGAATAAAAGCTCTTGTCTGATCAAAATGGTGTATCTCCTAAAATTTGTTGGCATTAAGGCTTTTCAAAATAGATTTTCCTATTTGGATGGAGATGTTCCTAAAGATCACAAATTAGGAATTGGTAAGACCCCCTAATCTTGACAACAAGGCTAAATGATGGGACTATGTGCTAAGTATTGATCATGATCCCAAATACAAAAAACCCAACTAGGATAGGGTTAAATTCATCCCCTCTCAACTAGATATTGTGTGTAAACTTGTGACCCTAGATAAAAAAAATTTAGAAACCTTTATTAGGTAGTGTGATCCTCAAAATAGAGTGGATATTATCAAAAAAGTGAAATCAAATGGGAAAGCATTGATCCATGTCTCCCTATCTTAGGTGACTTACATGACTATGCCATTTTTTGATGCGATCAAAATTAGAAATACCTCCAACTCTACTTTGGATCCAAACCCTAAGGATCCCAACTATAGTTTAAATGGATTTGAAAGGCCCCTCCAATGCATTGGTAATCCCATTGAATTTATTTTAGGAGAAGATGTTTTTGATTGATTAAGCAGGGAAAGGGCCCCGACCCTTACAAATTAGTACAACATAGTAGAGAACAACAACCATTCAAAACAACATCAGGGGGAAGCAGACCTAAAAGACACTTCCCCTACCCTACAATCAAAAACTTAACCAGTTCCCTCCCGATCAAACATTTTAGCCCTATCAGTCATAGCAAAAAACTACAACCAATTTTTCTTGAAATCCCACCAATAGAATAGGTTATAATCGAATAACCCTAAAGTAGTGTCCATATAAAAACTAAAACTGTTAACAGAAATATATCTAAGCATATGATAATCTAGGCACCACTAGCCAGTAATAGTCTTAAAACCATCAGGAGTAGCACTTAAAACAATAATAGGAAACAACAAAAAATAAAAACAAAGACCAAAGACTAAGCTTCCTCGATCAAACTCCAAGCTTTCAGCAGGTCTTCAATAGTTTCTTCAACCTTCTCCTTAAGCTCCATCTTTCTTGATAGATCCTCTTTGCCCTCCATCACCTTTTTCCTCTGCTGCTTCTTGATTTTTCCTTGACCCGAAACCGTAGCCATAACCACCTTTTTCATAACAACATCCACCACAGTGCACAAACTCTTCACAGCCTTTTCCAAGGCCTGGAATATGCTATCCTTTTCATCCAATTGCATCATTTTTTCCATCAATTCCAACCTCTCTTCCACCCTTCTCATTCTGTCAGTGTCAAAACCTACGAAGTTCTCTTCACTAGAATTTTTGATTTCCATCACCTCTGGGTCCTTGGTTGTATTTTTGTGATCCTCAGCCCTATCATTAACTTCTTTAGCCTCTTGACTCCCACCTTGCTGTGAATCACCCTCCAATTCCTCATTGTTGGAATCCTTCTCCTCAATAGATTCACCGCCAAGGCTATCTGGGATTTCCTCCGAAGAGGACTCAAAATCTTCCTTAACTGCCTTCTTTCCCTTGCTATCCTAAGATCCAGAGACACATTTTTCTCTTGAGCTTTTTGAATTTAACTGCTACCCGACCCATTTGACATCGCCAAAGAAAGCCTGGTAGACCTTCATCCCACTAGAGTAGAACAATCTGGGTTGTCATTGTCATCCAGGATAGTGATAGTGTTTGGGTCAGCTTCCAATTCCCAGATAAGCATTTTCCTTTTTTTATTCGCCTTAGGACCAATAGAAATGACACTCTATTTTTCAAGAGTGGCTTTAAGAAGGTTTGACCATGAAGGGTCCTCAGGGTTAGGAGAAGACTTAGTAGGTTTTTTAGACGGGGTATGAGGGTGACTCTTAATGAGTTTAATTTTCACAGAGCTCTTAGTGGTAGGGTTTTCAATCAACTTGAGGGAAGGATTACTCTGCGGCGAAGTGGCCAACACATATTGCATGAATTAGGCCTTGGTGTAAAGGCGGATTTTCACTATTGGTTAAACTCTAACTCAGAGGAGAGAAGAGAAAGAAAGGCAATTAATCTTTTGAAGGTGTCAAATATGGTTAAGAATTGGGAAGTGGTAGCCATGAACCAACTGGAAGTGACCTTCAAGCGTGAAATATTTCATCACAAAATAACACACATTGTGGTACGAGGGAGGAAGTAAAACCCTAGAATAACCATTCTAGAATCTCTCAGACTTCTCTTTATCCTCAAAAAAATTCTCAATGTAATCTTGGTATTTACCGTTACTTACCTTTTCCACCTTTTTTCCTTCATAGGCTAGTCTCATCACCTTAGCTATAAGCTTCACATCCACTTTAAAATGGAGATCACCCATCTACACCTATCCATCCTTCCAGGCATTGGAAAAATTATAACTCTGTTGTTCATTATACCCATCGATGGTAGTGAAGTACGGGGTAAAGCCAAATCTTTTGAAAAGCCCCCATAGCTCCAAGTTTTTTTGTAGAGAATCATACTTACACGACTTTGTTCTCTTCCTTGGACCTCCCATGGCATTCTCTTTGCAGTGATAATTTTTCAGAAGGAGAAGAAACTCATTTCTTTGCCTGTCGGCGTTCTCGACAATGGCAACTTGCAGCTCAAAAAACTTAGTTTGAATGGAAACCTTATGATTTTTCATTTGAGAAAATAATGGATCAAAACATTTGGTAGGTTGTTTGAAAATGAAGCAAAGTTGATTATCACCTTTTCAAGCCCCATCATAATTAAGTCCGATAGCTCCACCACCCTTCTCAGTCATGATTATACTTAATTTATTACTTATCTTTCCCTCTGCCTTAGCACATGTCAATAAGTCATTTCCAAGATCATAATCTATATTTTTTACGGTGCATATTGCTTTCATTATTTCCTCATTTAAACTTTCCATTTTGGAGTACAAGGCAATCGAGATACACTGTCCTTTATATTTCAATCCTATCATGTCTTTGGGATTTGGCATACCTTTGCCCTCATGCCACCCAATCCATCTTGTCAACTTGCTAAGATGCCACCAAGGATTCCTCATGATAGCAGGACTCCTAAATCTTTCAATCATTTTAATTATTACTACTCAGTCCATAATTAATTTGAACTCCCAATCCATCAATCACTCCCAATCTATCCTTAGCAAATATTTCTTTTAATTGATTTGATAGATTAGAGAAATCCCAATATTTTAAAACTTCCTGTCTTAGGCCAAAGTTAGCCATTGCATCCACGACCATATTACCCTCCCTAAATTATGGTGGATTTTGTAATGTTGGAAAGACTGTAGCATGCTTTTACAATCATCCAAAAGATCTTTAATTTCTCAAGGTGCTTTAGTTATATTGTTAAGATAGTCAATAATAATCTTAGAATCACCCTCAATAATAACCTTCATGTACCCATTGTCTCTGAGATAACCAATTCTAGCCCAAACAGCGTAGGCTTTAGAAAAGTTATTCATTGTTGTTCCTAGTCCTTTGTTGTATCCTGCAAGATAGATTCCTCTGTCATCGCTAACCACTCCTCCCACTCCTGCCAGCCTGAGGTTTCCTTTTAAGCATCCATCAAAATTACATTTCACCCATCCTGGATTAGGGGGAATCCAAATAGTGCTTTTTTTAAGGATTTGTTTAGCCCAATTCACATTGTTGAGGTCATGGGAAATCTCCCATTGCTGCTTTATTCTTAACTCTTGATTGGTAGGCCCTTGCTTAGACTGGGGGTACTTACAACTTTCAATATTTTCTTGAATCTATCTCCTTATCATCATGCATAGCTCCTTACTACTTTTAGCAACATTCCTAAAGAACCTATTGTTTCTTTCTTTCCACAAACCCTAGGTAAGAAACAGGGGGACTTGTCCCCATAAATCAAGAATAATATTATGAGAGTAAGGGCTCAAGCACCACCCTTCAACAAACATTTTATCCGAGGTAGGGAAAACCCATTCAACCTTAGGCATCTCTAGGAATAAAGCCCATAATTCTTGAGAATAAGAGCATTGAAAGAACAAATGCATAATAGTTTCTTCTTCTCTATTGCAGAGGTAACATTTATTAACTAAGTACCAACCTCTTTTCTTAAGGTTATCAATTTTTAGAATCTTACCATGTATCAGAGCCCACCAAAAATAGTTAATTTTAGGGATTAGGTTCTTTTTCCATACCTTATTCCAATTAAAGACTCCCATTGTGAGAGGTTGCAAATCCATGGCCTCATAAGTCGACTTAACAAAGAATCGCCCATTAGCATTTTTTGTCCAAATCCATTCATCCACTCTATTTTTTGAAAAGGGGTTAGGATTCCCAATTGAACTGAGCAGCAAGTCCAAAGTAGCATCCCAATTCAACTGTCTACACCCCTCAAAACAACATTATTCAAAAAAGTTTTGAAGTCAATTCATTTTGGTCTCGAACCATCCTAGTCTAAATAGTTAGAGACCAACTTACCAATGCTTCTTTTTAGTCTTATTTTGATTTGTTGGAGTTAATCTCTAGCAGATAAGGGAGCACATGTGGACCAAGCATCTTCCCAAAAGTCATTTTTAAGCCCATTACCAATCCTTACTTTTTCTCCTTTAGTCAGGGTTCCTCTAATTTTTAGCATATTGTTCCAAAAGACAGAGCCATAAGGTAGCTCCTTTTTCCTGAGAAAGCAACACGCCACCTTATTATTTAAATATTTATCCCTTAGGATATGTACCCAATCTTTTACACCTTCCAAAATAAACCAACCCATTTTTTCCACCAGAGCTTTGTTGAACATTTTTATTCTTCTAATTCCCAAGCCTCCTCTCTTTGGTTTACAAACAACTTCCCACTTAATGAGTTTCATTCTTTTCCTTTCTTCCACACCAGATCATAACAATCTCCTTTGAATCATTTCAATTTTCTCTGCAACATAAGCAGGGATATTGAATAAAGAGAGGTAATAAACAAGATTTTTTGTAGGGAAGCTTTTAAAAGTTGAATCTTCCTAGCAAAGCTCAACAGTTTGCCTTTCCATCCATCCAGTTTCTTCTTTATCCTCTCCACAATACCATTCTAGTAGTTGTTGTTGGGATTTTTAGAGATTAGTGGTAGACCCAAATAAGTAGCAGACAAGTCCGCTTCCTGACACCCTAAGATATTAATAACTTTATCTATAACAATCTAATTGGTATTAAAGAAGTAGATTTTTCTTTTCTGGTAGTTAATAAATTGGCCAGATAACTTAGCATATTGATCAAGATTAATTTTCCATTGTCTTGCTTCAACAACAAAAGCTTCCCCCATAAGAATAGTGTCATCTACGAACTACTGATGTGAGGCAAGAGGTAAAGAGGAAGCAACACAAAAACCTTTTAAGGTTTTGTTAGCAATATGTTTATGTATATTGCGACCAAGATCTTCAACAACAATAACAAACAAGTAGGGTGATAATGGGTCTCCCTGTCTTAGTCCACAACTGGGAGAGAAAAAACCATTAGGAATCTCATTAACTGGGACATAGTACCTCAGAGTAGTGACACAAGACCTGATTAACTTGAGGAATTTACCCTTCAAGCCAAATTTTTTGAGAACAACAAATAGAAAATTCCAAGAGACACAATCATAAGCTTTTGAGATGTCCAACTTTAGAACCATACCCTATTTTTTGTTGTGGTCCATAAGGTGTAACAACTCATGAGTATAAATGGTAGCATCCAATATTTTCCTTCCTTGTACAAATCTCTTCTGATTCACAACAATCATTTTATTCAAAACTACTTTCAACCTGTTGACCATAATTTTAGAGCAAATCTTATATGTGGTGTTACACAAGCTGATAGGTCTATAATCATTCATTGAAACAACTTCACTGTTCTTAGGGATCAAAGCTATAAAGGTGGTATTCATCTGATTCAAAAGCTTTCTTTCTCTAAAAAAATCCTTCACCGTGTTAAATAAGTTTGGAGAGACTATGTCCCAATAGACTTGGAAAAAACTTGAGGGAAATCCATCCGGTCCTGGTGCTTTAAAAGCACCAAATGAGAAAAAAACTTCCTTAACCTCCTTCAAAGAAACAACCTTGGATAATTCTTTGAGGTCCTAGTCTGTAATAACATTGGGGATTACCTCCAAGAAGTCATTTAGTTCAGAACTATCAACCATTGGTGGGTCAGGAAAATTTGAAAAGAAGGAAATAGCCTCCTGAGCTATTTCCTCTTCCCTATTAAGTCTAATCCGATTAGAAGTAGTTAGGAATCTAATACTATTTCTTGCTTTGTGCTTCAAAGTGGATTGATGGAAAAAATTAGTGTTCCTGTCCCCTTCTCTTAACCATTGGATTCTTGATTTATGTTTCTAGAGAATTTCTTCCTTTTTGTTTATTTTATACCATTGAGCTCTCAACTCCCTTTCTTTATTGCAAATCTCATCATCCATAATTCCCAGTTCCATTAAATCTTGGATCTCCTTAATTCTTAATTTTATGTCTTTCTTAGTGATAAAAATGTTCCCAAATGAATACTTGTTCAACCCCTTAACCTTTTCTTTGATCCTTTTCAACTTTCGAGTTAATCGAAACATGGGAGTGCCATCACAAGGTAAATTCCACCATTCTTCAACCAAAGATTTAAATTTCGAGTGGAGTGACCACATTATTTCATATCTAAAAGGGTAAGGCCTTTTAGTCATTTAATCATCCCATTCTAGAAGGAGAGCACTATGATCAGATCATATTCTTGGGAAAGTAGTCAGCGAGAGATTTTGCAATATATTCATATTAGAGGAAACAAGAAACCTGCCAAATTTGACTTGAATTAGGTGACTTCCCTGCCTTCTATTTGACCAAGTAAAAAGAGATCCTACCAAAGGAATATCCCTTAGCCCTACAGAGTTAAGGAAACCTGAAAGGTCCATCATATTGTCAAAAAAATCAGTTAGGCCTCCACTTTTTTCTGATGGGTATAACAGGGAGTTAAAATCTCCACCCAGCGTCCACATCTCATCTTTTCTATTGGAAATGATTCCATCCAACATATTCCATAAATCAAGCCTATCCAGTCTCAAATTGGGACCATAGATGTTGACCATATTCCATTTGGCTAAGGTAATGTTTTCTTCCAAACTAAGAGACTATTTTTATTATTTAAATTCAACTTTCCCACAAGCCTTGAGGAGTTCCAACAAGTTGCAATCCCTCCCAAGGCACCCTCACCCTCACTGACTTCAAAACCAACACCAAGCCAAAGCCATTTTATAACTTTCTCAAAGCTTTCTCTTTTCATTTTAGTTTCCTAGATCAGTAAGATATCCGGTTTCATATCATCCAAGCAAGCCTTCAATAGATGTTGTTTATAGGGGCCATTAAGTCCCCTCACATTCCAAGATAGAATACACATTGAAAAAGGACAAAAAGTAGTATCAATTGCACCACTCAAAGAGGGAGAATAAACTCCCTTCTTTTTTAATTTACTCCCTGCCAAAGAGTCAAGAGTTTGTTGCTTTCCCGTAGCCACATCTCTTGTTGTTTCTTTAATCCTTGATTCTTTTAGATGAGGTATTCCCACTTTGTTTTTGATTGATTAAGCAGGGAGGGGGCCCTGACCCAAACAAAATAATACAACATTATGAGAACAACAGGTGGCAAGAAACCGCAAAAAAAGAAGCCCACCACACTTCCCCTCTCCCATAAGCAAAAAACCTAACCAATACCCATTCGATCAAACATAGCAGTTCTACCAATAGTATCAATTTTTTTTAACCCACTATCAACAACATCCATCCTACTTAGGTTAATAAACCTATTAATAATATTCAAATTGTCCATGTTGAAACTAAAACTATTATTAGTCTTACAGACAGTATATAATAGGCCCCAATGACCATTAACCAAAGTTTGAAAGATAACATAATTGACCATCTAAACAAAAACAAAGAACAACAGCACAAAGCATCATTATTATGCTTCCTCGATCAATTTCCATGTTGTCAGCAGGTCCTCCACCATGTCCTCCATTGCTTCCTTTAGCTCCATCTTCCCAACCAAGTCCTCTTTCTCATCCTTTGCTTTTCTCTTTTGTTGTTTTTTAATTTTTCCCATTCTAGAAATAGTGGTCATTATCGCCTTCTTCATAACAACATCAACCACAAAGCATAAAATTTTAACAGCCTTTTCTAGGGTTTGAATCTTGCCATCTTTGTCTTGTTCTTGCATTGCTTCCTCTAAAATTTGTAGTCTTTCCTCAATCTTTCTCTTCTCAATGATTTCAATAACTTGAATTCTACCATCCTTATACTTCCCTTTACTCCATTTTTCCAAGGCTTTCAACCTTTCCTCCAATTTTTTGACCCTCTCATTACCAGCTTCTTCGACCTTTTCTTCCTCCTTTTCTTCTAATTCTGTCCTCTCTTGACTGTCCATAGCATTACCACCATCCTCCTCCCTACTCATCTCTTGCTGCAAATCCTCATCCTTATCCTCATTCTCATTTCCATCATCACTTTCCATTTCCGAATCTTCCTCCTCCACCAAATCCTTACACAAGCTGTCCAGTACCTCTTCCGTGGAAGAGTCATTCTCATACAACACCTCTTTTTCTTTACTTTCTTGTGGACTATGGGTGCTTTTCTCCTCAAGGATCTGCGAGTTCTTGTTACTATCTTGACCTTTTGATGCCACCAAAGACAGTCTTTTCGACCTTCTCCCACCCAGGTTAGATCCTCCCACCTCATTATCATCAGGAATGGTAATCATATCTGATTCCTCCCCCAATTCACGCAACAAAATTTTCCTCTTATTTTTAGCCCCCAGGTCCATGGAGTCATCTCTTCTCTTTTTAGGTGTAACAACCATCAGATCCTTCCATAAAAGCCTCATCTAGTTTAGGGGATTTCTTTTTAGGTTTTTTGGCCGCGGGATAGGGAGTGTCTTCAATAAGCTCAATTTTCACCAAGCTTTGGGGTTTTGGATTTTCAATCAATTTGAGGGTAGGGTTTCTTTGAACAACATTGGATAAAACAAACTTGCAAATGGCTCTACTGAATCGTTGGTGTAAAGGTGGGTTGGCACCATGAGTTAAACTTTGGTTCAAGGAAGAAAACAAGAAAAATGGAAGGTTGATTTTTTCTAGATGTCTTATATGGTTGAGGATGGGGAAATGATACCCATGGATAGAATAGTAATGACCTTCAAGGGTGAAATATTTCATAACTATAAAACAAACATTATGATATGGCGACAAAAGCTTAATTCTAGAATAGCCATTATGAAACCTTTCCGCTTTTTCTTTGTCTTCAAAGAAATTTTCAATGTAATCATGATACTTACCATTGCTGACCTTGGCCACTTTATTTCCTTCGTAAGCCAATCCCATAACCTGTGCAATTAAGTTTGCATCCACCTTAAACTGAATTCCACCCAAATTAACCTCACCATCTCTCCAAGCATTAGCGAATTTGTAGCTTAGTTTTTCATTATAGCCCTCCATAGCAGAAAAATAAGGAGTGAAACCTACCCTCTCAAAGAGACCTAAAAGTTCCTCATTGTTTCGAAATGACTCATATTTATGGGGTTTTGTTCACTTCCTCAAACCTCCCATGGTTCTTTCTTGACTCTGGAAATTTGTGGGTGCAAGCAGAAAATCACTTCTCTGGCCTTCGTCGTTCTCAATGCTAGCTACAAAAAATTCAACTATCTCACTCCTAATGGCTATTCTATGACTACTCATTTGAAATTTTATTAGCATAGGGTTTTTTCTTTGAAGTATCGAGAAACTACAGCCTTGATTGTCACCTTTTTGCATATCATCATTAATGATAGTGACAACTCCGCCTCGCTTTCTTACAATGATCACACCAATTTTAAATTTTCTTTTATTTTGGTTGTACACATGAGTCCATCCATCAAATCGAGTATCAATCTCCATATTTTTGCTCGTGCCATTTATTTCCTTAAGTAAATTCGTCTTGTCGAAGTACATAACTCTACAACCTAGCTGTCCTTTCCAATTTTGGCCTTTCCTCTTATCAAGACTTAACAATCCTTTAACAACATGCATCCTTTCGCACCTTGTTAGTTTTCCACCATGCATCCAAATGGTCCACATCATCACTAGACCCCTCCTCCTATCACTTTTATCAATGATTAACATTCCCATCAATTAATTACGTTATTTGAATATTTCTTCCTCTAGGTCTTTCAACCACCATAATTTCTTTAATTTGGTTGGGTAACCTAGAGAAGTCCCAAAAAATTAAAATATCCTGATTAACTCCTAAGTTGGCTATAACATCCACGGCCTTATTTCCTTCCCTTAAGGAATGGCATATTTTATAGTGTTGGATATCTTGTATCATAGGTTTACAATCTTCCAACAAGTCCTTGATTTCCCAAGGGATTTGAGTCACACCATTAAGAAAATCAATTATCAACTTAGAGTCTCCTTCTATAATGACTTTGTTGTACCCCTTCTCTCTAATATGTTTTACTCTGATCCAAACAACGTAAGCTTCAACATAGTTGTTCGTTGTTGTTCCTAGGCCTTTGTTGTACCCTGCTAGAAAGGTGCCTTTATCATCCTTGATCACACCCCCAACAACAGCTTGTCTTAGATTTCCTTTTGAGCATCCATCAAAGTTGCACTTCACCCATCCTAGATCTGGGGGATCTAGATAGTACCCATTCTTATGAGCCACTTCATCTAGTTAATATTATTTAAGTCATGGGACAACCCCCATAGCTATTTTATACTTAGTTCTTGTTGTGTTGGCCCTTTCTTAGCCTGACTATACGAGCAACTTTCCAAATTTTCTTGGATTTTTCTTCTTACAATAATACATAGTTCTTCACTTGTCCTTGCAGTATCCTTAAACACCATGTTATTTCTTTCTTTCCACAAGCCCCAGGCCAAGAATGGGGGGACTTTATCCCAAAGGTCTTTAATTATATTATGGGAATAAGGAAAAAAGCTCCATTCATCCACAAACATTTGAACATTGGCCACGAAGACCCAATCCACCTTCAACATATTAAGAAAGAAAGCCCAAACTTCTTAAGCATAAGAACATTGGAAGATCAGATGAACAATAGTTTCCTCTTCTTCATTACAAAGACCACCTATTGACAAGATACCAGCCTCTTTTCTTTAGATTGTTAATAGTAAGGATCTTACCATGAATAACCATCCACCAAAAGAAATTTATCTTCAGGATTAAATTTTTTCTCCAAACTTTGAGCCACTCAAAAGATCCTGAATCTTGGTTTTGTTGCACTATGGAATCATAGGCAGATTTAACAAAGAACCTACCACTAGCACTTTTAGTCTAGGTCCATTCATCCTTTTTGTTTCTTGAGAAAAATTCAAGATTTCCAATTTTTTCCATAAGCCGATCTAAAGTAGCATCCTAGTTCTATTGTCTACTTCCTCTTAAGCTGGCATTGTTTAGGTAGTCTTTGAATCCTATCCACCTGGGTTTCGAATCTTCCCAAACTAAGTAATTAGAGAATTTTTTCCAATACCTCTTTTTAATTTGAATCTAATTTGTCGGAGGTCTTTAGAGGCCGACAAAGGGGTATGTGTGGACTAGCTATCATCCCAAAAATCAGTATTTAGCCCATTTCCAACCCTTATCTTTTCTCCTCTAGTCAAGATTCCTTTTGTTTTGAGAAGATTATTCCAGAACACAGATCCATGTAGAAGCTCCTTCTTCCTAATAAAACAGCTAGCATCCTTATTTCTAAGAGATTTTGCTTTCAATATTTTGGCCCAATCTTTTTCATCTTCAAGGAGGAACCAACCCATTTTCACCACCAAAGCTTTATTGAAGAGTTTTAATTTCTTGACTCCAATCCTCCAACTTTCTTTAAAGCACAAACCTTATCCCATTTGATAAGTTCCATTATTTTCTTTTCCTCAACCCCTAACCATAAAAATATTCTTTGAATTGTTCAATTCTCTCAGCTATGTATGTTGGGATATTAAACATTGATAGGTAGTAAACTGGTATGTTTTGTAGTGAAGCCTTTAAAAGTTGAATTTTTCTATCCAGGCTTAGCAATTTACCTTTCCAGCCGGCCAATTTCCTTTGGAATTTCTCCACTATACAGTTCCAATAGTTTTTGTTCGATTTTCAAGAAAAAAGAGGTAAGCCCAAGTAGGTAGTAGGTAACTCAACCTCCTGACATCCCAAGATTCTTATAACTTTTTCTTTCACAATCAGGCTGGAATTAAAAAAATAGATCTTGCTTTTTTGATAGTTTATACATTGGCTAGAATTTTTTGCATATTTGTCCATAATAGATCTCCAATGTTAAGCTTCAACCGCATAAGCTTCCCCCATAAGAATAGTATCATCAACAAATTGTTAATGTGAAGCAGTGGGTAAGGAAGAGGCAACACAAAATCCTTTCAGAGATTTATTATTAAGCTATTTTTGTATGTTTCGCCCTAAGGCCTCAGCCACAATAACAAATAGGTAAGGAGACAATGGGTTCCCCTGTCTCAAACCTCTTCCAGGCGATAAAAAACCATGGGCAATACCATTAATCAGAACTGAATGCTTTGGAGAAGTGACACAAACTTTTATCAAATTAAGGAATTTCCTAGTGAAGCCAAATTTTTCAAGAACAACAAATAAAAAATTCTAGGAGACCTTGTCATAGGCTTTGGAGATATCTAACTTCAACACCATACTTGGTTTTTACTATAATCCATAGAGTGCAAGATCTCATGAGTATATATTGTTGCATCCAATATTTGTCTTCCTTGCACAAAACCCTTCTGATTTATCTCTATCAGTTTTCCCATAACCAGTTTCAGCTTATTAACAATACTTTTCGAGCAAATCTTGTAGGTTGTGTTACATAAACTTATAGGTCTATAATCATTCATTGAAGCAGCCTCATTAGTCTTGGGAATGAGTGCTAAAAAATTAGTATTCATCTTATTCAAGAGTTTTCTTGATCTGAAGAAATCCTTGACCGCAATAAAGAGGTCTGAGGGCACAATATCCCAATAAACTTGGAAGAAACTGGAGGGAAATCCATCTAGCCCTGGTGCTTTGAAAGCACCAAAGGACAAACAACTTCCTTTACTTCTTTCATGGAAATAGTCTTAGTTAATTCTTTCAAGTCTTCCTCAGTAATGATTTTAGGAATAACCTGCAACAACTCCTCGAGCTCTTGATTATTAATGATAGGGGGCTCATAATAGTTTGAAAAGAAAGAAACAAAATCCCTTTCAATTTCTTCTTCCCCTTCCAATCGAGTGCCATTTGATGTGGTTAGGGATCTTATTATGTTTCTTCCTCTGTGCTTCAAATTAGACTGGTGAAAAAACTTAGTGTTTTTGTCCTCTTCTCGAAGCCACTGAATCCTAGATTTCTGCTTCCAAAAAATTTCCTCCTTACTTATTTTGTGCCATTGAGCTCTCAACTCCCTTTCTTTGGTATAGATATCATCATCACAAGTTCTAGTCTCCATTTGATCTTGAATTTCCTTAATTTTTAATTTCAATTCTTTCTCGGTGGTGAAGATGTTCCCAAAGGTGTATTTGTTCCACCCTTTGACCTTTTCTTTGATTCTTTTTAATTTCTATGTTAGCCTAAACATCAGGGTTCCAGCACAAGGTAAATTCCACCATTCCTCAACTAGTGATTTAAAGTCCAGGTGGAGGGACCACATGATTTCATATCTAAAATGATATGGTTTTTTAATCACTCCGTCCTCCCATTCCAAAAGAAGAGCATTATGATCAAACCTTGTTCTAGGAGAGGTTGAAAGGGAGAGATTATGCATTATATTCTAGTTAGAGGATATCAAAATTCTATCCATCTTAACTTGGATGAGTTGATTGCCTTGTCTCCTATTTGTCCAAGTGAAGAGAGAACCAATAAGAGGCATGTCCATTAATCCGACTGAATCAAGAAAGCTTGCAAGATCAATCATACTATTTGAATAATTAGTTAAACCTCCTTTCTTTTCAGATGTGTATAGAGGGGAGTTAAAATCTCCTCCAAGCATCCAAAGCTCATCTTTGTTGTTTTCCATAACTCCTTCCAACCTTTTCCATAGCTCTAGTCTATCCAATCTCGAGTTAGGGCCATAGATATTTCCCAGGTTCCAATTAATGGAGGAGTCTCTGTCCTCCATGCTGACTAAGAGGCTATTCTTATTATTGTATTTTAGTTTTCCACCGAACCTTGAAGAATTCTAGCAAGTAGCAATCCCTCCAGAGGCACCATCTACATCACTAGCTTCAAAACTAGCTCCCGACCAAAGCCACTTCAGGGTTTTCTCAAAACTCTCATTTTTCATCTTAGTTTCCTAGATCAGAAGGATATATGGTTTCACCTTAGCTAAGCAAGCCTTAAGAACATGTTTATAAGGGCCATTTAGACCCTTGACATTCCAAGAAAAAATCTTCATTGATCATTTCAGACAAAAGAGTAGTATGAGTCTTATACTACCCCTAAAGGGAGTTTTTACTCCCTTACTTCCTCTTTGTTTTGTTCCCTGCCAGGGAATCAATTTTTTTTTGTTTCCCTGCTGCCATGTATCCTTTGTTGTTTCTTTGATTCTTATTTCCTTTAACTGGTGTTTGCTTTGTTCGCTATTTCCTCCTACATTTGGTTTTTTCTTCTTTCTTGATTTGGTGTTTATCCATCCTTTTTCATCTTTACTTTGTGGTGTGTCTTCCTCCCCCAAGTTAGATTCTTGAGTTGGAGTCAATATCTTTACCTTCTGGATTATTATTTCCCCTTCTTCCAGTGGCTCATTTAGTTGTTTTCCCTCCTTGTCAGAAGGCAAAGCCTTCTAGTTCTCCAAAAAAGGTGGGGTTGTTGGTTCCTTGGCAACTTCAGAGAACAACCTTGCCAGATTTTCTTTCGAAACATCCTTCTTTGGGGTTTTGTCATCCCCAACATCTTCTTGATCAAAGTCAAAGGATTTTTCTGCGAGTAGCAAATCTTTATTGGCTGTTGAGGTTTTAGGGTCCTTTCATATGTTCAACAGGGTCATATCCTTTAAGGAGTCACTCATTTGTGTGTCTATTTGGTGTATCTTCGGATCAAGCGGAGCCTTGTTACAAGCATCTTGAAAATGCCCAAATTTATTACATCCTTGACAGAACACCATAGCCCTCTCATTCCAAAAGCTGAACCCATTTCCCAAACTTAAGGTATCAGAAGTGGGTAGAACTATGTTAACCTCCACATTCACACAAATTCTAGCATATACTAATCCAGACTTAAGGAGAGTTACTTTGTCAATAGTAACCAAAGAACCAAAGGATTCTACTATCCCCTTGAAAACCTTCTGGTGCCAGAACTAAAGTGGTAACCCAGGAAGCCTAACCCAAGTTGGAGCAACTTTTCCCAAGTCAGCAGAGGCATCAAATCCTGGCTTCCACTTGCAAAAAGATAAAATATTTTTGAAACCTTTGTCAAAGGCCCACGTTCCCCCCGTGAGGACCTTTAACAAGTCCTTAGGGATGAAAAAAGTAAAAAGAAAAAAGGCCTTTAGGCATAGCACATATAGTAACACTGCCTTTAAGTTTCCAAGTGTCAGAGGCCCACTTTCGTACCTGGTCTATATTGGGACATCTAGCTAAGAACTTCCACACCAGAGATAGCTTCAAACCCTCCAAATCATTGTTGAGGATTGCATCTTGGATGTCCACCTCATTCCCAACCACAGTGCAAAAAGTCGATGCTGACTTCTGGGGTGTCTTTGCCGAGATTTGACTCCCCACAAATTTTTCCACATAGGAGGTTGCATGTGCCTCAGAGCACAATTTTTCCTTGCCCCCAGGAGAAAAAATATGATTATTCAAACCCCCAAGTGGTGGAAAAAGTGAAGTACTTGGCGAGTTCATGGTCTTCCCACTCAGAGAAGCAACACTATTCTAGGAAACAACAGGCTTCTTTGGTGGGGGAGCCTTGATGGGGCCCCCTCCATGCCAATTCATCGAGTTTCAAAGTAGAAAAAATTCAAAAAGTTGCAAAGAGTGCACGAGTTAGGTTTTCCCTATCCCTATTGTCTTCCCACTTTGTTGTTTCCTCCTACATCTAGTTTTTTCTTTTTCCTTGATTTGGTATTAATCCATTCTTCATCTACCACACCATCTTTTTGAGGAGAACAAGAGTTTATCCTACTTTTCCTGGTTCAATCTTGACTTTCCTTCTCAGTATTACCTTCTGGTGTATATCCATCCCCCAAATTTAGTTTTGTTGAAGGGAGCTCAGGGGAAGGCGTCAGAGGTTTTTCAATTTGGCAGGCAATCTCTCCTTCCTCAGGAGGCTCATTAGGCTATTCTCCTGCCCACTAAATCCTAAGAAAAAATGTTATCCTCCGTTCCTTTTCCTGATTCAAGAAGTTTTTCCCTTGAGGCCAGGGAGAAAATCCCATTCACCGCTTCCTCCAAAGAAATCCCACCCACACTCTTCGTAAGAGCATCTTCTTTCAAGGCTAGTCCCTTTGTATCTTGCACTTCTTGAAGATGAGGCTTTTCCATATCTGAGAGTAGCAGAACTTTGTTAGGAGTTGGGAAACTGGGCTCCTTTATCAAGTTCATAGGAATCACATTCTTTAAAGGGGAGCTCCATTGTGGTTTGATTTGGGGAATTCTAGAATCCAAAGGGAATTGGTTGCAAGCATCCTACAAATGCCCAAATTTATTGCACCCTTGGAAAAAGACCATAGCTTTTTCATACTCCAATGATTGAACCCATCTTCCAAATTTTGATTTTAAGGTCACAAAGCTGGGAAGAACTGTGTGAACGACCACATTTACACACAACCTAGCATAAACCAATTGGGACTTAAGAAGGGTCACTTTATCTATCGTAACTAAAGTTCCAAAGGAATCAACAATCCCCTTAAAAACATTTTGGTGCCAGAATTCCAGAGGCAAGCTAGGAAGCTTAACCCAGGTGGGAGCGAATTTCCCCAAGTCAACAGAGGCATCAAACCCCGGTTTCCACTTACACAGGGACAAGATATTCTTGAAACTTCTATCAAAGGCCCACGGCCCCCATGAGTACCTTAATCATATCCTCAGGGATAACAAAGGTAAACAAAAAGAGACCTTTAGGCATAACACTTATAGAAACACTACCCTTGATATTCCAAGTGTCAGTGGCCCACTTGTGAACTTGGTCAATATTCAGACAGCCAACAAAGAACTTACCAACCACGAACAACTTTATACCCTCCAAGGCATCATTCATGATTGCATCTAGGACATCCACTTCATCCCCCATAACAGTACAAAAAGAAGACAAGGATTTCTGAGGTGTTCTTAGACAACCCCTTTCCTCCAACGAGCTTTTCCATGTAAGAGGCAAAAGTTTCACTAGTTAACAAAATGTCCTTCCCCCAGGAGAAGAAACAGATTTGTTCAGACCCCCAGGCGAGGAAGCATGCAAATTACCAGGTGTACCTTTAGTTCCCCCAGGCGGAGAAGACATGCCATTCTTGGAGATAGTAGAGTTCATAGGTGGGGGAGTCCTGATGGGGCCCCCACTAGGCTAATTCATCAAGCTATAGAGCAGAAAATTTGAAAAGAAGGAGCATGTGCATTCACAGATGTTGAAGTTACACTAATTTCCTATATGTTAACATATCTTAACAAACTAATTCTTTGGTATGGAAAGCCAACGTTTAGGAGAAGATGTTAAGGAAGAAATTTTTCAAAATAATGATTTCTTCATAGAAAATGGGTTGGTACATGTAGGTTTAACCATGTATGGCCAAGCCTGCCTAATTTTCATGATTGGATAATTGAATCCTAATAGTCTAGCATGATTGAAAAATGTTAACTAAATAGAGTCAACAATAAAATAACATTCACCCGATGAATATGTAATGATTTGAGTATGTCAATAATGTTGAAAGAAGGATGGAGAGTGAAAGCATTTTCTCCTGTTGTATGAGCATGGTAGCCCATAGCCTATAACAGGCCATGATTGCATGCCTTTTCTCCTTCTTGCATGTATTTTTGTGGGTGAAGATTAGTGTTGTAGGTTCGTTCTTTTGCGTGTGGGGTGTTTGTGTGTCTAGGGGAGGATTTTTTGCTCAAATTTCTAGATTTTTCCCTTTATCTATTTCTTTTTTGTTACACTCTTGGATGTCCCTCTGTAGCATTGGATGCACGAGTGTGGGTGTCTATTTTCTAGTGTATGCTAGTGCATGTTTCTACAGGCAGGTTAGATCTTGCCTCCTCGCTGCCTGGTGGCAGACTATTTTCTTAGAGCATGGCTAACCCAGGTGATGGTTCATCAAGGAATGGTGGTTTTCATTTGCAAAAGGTGAACGGGTGTTTGGAAAGATCACAAGAACATCTAGTGTTGGTGATAAACCTTACTATGTGGCTAAGGATCTGGAGTATTATAGCAACCATGTGTTGATTTATAAGTTTATGGGGATGCAGGTATCGCTTCCATTTCTAGAATCTTGGGTTCCAAGGACCTGAAACCTTGAAGGTGACATTGATATAATTTTGGTGGCCAACAATTTCTTCATGGTGGATTTTTCCTATGCGACTGATAGGAATCAATATTTTGAAGGTGGGTCGTACTTCTACAACCAGGTGTGCCTTTTCATTAAACTATGTCATGTGGGATTCAACTCTATGGAGGAGCTCCCTTCTAGGTTTCTGGTTTGGGTGTGTCTCCCTCATCTACCTTTGGAATGCTGGTGAAGTGATATACTATAAATGTTTTCTCTCTTTCTTGGTAAGCCTATTGGGCCTTCTAAAAAAACACTGACTAAAAAGGTAATTTCCTTTGCTGGTGTGTGCATTGAAATTGATTTGAATAATCCATTGTTGGATTCAGTAGAGATGAGCATTGGGTCAAATTATTGGACCCAATAGTTGGATTATGAGGCATTTCCTTTTCGATGTTGTTTATGCCATGAATATGGACACATACAAAGGAAGTGTCCCAAAACTGTGAGTGCTACTAGTTTGGGTAATGTTCCTTCTCAGTTTTCTCTGAAGATGGACAAAGGTAAGGCTCACATACAAGGAGTGGTGGTGGTGGATAAGGAAGGTTTTGTGCTAGTTAATCCTCACAACAGAAGTAGAGGTCTAAAGAGAACCCTCACAGATAGGCAAGAAGAGGAGACATTGAACAGATTTGATTCCTTAGAGGACTTGGTTTAGGAGGAGGGTGTTCCTCTTGATGTGCAAGGGGTAGATGATTCCTTAGTTGAGAAGCACCTTTAGAATCAACCAATTGATATTCCCATCGCAACTCCGTTGGGGAATCAAGTAGCTCAGATAGACCCAGATCTTCCTCGCTCAGCTCCCGTGTTGGGAGGGGTAAGTATGATACCAAAATTTATAATTGATTCTATTGTCCCAAGTTTTGGACTCATAGTCAAGAAATGTGTTGCGGAATTTGGTAAAAGTAACTCATCTTCTCCTTTTTTGGGCCAACAACAAAAACCCCCTAAAAGGGGGGCTCTTGAGAAGCCTCTTAAGGTTGGTAGAAAGAAGGACCAGGAAAAGGTAAACTTAATTGGTGAGACGTTGGTGGAGTATAGATCAGTGAGGACTATTGACTCTCATTTCTCCAAACCTCGGTGATGATTGGTATATCTTTGAATGTTAGGGGTATGAGTAGCATCCCTAGAGACAAAAGGTAATTTGTGAGTTGATTCGTGTTCTCTCTTGATATGGGTTTTCTCTAGGAGATTAAGTTTTTTGTTGAAAGTATGCTAAATTTGGCTTCTAAGATCTAGGGTAGAGGTCAGTGCTAATGTGTGGGAGTGCAGGGCAGCTCTAGTGGGATTTCTTGTTTATGGGATCCATGTAGAGTTATTCCTATTTGGTTCCTCTCCTATAGGTACTCTATTTCTCTTGTTGCTTCCATCTTGGAGTCATGTGAGATAATCCTTCTCTCTAACATATATGCTCCTATTGATATCCCTGGTAAGATGCATTTGTGGTCACATGTTAGATACATGCGCTCTTTGGATCCTCTTCTTCCTTGGATTCTAGTGGGAGACTTCAATGCTATCTTATCACTAGAGGAGAAGAGGGGTGGTACTGCTCGTCTGGACCCCTCCTTTGATATCTTAAGGGACAATGATGCCCTTTTGAACTTGGTGGATATCAAACCCTTGAATGGTCTTTTAACTTGGAACAATAGGAGGAATGGAGATGTTGCCATTTTAGAAAGCTTGGATAGGTTCTTGGTGTCCAACTTTTGGGTTGGGGATAGATGGACAAATAGCTTTGAGATTTTGGATTGGAGGGGTTCTGATCATTGTCCAATCAAATTCTATGCTTGCTTTTCTAGATATTCTAAAAAATGGTCTTTTAGATTTCAACTCATGTGGCTTCAAGATGTGTCACTTCATGATCCTGTTCTTGGTTGGTGGCATTCTAGGAAGTCAATTTATGGCACTACTATGTACTCCTTCTCCAAGAGGCTATAATATATCAAATACATGTTGAAACAATGGAATAGATACCATTTTGGCAACATTTTTTAGGCTAAAAGGGCAGCTCAAGAGCAGTTTAGCTGATTTGGGACCAAGGGCTTTTTGAGGATTTGGGTAGGTTGGAAGTTGCAACTGTGAAGGATGTGGAGGAATGGGAGCTATGCGAGGAAATTTTTTGGTTGAAAATGTCTTACATTGATTGGCTCCAGGAAGGTGACAAGAATACCTCATTTTTTCTCAATTCAGTTAAGGAAAAAAGGCAGTGTAATATCATCTCTTCTCTTAGGTCCTTAGAGGGGGTCCATTTTTCTTCATCTGCTAAGATTTCGAAAGAGTCTATCTAGTTTTTTCTACTCTATTTTTTGAGGATTCCCCTCTAGTCAATGAAGATGAAGCTTCAATCTTAGCATGTCTCCCTCCTTTGGTGACCAGTGAAATGAATGATTCTTTTCTCAAACCGATCTCCTTGATGGAGCTAGAGGATATAGTGTTTCAGACAAAGAAAGGAAAAGCTCGAGGTCTTGATGGGTTTCTGATTGAGTTATTTCAAGAGTTTTGGGAGGTTATCAAGCTCAACCTTCTCAAGGTTGTCTAGGAGTCTCAAAAGAATAAGAAAATGCTAAGATCCATGAATGCCAATTTCCTTGCTCTTATCCCAAAACAGGAGGGAGCTAATTCTTTGGATCTTTTTAGACCAATTTCCCTATGTAATGTGGTGTATAAAATAATTACTAAGTTGACTACAGAACATATAAAGTCATGGTTAAATAGGTTGAGTTTTGAGGAGTAGGGTGGTTTTGTTGTTGGCAGGCAGATTCTTGATGGAATTGTTATTGCAGTTAAAACTATTCATTCCATGGCCTCCTCCAAAGAGAAGGGTATGTTTATTAATTTGGACATGGCCAAGGCTTATGATTAGATTAAATGGGATTTTCTATCCAAGATTTTTGAGGGCTTTTGGGTTTGGAAATACCTAGATTAAGTGGGTTACGAGTTGTGTCACTTCCTCCTCCTTCTCTATGCTTGTCAATGGGGAGTCATTTGAGATTTTTGGTGCGTATAGAGGCCTTTGGAAAGGGGATCCTTTATCCCCATACTTATTTATTTTAATGGCTGAGGGAATTGGGAGATTTATTAAATCTCGTGTGGAGCTTGGTCTCATTTAGGGTTGGCATTAGGGCAATAATTTACCCCCCAATCCCATCTTCAGTTTGTGGATGAAACTGCTTTGATGGGTATGGCTAGAGTGGAAGAAGTGGTCAACTTGAGGAAGGTCTTGGATAGTTATTTGGCTACTTCAAGAAAAATCATCAATGAGAGTAAGTCCTTTATTTATTTCTTTAATACTCCTAAGCTTATTCATAGGAGAATTATTAAAATTCTTAGATTTCATATTGGCTCGCTTCCCTTTGTCTATCTCGGTATTCCCCTTGCGGTTCACACACTTACCAGGTTGTTTTGGTAGGATGTTATTGATAAGTTTCATAAAAAGGTTAGTCACTAGACTTATAGGTGGCTCTCTACTACTGGAAGAGTGACCCTTTTGAAGTATGTGGTTTAGGCCCTCCCTTTATATAGGTGCTTTGTGTTGTCTACCCTTGCCAACTTTATAAAATAATTTGAGAGCCTCTCCCATCAATTTATTTGGTATGATAACCTTCTCTCGAGGAAGTGGAGATTGGTTAAGTGGGATGATCTGTGTTGGTCGAAGCAGGAAGGTGGGCTTGGGCTATGTCGGGCTAATTTGAAAGGGTAAGCTTTGACAACTAAACCTTACTAGAGATGGTTCTCTCAACAACATTAGATTTGGGCCAAGATCCCCACCTCAAAATATCTTGGGGGCGTGGAGAGTGGTGATGTGCCTAGAGTCAGCCTAATGGGTAAGGGGTCTATGATTTGGGGTACGCTTAAAAGGGGAGCCAAGTTGGTTAAATAGGGTTGTTCTTGATTTGCAAAAGAGGCTCAAAAGCTCTCTTCTAGTTTGATTCTTGGGATGGTCACCCTCCTACCATGTCAACAAACCCTCATTTGTAGGATTTATGTAGGAATTTTCTTAAGGTTGGATGGTGTAGAGTGGTTGATTTCAAAACCCCTCATGTTCTTGCTCAGGCTACTATGTACAGGTGGAAGGACCTGCATGAGTGGCCTCCTGGGGGATCGATGGAGGATTGTCAAGAGTTGGCCTACATTATGGCTGGAAGGGTTTGTAACTCTCTTCTAGAGAGGGATGTTCTAACCTGGGGTCATGACTCGAAAGGAAAATTATTTCTTGACTCTGGTTATCAGGTGTTGGATAAGCAAGTTTTTGGTTGTACGGGGGTCCCCTGGTGGAAACAAATTTGGAATAAATTCTCTTGGCCCAAGTAAATTTTTTCTCTTGGTTGGTGGTTTATAATAGGTGCCTGACCTGAGAGAATCTTCGAAAGCATGGATTTTAGGGCTCCTCTATGTGTGTCATGTGTTCCAGTAATGATGAGAGCACTCTCATCTTTTTTTTCAATGTCCTTTTGTTAGGGTGATTTTGAATTTCTAGTGTGTTGGGTGAACATTTTGTAATCACTTTAATAATTACAAAATGGTGATTTCAGCCACAACTATGATGAGAATTTAATCTCTCCTCTAAAGAAGGGGAGGCTCCCTTCTTACTGCTCTCTAAAATAACTATTAAACAACCAAGATTATATACACTAAAACTATCCATTGGATGTTATAGTCATCCTTTTCTCTTTTTTCTAGAAAAGATGTTTCTTTCTTACAATAATACTTATTATGAGAAGTAATATACTTCAAAGTATTATCCAGAGTAGTAATAACCAATATCCAACTTGATTAATCGTAAGAGTAATCAACAAAGATACCAAAAATTTTTGTAGCTTGAAAACCAACAAAAGCTCAAAGACTTTTTCTATTTCCAATGATGATTCCAAAAGATAATAAGTGAGGCACACTACAACTCAAAGAATACAACATACAACACCAAGAGATCCACACAAATGTAGCAAATAAATACAACTCAAATTATTTGTGTTATCAACCAAGTTCTCACACAAACACGTAAACTCCAAATAAAGTAAAGTAGCATAAATACTATCAATATTAGATTTGAATTCCCTTTCAACAATTTGATATAAAACCACTTTATCAACCAATTGCAAGAAAATGTGATAAGAAATACATAAGAACAATCTTACACATAACCAATATGATCCCAAACAAAGGTTGGATGCAAATTCACCTATTTTATTAATTAATTTTTGATATGCAAACTAAACTAAAAGATTCAAGTATGCTCTTCAAATGGGCAACACTTTTCTTCAAAAGATCAAAAGATATCATTTACAAAGAAACTCCCTCATATACAGAGGAGAGTTGAGAGCTAATCTAGGAAAGCGATAACTAATTTGAATTTTTCAACAACATAGTTTGATTTGATTTAGGACTCATGCTATTTTTACATGTAATTACATATTGATAAAAGACATGTAAAATGCCAAAAACTAATTACATAAGCAAAAATGTTGAGAAATAAAATAAGTATAGGAAAGACATGTCCATCATTCTCCACTGTCTTTCCCCAAAAATTCCTCATATTTCTTTAGGATTGCTTGAACTTCTTCACTATTAGAACTTGAGGTATGCTTGGAGATAGCAATAACTTTTGTTATTGAGTTCTTTATGGTGTTTCAAGCTTTTTTATGCCTTTCCAAAAATACCTTGAGATTATCTAGGGTGAGTTGAATGTCCAACAATTTGTTCATTGAAGCCACTAAGGAGGCTTGATCTTCAAATTATTTCTAGATCATAGATGTGAACTCCTAGATAACTTCATCAAAGGGAAAGATTTTTTTATTGTCATCTAATAATATGCAAGGCAGATCCTCAATTTTTTTGACAAGATGTAAATCATTGTCTTCACAAAATTCCTGAACATCTTACGATTCTTTGATTAGATCTTTGATGATATTTATCTTATGTATCATTGTTTTCTTTGCCTCAACAAACATAGACTCTATTAGGATTTATCCCAATATCCACTAACACGCTAAGCTTTAGTTCCTTTATTTTAATCCAAGCTTCTAGATTGGCCTCTATTGTTTTTTGCTCTTGGGAAAATGTATCAATAGTTTAATCCAGATTTGATCTTACATTTTCCATATTCCCCATTCTTTCCATATAAGATCTCATAAATTGTGTCCCTTGTGCTATCATCTTGTCAAGAAACTCGTCAACTACCCTGCCTCTTGAATACAACTTTTTAGCCTTATGAATAATAGGATCTTCAACACTCATGGCTATAGGCTCTATTGACTCTTAATATTGGGTAATCTTCTAGAGTACTGAAGTTAACTCAACTTTGGCCTTGTACTAAGCTTTGACCTTCTTTACCTTATCAAACTTTTCAATAAGAGAATTTAAAGTTGAATGTGCATCTTCCTTGGTGCTTTCATGAGTTATTTTTCCCAACTTAACCCTTGTAATTGAATATATAGAAATATTAACTTCCTCAATAGACTTATTAGGAGGGGGTTGTGCAACCTCTGAATACTCACATCCTGCTTTATCCACCAATAGCCTAGAGAGAGTCTTTGGCCTTTTTTTAGATTTTGTCTTTATAGGTTCCAACTGTCCAAAGTCAAAGTCATTTGGGGATACAACTTGCTTCTTTCTCTTAGGTTTTTGACTTTGTAACCAAGGTGGAAGAGGAGAAGAAATCCCTTTAGGTCCCGCAGTCATGGTTTATGAAGTGGTAGCTATAGTGACAAATGTAATGGTAACAAGTGGTGGGGTGTTAGTCAAAATTACTTTAGGAATTCACACACTTGTCACATTTTTCACAGAATTTGACATAAAATTATCCAAATCTAAATGTGAAGTTACATCAAAGGAAGGAGAAGACAAACTTAGAATATTGGAAGGAGAACTAAAAACATCCCCAAACTCATTCCTAAGACTATCAAAAATGGATCTTGAAGTTGGGGATGAATGAATTGAATGAATTGATACTAAGGGGGTAACAAAAAAAGTGACATCAAAAACAATAGTGGTAGTAGGAGTAATAGTAACAGATGGAAAAGGTTGTTCAATAGAAGTAGCAGGAGGAGTAGGGATAGACACAGTAGCAACAATAGGTGAAGAAGTAACAAGAGTGTCTTTTGGAATATCATCATGTGGTGACTCTTGTACTTCTTCATCAAGGCCTTCCTCTCCTTCTTGTTCTTTATCTTGAATTGACACCTCCTCTATGATGGTGGATGGCCTTTTAATAGCTTTAATTTAGTCCCTTTCACAATGAACTTGATCTTTTTTTTTTCTTGGGGTTTTTCTTGAGCTAGGCACATCTCCCTTGTTCTTTTTCCTAAGTTCATCTTTCTTTTCTATGTTTCCTTCAGGTTCTTCTTCATCAAATTCAATGTTGAAGTGTTTTAACCTTATACCTTTCTCTTATAGTCAAACATTAGTATTAACAAGGATAAGTTGAAATCTTTGTCTGATTGAAATCATCTCCTTCTAAGACCATTGGATTGTAGGTAGAGGAATCCCAACAATATTATTTCTCTCATGAGCTAGATCCAGGATATCCTCATCATCCTCCATATCCTCGAGGATATCTTCCAAGTGAAGGTTCTCAATTTTCTCCAAGGTTGATTGGCAATATTCCAATTTTCTGGTTTCCTCTTTTGTCTTGCAATCAACCTATATATCTTCAATTTTTTGTACATAGGTGAAGGCCTTATTAATTCTATCTTCCATCCCCTTATAATCAAAGTCAAACCTCTTTTTGTAGGTCTTCATTGTGACCCATTTCATTTCAGATTCCACAACCTTTGCTTTGGGAGATGTCAAAATTGAATATTTGCCTATAGTAAGAGGAAATTTGAAACCTAGCTTATGGGATTCCATCTATTTACTGTGGACAACCATTATTTTTCTGTAGAGCTCCATGAGGATGATCTGTAACTTGGGTATCTTGGAAGCATGAGAGGATATCCCACAAAATAACCAACTCTGAGGTAAGTGAAAGTATGAAATTGTAATTATTAGCAACCAAATATGTTGACCACTATCCATGCCTCATCTGAAACTCTTTTGTTTTCCAGCTCCCTATCGAACATACAAAGATATGAGGCAAAGAATGCATCATTAGCCATTCTGAAGTGATGGATGCTCTTATTCAAAGTTAGTTGTGGATAATATTGATAAACTAGAATTTTCCCCCTATCTCCATGGGATGTAACTCCTGGAAAGCTCCTTATTGACATCACAACACAAACCATATATGAGGTCATGTAGAATTTCAAAGAAGTAGGAACCTTCAATAGTTGCTCATGAATAACATTAGTAATCCGTTCCTCTTAGTAAATCTATTGTTTCCTCTTTTTGATAACATGAATATATAAATACATCCATTCTTGGAAGTTAGAAGAGTTGGGAAAACCTTTAACTTTTCTAAGGAGAGTAATCAAATCATTAATTTCCTCAACAAAGTCACTCTGAGGAAACCTTTTGGGGCATCTTGAAATGTTGGGCTTTGGATTTTCAACCATCTTGCATTAATTACTCTCCTACAAGTATTTGGTTCCTTATCATAATGCTCTTGTGATTTTTCAATTGTTAGATTTGCATATGAATCAATGCCAGGACACTGAAAAATCAAGTCAAAGAATTTTGTATTGAGTTGGATGACTATATTCCCATTAGGATCCCTCACACTCCTGTCATCCTTCTTATAATGTGTCACTACTGCAAGTAAAAAATTTGGATTGTGTACAACAACTAGAAAGGAGGACACCAATTGAATATTGCTCTCAACAATATATCTCATCCTTTCATCCAACAGTTGCTTCTTGGTTCTCTCTAGAGATTCAAACATGTCAACATGTCCTATTTTTGTGTCCCTTATGTCATCAACATTGGAAGAAACTGAGGTTGTTGGAAGAATCCTTTGATACTTGTATTTCAAAGATTTCTTACTCGGAGAAGGATTTGACATATGAGGAGAAGCTAGGAAAAGACTACATCCTTACAAGAATGTAGACTCTGAAATGGTATGCACAAATAGCAGTAGTAAGAAATTCAGTGTTTTCCAGTGTTAGAAAAATTTGCAAGGTTGAAAGTGCAGTAGTGAGAAAAAGCTGAGCTTTGGCAATTGAATGCAAGGGTGCTGCAAAATTGAGCTAGTGTAGGAAATATGATGGTTTAGATGCAATGGAAGAGAAAATTTGAGAATTAGCATGAAAATTTGCATTTCGGTGTAATGACACTAAAATTCTATGCTTCTGCATGTGCTAGCATGATTGTATGTAATGACGGAGAAATTATGCACATTTATGTGTTTTCATTTTTGAGTGTAGTCGCACTAAATTTTAGTGCTACTTAATGTTGGTAGAGATAAAATATGCAAGGTGTCGAGAAAATTTTCTCCCTTACCCCTAAAAGATACTAAGTACAAGGTCGATAAATTTTTCCAACCCTGCATGATGTAAAACATACCAAGTGCATGAGTGCAAAATTTCTCTACCTCTGCACTTGCCTTGGTAAAATGGGTGTATGATGAAAAGGCGGTAAATTTTATTTCCTATACACTTAGGGTGGATAGGTAACATGTCGATTGTGATTTAAACCCCAACCTACATGGTATGCTGGCCTTACATGTACTGGCGGTGAATTTTACCATCGTAACATGTAAGCTTTGACTTCATCAGTGTTAGAGTAATAAAGTCATCACCTAATTAATTAATTGGGTCACTTTATGCTTTATTACACTTAAGCTAAACTTAGGAGTGATTTTATTTCATTATTTTCTTTAATTAATTAGTTGCATTTTTCATGATTAATGCTTCTAATATTAGAACATGTCTCATTCATTCCTATGAGGACACTTGTCATGTTCTAATCTAACCCTAATCTAGGGTTAGCTTTCATCCTTTTCATAAGGATTGATTCATTGTACAAATTGTATTGAATTCTCTACATCAGCATATTCAATGTGGCAGTTGTTCACATAATGCCAATTGGTGTTTTTCATCAGATCTGAGTTGTTGGGCAATCATATCTTACTTATTTATTCATAGTGTGGTAGCTTTATCATTGCAAGTGATTCATGGAGCTGTGGGAGTACATACATCTACTCTAACATGGTATCAAAGCACCAGATCTGTAGCCATCTTGTCCACTTTTTTGAAGAAATCAACTCATGCATTAATATTCATGATTCATGGTCAAATTTTGAGCATTCCATTAAATCTAGAGCTGCCAGAATAGTCAGGTTTTCCTTTTGTTTCAACAAAAAAGGCCTCCATTTGTTAGATCTGTGAGGGTTTGAAGTTTATGAGGGTTTCCAGTTCTAGAGCGTACCTGCAATTTTGGAGTGTTTTGAGCCCAAACATACCTCACCATTGCGTTAAGAGTGTCCAAAAACCCCAAAATTGACTGTCAAATCATCAAAATCGGACACAATGACTTTGAGAGGAATTTTTTTCATTTCTGGGTTGTACGGCCTGGTACGACACACAATCCAATTTAAAAAAAAAAAAAACAGTGTTAATGGCGCTGCCGTCAGTAAACCGTTAGCGGTTAATGCTAGGGGCTAGTCTAACCGCCAAGTTTTCCCCCAAACCCTTTTGGAGCAGTTTTGGTATTTTGGCCATAACTTTTGCGCCCAAACTTGGATTTTCGAAAGCAAAATATCACCAGAAAGCTGGTTTCGAGCCCGATCGAGTGGTGCAGATTTTTTTTCTGATTTTTCTATTATGTTGTATTTTTTTCCAGTCAAAGTCAGATCATCATTTTCATGCTTCCAAGGGCATACCTTTTGCATATGGTCTCATTTTTTTGAAAATGAATAGGCGTTAGAAAGCTGGTTTAGTGCTCTACATAGTGATAAGACTTATTTTCCTAAATTTTTCCCCAAGTATATTTTATTCAGCTTTTGGTGTTTACACAATTTTCTTAATTACTTGGACGTTTTGGCACTTGGGAATGCTCTGTTTGTGTCATTTGGCTCTATTTCACATGATTTTCATGCAGTAAGGTTAGTTTTCTCAAATTTGTTCATTTGAAGAGTAATCATGGGTTTTTCTACTCACCCTTTAGTTGTGATCTTGGAACGGGATAATTATGAGTCATGGGCAAAGGGCATACTTACACATTTTAGGTGGCTTAATATTTTGCCTCATTTATATGACGTCATACCTGAACCAAACACACCAGGGAGAAAAATAGCTTGGGATATCACTAGAGATCATTTAGTAGGACTTATATGTTTTAGTGTCAATTTTGACACTATGTGTGTTGTATCGGACACTGATTGTCCCCACACACTTTGGACTCATCTTTGGGAGATCCATGGAGACCCCAATCTCTCTCCATACCCAAAGAATCCTACTTCAGATTGTCTCTTACCCATGGCTACTACAAATTGTATACCTATTGATGATGCTAGATTAGAGGACCTAGAGTATCTAACAGGTCTTGCATGTTCTGATGGATCAGAGGCTTGTCTCCTAGTTCCTACTCTTCAGATTGAGATTACACATGCATCATCTGTTGTTCTTGATGACATTAGTATCACCACATTGGCCCCTATGGATTCAGTTTAGCATCATGACCATCTTGGTCATTCATTTTCTGCTACATCATTGGATTCTTATCTTGTAGACACATCATTATTTTTTGAGTCTCGCACTGCAGATCTTGAGGATTATATTGAGGACATATATCTCCTCTATCTTGATAGTCAGATTATCATTATACGCCCACCATTATCAGTGCATTTAGAGGTTGTATTTCAAAAGTCTTCACATCAGTTTGGATTTGGCATCAATTGTTTCAGTTCTGACACATAGATTCTTCAACATCCTATCATGGCACACATCTTGAGACATATTGGTTCATCAATCTTCATAGGGTTTCTTCGAAATCGTCCTTTGGATCCATTTCTTCCCAAGGGGAGGAATGTTATTTTCCATTTCAGGATCTCTTTCTAGATTCTACATCAGGCATCCACCATTGAGACAAGAGTTTCTTCATTGTGGGGGGGCCTTCTAGTCTCTTTCTATCTCTCCTATGGAGACCATTGTATATGTACTTATGTGATAGAAGTTGTCTTTGGGGGTATCATGTAATCCACCTTATATCCTTCTTCTATTAGTGCATTACATTATTTTCTTTTCTCTCTTTTGGAGGGGAGTTTTATTCCCATGTGGTTTTCTCCCTTTCTCCAATTATGAGAGTTTCATTTATGTACATGGGTACCTCATCATCCGTTAGGGTGGGACCCATTCATGCATCCTTTCATGTATTTCTTTATCATAATTTAGTTTCTCCCTAGTTCATCTTAAGGGGGGGTGTTAGAGTAATAAATTCATCACCTAATTAATTAATTAATCATTAATTAATTGGGTCACTTTATGATTTATTACACTTAAGCTAAACTTAGGAGTGCTTTTATTTCATTATTTTCTTTAATTAATTAGTTGTATTTTGCGTGATTAAAGCTTCTAATATTAGAACATGTTGTCTCATTCATTCCTATGAGGACACTTGCCATGTTCTAATCTAACCCTAATCTAGGGTTAGCTTTCATCCTTTTCATAAGGATTGATTCATTGTAATTGTATTGAATTCTCTATGGTAGCATATTCAATGCGACAATTGTTCACATAATGCAAATTGGTGTTTTTCATCAGATCTGAGTTGTTGGGCAATCATATCTTGCTTATTTCTTCATAGTGTGATAGGTTTATCATTGTCGGTGATTCATGGAGCTGCGGAGTACATACATCTACTCTAACAGTTGGGATCACATTGGTGGGTTTCATTTTAAATGCACTGGCGGGTAATTTTAATGATAGTGCATATGTTGAACATTGACTATGTTGGTCAGGTTTTAAACCCTAACCAACATGGTAAACTGGTTATGCAATTAATCATTTTTGGTCACAGGTCAAGATAACATACACCATAGGGTTTAAAATCCCATGTGCAATATACTTTAAACACTCTTGTGGTGTGAGATTTCAAACCCATGACCTACATTGGGTAAACGTGTGTATGACAAGGAAGATCGAGGTTTGAAACCCGTGCTTCCTTTGTTTCAAAAATGGGTAAATGAGACACTAAATATCCAAGAAACATGACACCCTAAACACCATGACTATCAAACAACAAGGAAACAAAAATAAAAGCAAATCAAACATCAACCTATAACACACAAACCCTAAACAAATCATATATACAAAATAAAAAATAAAAAATGGAAAAATGACAAAGTATTTACATACCTATGAAAATAAAAATAAATGGTACAAAACCCTAGTTGAATTTGGTATTTAACCTCGAGAAAATATGAACACAAAAACTTGAAGGAAAACGAGCAAGGGAAGACGCATGAACAAGAAAATGGAAAGACTAAAATGAAAATAAAAAGGATTAAGACCAATTTAAAATCAGCTGAAACATCATTAAAAACTCGTCATTAATGCACTCGTGTGAAATTGAAGATGGATTGGTGGTGATTTTTAACGCGATTACACATTGGTTTAACACCTTGCAAAGGACATGCAAGGGCGCTGAAATTCAATGCTCTTGCATGTTTTATTTTTTGCATTAAGTATGCAAGGGCACTGGAATTCAGCGTTCCTGCATATGCAGAAAAGGACTAAATCCGAAAATGAAACTTTGCAACTTTTTTCCTTTTTGTAAATTTTGAAAGGAGGAAAGACTTAGACACTCGAAATTACTTTTTGAGGCTTGGGACCATGCACAAGGTCAATTAATATTTTCCTTGTTTTGCATGCTTAAAGAGTGTGGGCTATGAAACAAACAAGTTTTGTAGGGGTTATCCCACAAAATTAGCGTAGATAAATTTGAGGATAATAGATGGCTCTAATTGGGGATCCTACTTTGATCATCCTTTGAAACAATCGAAGGGAGAAGAATCCCAAACTTTAAGTTCCTTCATCCATCCATTGGGCTATGGAGTCATGCGACACAAAAAGACATCAAAAGACCAAAAGAAAAATAAAAGAAAGCTATACAAATATTTACAAACTTATCTGATGCCTCATTGAGTGAAGAGCTTCATCTTTTTTTCATTGTGAAGTAGTGAAAAAGGAGTCCCATCCTGGTATGTTAGCAAAAATTTGTTTTCACCACAAAGTTGGTGAATCATGAAAGGTCCTCTCCACAAGGAATCGAGCTTTCCATGCATACCCTTAGGTTCTCTTCTTTTGTCCCATAAGAGGACTTGATCTCCAACCTAGAAATCATGAGACTTCACCTTTTTGTCAAAAATCCTTTTGACTTGGACTTGGTGTTCCACAATGTGATCAACCATCTGAATGTGCTTCTCCTCCAATTTAGTGAGGAACATGATGCACTTATCCATAGAGTTGTCAAAAGTTTTGTCTTCAATGGCCTTGGCCAATTTTAAAGTGGGAAATTCCAAAGTGATAGTAATTTTTGCATTCAACCCATACAAGAGTTGAAATGGTGACATACCAATTTCCCTTTTTGGGGTAATACAATTTTCCCACAACGCATCATTAAATGCCTTGTTCCAAAATCTTTGATTGTTGTCCACCAACTTTCGAATGATAGTGACCAAATTTTTATTGCTCGATTCCACTTGACCATTACCTTGGGGGTAATAATCTAAAGAATGAGAAAGTGTGATCTCATGCTCGAAGAAAAATTATGTTATCTCATTAGATGAGGAGGAAACATTATTTGCTACAATCTTATTCAAAATTCCAAACCTTGAAATGATGTTTTCCTTAAGAAACATACATACCACTTTCGAAGTGGCATGCTTAATCGGAATGGTTTCCACCCACTTGGTGAAATAATTAGTCATCGTGAGAACATAGACATGCCCTACACTAGATGGTGGATTAATGAAACCAATGAAATCAATACCCCACTATTGGAAGGGTTCTTGAATAATCACTGGCTTGAGGGGAAGTGCTGCTAGTTTAGGTTTCCCCATGAACTGTTGGCATAATTCACACCTATGTACCTAGTTGTAGGCATCTTGGAAAATTTTGGGCCAGTAGGACTTTGCTCGCAAGATCTTGTGAGTTTTTAACTGTGTTGAGAAATGTCCTTTGCACACTATGTTGTGAAATGACTCCACCAACTTGCCTTGTTGTGCTTTATCTATACAATGTAGAAAGGTACCGTCAAGACTCCTCTTGTACAAACCATTGTCCCAAGGGATGAAGTTCACAACCTTAAGCTTGCTTTTCCTCTTTTCTTTGAAAGTTGGGTGCTTTGGACATTCTCCATAAGTGAGAAAGTGTGTAATATTCAAATACCATTTGTCAATGATGCTAACAAACAAGACCGTGAAAACATCCTCAACATTTACTTCATCATTTGATATTTCTTCTATTTTATTATTAGCAATGAGATGACACAAACCTTTCCCAAATACCAACTTAGTGGGTTTGATATCCATATTGTATTCTTGAATCTTGGCAATCCAATTGCCTCTTTTAGTTCCAAACTCCTGTTGAGTCAAGATGGACTTGACCGTGAAATCTAGCACTAATGTAACAACATGAGAGTTAAGGATGTAAAAATAGAAATGCTTAACTATCTTAACGACAAAAAAATAATGTTTTTCCATTGGTGAGTATTTCAATTCATGAGCCTTCATTGGACAACTCATGAATGCTATGGGAGATTCAATCCCCTCATTATTCTATTGCACTAATATTGCAGATAGTTTATGTTTGGAAGCATAACTATGCATGATAAAACCCTTGGTGTAGTCTAGGCAGACTAGAAATAGAGCATATGCAATTGCTTCCTTGATGTCGTTGAATGTAGCTTTTCCTCCTGCACTCCAACGGAAGATAGATTTAACCTTCATCATATCAACGATATGATGTGTCTTTTCTGTGAAGTCAAGGACAAACCTCTGCAAGAAATTTACCTTTCCAAAGAAACAATGGATGACCATCTTACTTGAAGGTAATGTAAGACCTTGGATAGACTTGAACCATTCTAGATCAATCTTGATACCTTCCTTAGACACAATATGACCAAGGAGTTTACCTTCAGTAACCCCAAAATTTACTTCTTGAGATTTAGGGAAATTCCGTGCTGCCAAAACCTCTTAAGAACTTGCTGCAAGTGATGAAAATGGTCTTGAAGTTTCTTTAAAAATATTTTCAAGTCATCAAGATAGACCACAATAAACTTACCCATGACATCAGGAAAATCCAAGTCCATCGCTCTTTGAAATGTAGCATCGACATTGATTAAACCACACTAGTAGAATTTGGAAAATAATTGACTACGTGACTAAAACTTTTAGTCATGACAACTAAAAATGACTAAATTCTAGTCATTTTTTGCAACACAACTATAAATGACTAAATAAATGACTAATTTGATCATCGATTAAAATCACAGCTATAAATGACTAAATAAATGACTAAATAATTAGTCACACAAATAAAAATTAGACAATATGAAATTAAAGAGGGTAATTAAAAAAATATTAACTTTTGGGAAATTATTGGTGGGAGTGGGTTGTATTGCACCCAGGGTTAGGAGAAAATTAAAAATATGTTGACAAGAGTGGGGAGTAGAGTAGAGTGCATAATTCAATAGAGGTCAACTACTCGCATGGGCAATAAAGCTAGTTTGGAGAGGGCCTAGAGAGTTCTAAAAAGGCGGGCAAGGAATTCAGAGTTTGTTGCAATGAATTTGAAGTTGGTGAGGCCCTCTGCAGCGAATTTGAATTTGGGGACGCCCTCTGTAGTGAATTCAGAGGTAATTCAAAACCCTCATTACATTAAATAGTTATCATATGTCTCCTTGTGAAGTTCATGAATGGTTGTAAATTTGAATGTGCCAAGTATGAGTGTTTGTGGGTCTTTCTTGAGTATCAATGCATCCATTATCTATATAAATCTTGTTTATTTATTTAGTTATTATTTTGTGTCTCATGTTTAATCTTACAGACATAAAAAAGGTAATCCTTGTGTGTGATGTTGTGATGAAATTGGTGTAAAGCTTTGTGTGTATAGAATGCAGTCATTAGGGTCCTCATTGTGTATACCCCAAGTGTTTGAGGGTTTGAGAAATTTCTGCAAAAGGGTGAAAAGTAGTTGTCTGCTTCAAATGGAAATTCTAAAATCATATGTATGAATGTCATATCAAAGGCTTTCTATGTTGGGTTTGAACTTTGAATTTGGGTCAAGTTTCTCTTTATGCTATTTTATTTTTGGGTTATTCCAATTGAAATGTTGAAAGAGTGCTTGTACAGTTATTCATGGGCCCTACAATTATAAATCAAAGCCAAAGATAGCTAGAGAGAAAGCAACCCTATTGTATTGTATTGGGAAAAAAAGAAATATACTTCCTTGTGTATTATAAGAGATGAGTTACATAAATAGGAGGGTATCTTGTCATAAGACATTGACTACCATGTAACAATTTGGAGTTCTTGAGATTGTGAAAGAATTGGATGCTTTTATTCATCATATAATCAATATAATGTAGTGACCATATCTTGAAGTTGTCTATTTGTATTCCCTATTATCATGCATGGGTATGGTATTAATTTCTAACTTTGTAACCAATTCACCAACCTAATCCCTAAGGTTCCTTTTCACTAAGTCTTCATGGCATGGGTAGTGCATGCACGTCATAATTAGTTTGTTATTGGTTAGTGTAACTTATAGTAGTTACATAGGCAATTGAGTACCATAATCATATAGGAAATTCTAATTTTAGTAGATTGTTTTTTCATTAGTTTCCTCTACACATTTTGGAGTATATAGGAATTGAACTTGTAACATGCATCCAAATTTCAATTCCTTTGATCACTTTTCCATTAAAACACGGGCTCATGTCCCTAGCCTAGACCTCATTGCTTGGGTAACATTGTGTGCAAACCGAATCTATTAATTGCATGGAATCCTCGAAGATGGTCTCATATGGTTGGCAATGCAGATGATCTTGCTGGCAATGTAGATGATTATGATGATGTTTTGTCACCTTAACTAGCATGTCACCTTAACTTGTAAGCTTGTCATCTAAAATTTGGTTATATGTATGGTGTAATTTATTATTGAATGTAATAAATATCTAAGTATAGGTGTGCTTATTCACTGTTGTTTTACTAATACATTTTTGAATGTAATCATCATTACTCTGCTGGTACATTGTATACAAAACCTAAGATGTTCATTGCTGATTTGAAGTGCATTTAAAGTTAGGTTTAATCACTCTTCTTAGTTTTCTTACTTTGGTTTCAAAATTAATTTTGTTTATTAGTTAGAATATAATTTCTTGTATGTCCTATATGTTTTCTAGATGCTAGACTTTTCTAACTTCTCTAGAACTGCTAGATATGAAAAGAAGCAAGTAAGGTCTAAAGGTATCAAATAATGCAACAAGATACCCATGAAAGTAAACAACCCTTTAAAATTCTGGCAATAAATTGTAGTCATTTCTTTGATATTTGGATAGATTTAGTTTGTAATACAACTTCTAGCCTCCACATGCATTGGATATGCTTGTGTGAAGGAAACAATAATGAACATTTGTGATTTAATAATACATATAGATATCTTAACATTATGTCTGACTGACACTAAAAAGCTCCATACAATTCTAAATATTTAAGAAATCATAATATATGCTTAAATAAGATGTGTCTAGCCCCTTTACATTCATAAAAATTCATTACCACACCCCCGCGGAAGTAGTTGTTCAGTTATAAGGGACCTCAACGGTATGGCAGGGTAGAAAATAAGATGTAATCATATACCGCTATACTGTGGTAGTCATAAAAGATGTGTGCAGGATGGCGGTGATAGGTCTCTTGAGTATAGAAGTATACCGCTACCTTGAGGCAAGTAGTGACTATGTAAAATAAAAACTACGGAATGGTAGTATGATCTCAACTTAACTATCAAAGGTTAACCCACTGTCCCATAGTCAACAAACAATGACATTAAAATAACATGCAGTATGGTAGTGTTAAGTTATGTAACCTACTATCCCACGATCAACAATCTATAAAGAAAAAGTAAGTGCACAGTATGGTGGTATTAAGCTATATAACCTGCCACTCCATGATAAACATATATTAAAATTAAAAGGGGCTTGCAGTATGATGGTATGAGAACTGTAGTATCGTAGTAGAAAAGTGATAACATAAATAAAGCCTGCGATGTAGTGGGATAGCCAAAATGAGTATATTACGTGACATCGCCATCCCACAACGGTTAAGAGAAGTGATGGTAGTACTGCGGTACAGGTTGGAAAAAGCATTTATGTCAACTATGACAACAATTATTTGATTATCATGAACCATTTGATCTTCTAAGATCAATGACATATATTCAAAATCGAAAAGGTGTAGATTATGAAATATTTTGAATGAAGTAGACATTAATGTCGAAATGACTGAGTTCTAAAGCAATTATATCTAGAATTTGATGCCATTTTTTGCAATCATTTGCAAAAGGATCGTCATGGCAGGAGCTAAGGTTTTTGAGGAAGAAAAGCTATACAACTACTATATCACTGGTTAAGTGCACAAACACTCCTCGTAAGCAATTCTAAAGCATTTGGTCGACTAGGATTTGTAATTAAGGGTTTAGAAAATTCAAAAGGAAGTAAATTTTTTTACACCATGCAACCTAAGAAGAGTGAACCTGTGAGTAAGAAGGAAGAACCCAAGGTGAAGAAAAGGCCTTTGCAACAATCCATACTAGACATTTTACCTGATTCAACAGATAGAATATTTAAGAAAGTGTTTAGAGACATAGCTCATGGGTGTCGGGATGCAATCATTCCCATCTTTCGGTGGGATTTGTTTTGGTATTTTTATAATAAAAGAGATGCAAAATCCCCAGTGTTAAACCCTTGGAATCTATACCTAGCCAAGTTGGTGGTCTCAAATGTATTTATAGATGTTGAATTCATTAGAGTATTGGAAAAAAACTATCATCTAGCCACCAGAACCATAAGGATGACAAATGATTCACCACTAGTGATATTAACCAAGTCTGCCATTGTGGAGTGTTTCAACTTGAATAAACAAGCCCTTGCTAAAATTGACTTGTAGAAAAGTGAGGAGGAGTACAATAGGTTGAGGAAAACTTATAGGAGTGATGAACTCCCTATGTACATGAGGAAGGGTGAAAATAATAGAAGAATAACTATCTCCTCTTCCCGCATGGAGCCATTTCCTGTAGAATATTTTCAAATATATTTTAAGAGAACCTATTTTTCCTTGTGTCAAATTCTTGGAATAGATGCTCAAGAGAATATGCTTGGAATAGATGCTCAAGAGAATATTACAAGTGGCCTAATGATGATCGCCATGAGGATTCAAAACCCTCAGACAAATATTGAGTATGATTTTGCTTCATTCATTGAGAGAGAATTGCATGAAGGATTTTTGCAAGAGAAGATAAAGCCCCCATCACGTTCAAATGTTACTCTTTGTTGTGTCACCTAATTCTATATTAGAATAGTGATAAATGGACCAGGGGAGTGTGTTTGGACATGGTTGATAAACAGGGTGATCAACTACCTATTCAAAATTGGTGCTATATATGGGACAATAGATGCAAGAAGAGCAGCTATGCGATTTTTCATGATGATTTTGTAATAAGAATTATGTTTGTTCTTGGTCATAAATCACCAAGTTTACATACACCAATAGTAAAACTATTAAGAGCCTTGACATTGAGGCCAAAGCAAGGGCATACCCACAACATTGGTGATTGGTTCTTTTTTCCAGATGTTATAGTAATAAGAGTATATGGATGTCACCAAGCCCCACATGTTTTGCCCAAGTATGTTCCTCTCTGGTTGGATTTCTTAGAGTTTATGTGGAAAATGTTATGGATGGAGAAGGAGGTCATGCATAAATAGAATAAAGGCACATTATTTCCTAACTCGACCGTATGTGAAGAATTTTCTATTGGATTTTGATACTCTTGAGGAGTTGCAACATTATTTAAAACAAGATATTCTTTGGAGTCCAGGGGAGAAAGGGTCTTTGACCCTGAAGGCGACATGAATTTTGTGAGGAAAACAATCCTCACTAAGCTTGGGATCACCATGATATTGATTACGAGGAGGATGTGATAAGAAACTGGTTGAATTTCCAAGAATTATTTCAAAGGAGAAGAAAATGGGCGATATTAACAAAATTAGAGGAAGAAAAGAGGAAGACAAACATTGATTTCTTGGAATTTTATACAAATGAAACATTAGATCCCATCAAGAGGATCAACCTAATGATTGATAATTTTGATAAATTATATGGTAAATCAACAATAGAGTTGGAGAAGCCCACCAAATTTCCTACCAAAATACCAAGTGGAGTTGTAATCTCTGAGCCCCCTCTAGACACTACTTCAGTGCAATATGCTTCTCCAAAATCACCTCTAGAGAAATCAGGGCCCAAAAGACAAAGGGTAAAGGATCCAAATCCCCTTGTATCATATGAGATAAGTGAAGAGGTTGGAGATACAAAGGAGGTGGCCAGTGTGCTAGGGAACTTAAAAGGTGATGTTGAAGTCGATCAACCACTTTGAAAGCATGAAACTGAAGCACACAAGCCATAAGTGAGGGTGGATATATATTCATAGGGTGAGTAGGAGATGCATGATGATGAAAGAATGATTGCAACCCTCAGATTCATGGAGGATGATGAATTTATCAACACCCCAAAATTTAAAGACTTTTTGATTAAATGAAAATGAAAGAGTTTGAGGACAAAGTTGAGATAAACAAGATGGGTGGTGAGGAATCTTAGCATGATCAAATTGTGGCCCAAAATTTTAATGAATTGAGGATAAATGATGTTGACATTAGTCCACAAGAAGCTAGGCAAATGGTGCTGAAAAGCAATATATTTCTTATACCGGGGATGGATTTGAAAAGGATGTTCCTTCTTGATCAGGTAAGAAATCAAGAAGACCCCAAGTTAATGGTTGAGTTTGATTTAGAGGAAGGAATGAGCAGGACATGATATAATCCAAGAATTGAGACCTTAGCCTTTTGGGCTAAGCAGAAAAATACAAAGAATCCAAAATTGTTGGAAATTGTGCAAGAAATGAGAGGGACTGCAATGGTAAAGATCCTCAAAGATACCTCAGCCTTAGAAGCAGCTACCATGACTATGCATTATACTATGTTCACTCGAGCAGCTATCAAGAGTTTGGAGAATAAACTTACAGAATATGAAAAAGCACAAACATATATGAATGATGTGAACGGGTTGTTTATAGAGAATGTGAAGCTAAAGAAGCAATTGAAAGGGGCAGACCCTTCTCAAAGTATTGAAATGGTAGTGTACCAACCCTCAACCCAAAAGACTGATGTTGTTTCCATTGATCAAATAGAGGCCTTGAAGTAAGAAATAGAAAGCTTAAAAGAAGTGCAATGAGGAGACCAAAGTAAGGAAACAAATCTATGGTGCATTAGAAAAATTCTTGGAGCACAAAATCAATATTGTGATAGACAAGGCAAAAAATGTGCATGAATGTTATACTTCCCTCTCCCAAGCAGTAGAACAGATGAAATCCCATGCTCTCATTTTGGATCCTTTATTTAAGAAATGGAAACCCATCCATCATACACTAAGCACATTGTGCAAGGTCTTATAGAGAAGTGTGGACGCACCTACAACTTTAAAGCCCATAGAGAGGATGGTGAAACTGGTGATTGATGAGTCCCAGTATGTGTTAGGGGAGAGCCAGAAGATCACTACAAGAATAGAATGTTTCCATACAATCAAACAATGGTTTGTACCTAGGATGCTTGGAGAAGATGACCGGTTAAAATATTTCACCAGTTGGAAAAGTGAGTTCAAACAAGTAGTCCCAAATTGCATTGCTCATTTGCAACAAGATCATGATATAAATGTCCCTAGTTTTAATTTGATGTTGGACATGATGATTGCATTGGATTATGGATACTCGAAGTTCATTGCAGAGACTAGAGGATTGTTAGACATCAAATGGAGAGGTCACCTTGCCAACATATCAGAGATCCAGGAATATAAATGTCCTGATGACTATACGATGTTCAAATGGGAGTAGACATATCTGGCTCCCCCAGAAGAATATGCCTGGTGTCAGAAATTGTGAAGTACCAAGCACTGAAGATGTTATCATAGAGAGAGGAACTTACCAGATCAGAATGATCACGGGTACCTTACGATGACTAATTGAATTTGGTGTCTTGCGAGTGCTTTGGACTTCAACATCTGATGAGTTCTCTTAATTTCTTCTTTTTCATTACTTTTATGTAACCACATGTAAATAACGATAATTAATACCTTTTGATTTAGGTAACTGAAAATATATTTTTTGAAATGAAACAGTCTAAAGTTTGCCGCTCTCCTTATCTATCTATAAAAGGGAAACCAAGACTGAATCAAAAAATCATTAGTAGTAGGATAATTTTTTGAAGAGAAGAGACTTTTGATACGTATTGTAAAACCATTTTGAAACAGATCAATGGAAAATAAGTTATAATTTGGTGGCTAAACTTTTGGTTTCAATTGTTTGTTGATATTATTGAGTACGATTGTGTGGCTGTCTCCAATTTGATTTTTCTTAGTTATTCAGATCAAGTGTATCAAGTATATGTTTGGTTTGTCAGGGCACATTTGTTGTTTCTTTGTGATTAATTTGACTGGTTTCTAAAAGTAAAAGCCCATTTGATGTCCAAAATTTGAGATTCAAACTCATATTCCATTATTGTTCTACTGATTCAAGTTGTTGATTTATACATTATTGTTTATTTGGACTTTAGGAAATGAAGAAAAAGACTTTAAAGCACAAATTAGATGATAGTGATCATAATGCTAAAATTTTAGTGATAGATTATGAGCACTTTCATAGCAAAAAAGTGGCCAAGAATAATGAATATTTATCGTGTCTTGGTTTGATAAAAAGACAAGTTGTAAATCCACTAAGTAGTATATTATTTGTTTAATAGTGTTTAATGAAATTTTATAGGCAAGAGCTTTATGTATATAAGATATAATATCATATTTTAATTTTTTTTATAGGCAAAAAATGCAGAGAAAAAATAAAAGGAAAGAAAAGATATAGTGCTACCAACTCGTAGAAGCCAATGCATTTGCGACTCACCAAATACAGTTGGTGAAAAGAATAGTTGTGATGATGTGCAGCCTTGATATAGCACATGGTGATGTCCAACATTGTGATGATCTCTTAGCACAAAGTATAAGAGACATTATTAAAAAACATGAGAGCAATGGAACAATAAGTTTGTAGATGATTTATTCAAGATTAAAGGATGTGTTTGAAGTGAAATCTGTGGAGACTAGTACTGATCCACCTACTCATGCCACACTTGATGTGGAAAAGGAGCATGAAGTTCTGGTTAATGAAAGTCATGAAGAGAGACCAGTTGCATCTAGTGTGCCTCAGAGTGCACCTGTTGCATCTACAAATTTTGATGGAACTAGTGGATCAACCAAAAATATTGGTAGTGGTTTAATAGAAGATGTGTTTCTTTTTGTAAAAGACAAAGATTGAGTCAATATTTGTACAAATCTACAAAGAGGAATGCAAAAGAAAGAAAATTAGAAGGAAAGAAGCCATTCTTGGTTGAGGTATTGAGAGATGGGGAGCCTATTGGGCCAAATGCTGCAAGGTGGGACTCTGAGTTGGGTGTAAGATGTAAGGCCCATTTGGATATTTGCAAATCACATTTTGCAAAGAAAGATCCACGAAGTGTGGAAAATGTTATACAAAAAATGGAAAATGCTTTTGAGACTACTGGTGGAAAAATCTCAAGAAAATATTACAAGAAAAAGATGAGACTTTTGATGAACAATTTTAGATACAATTGTAGAAAAACAGTCATGGAGGGAAAAGAGAGGTTAGACTCCACTCTATCTCCCAAACAATGGGAGGAATTGAAAGAAAGCATGTGCTTCGAAGAATATTTGACAAAGAGTAATAGAGGTAAGAGAGCAAGTGATAATGTGATGGTTGGATATACATTTGGTCGAGGCGGGTTGCAAGCCAAAATGGAAAAACTTGGAATAAGTGTATGGATTTTTGGTTCAATTTATGTTGTCTTATTTATTTCAATTTTTTATTGAACTGACTATATTTTGAAATTGACATTGTATTTTAGGTGGAAAATAGTAATAGAGAGGTAGGTGCAAAAGATATTGTCAATTATATGGCATCACTAAATCGTAGTAAATCTAAGAGTAGGATGAAGTGGAAATCTAGTTCGTCAACAGAGATTTCACAACCATCTATTAGATGCCCAGTAAGAGCCTCTCCAAATCATGTCAACTCAAATGAAGGGTACAAACATGTAATGAGTTGCACAGTCTCACTGAGAAAGTTTCGCAGTTGGTTGCCTCCGTTAAGCCTATAGTTTCTGCATGGAATGAGCATAATTCCATGGATTCAGATGAGGTAAAAGACTCTATTGATCTCATTTCTTCTTGTTTGGTAATTTTGTATAAAAATGCCTCTTAATTTGTAGATTGAAATCTAAGTGTAGGAGAATCCAACCCAATTTCTTTCTTGTTGGAGTGATCCAAAAAATGTTCTTTTGGACAAATTTATAGCTTGCATTCTTTACTTGACTATTGAATGCTTTGTATATTTTTTTGCATGATGGTTAAACCACATGCAGAGAAATTTTATCAAAGCAACATGAAAACGAAATGCCTTGATGTCAATAGAGTTGCTGATATTGATAGTGATCATGATAAACTGGACAAGAATGTGCAACATAGTCATAGTTTTGCTGAAGTTGAGGTAATATAATAGTTGTTTCCAGTTATTTGTCCTAATGTTTTGTCATTCTTCATGCTTAAAATGTTCTTTTGGACAAAAAAATATAGCTTTTGCATTCTTTAATTTGTAAGTTAATCTATCCCAATGTTTTGTCATTCTTCTTTTGAACAAAAATTTATAGCTTTTGCATTCTTTAATTTGTAAGTTAATCTATCCCAATGTTTTTTCATTCCTCATGCTTAAAATGTTCTTTTGGATACAAATTTATAGCTTTTGCATTCTTTACTTGACTTTTATTAATTTTTACATGATGATTAAACCACATGCAGAGCAATTATATGAAAGCAAAACAAAAAGAAAAAGGCCGCATCGATAGAGCTCTCTGCAAAGCTGCACAACTTCGTGTCAATGTTGATAGTGATTATGTTGAACTCGATGAGAATGTGCATGCTATTCATAGTAGTAGTGGTGTTGAACTCGAGGTGAGTGCTATGAAACCACATGCAAGTAAGTACTATTCATAAATGTATTTTTATATCTCAATATAATGTGTATTTTTTTTGTTTTTGCAAAAATGTATTGATAAACTCCAAGGGGATAAATTTGTGGTGTTGGATCTGTTTGATGGTGCTTCTATAGCCATTGGGAAGATTCACTCACTATCTATTGTACATGGAGTCGAATTGAAAGGAACAAGAGATGCAAATGTAAATATTTTAAAGGTCACAAGTAGCATACCCCTTGCTTATGAAGACAAAAAAGATGGAGTTGTCCGTCTAAAAGAGAAAGAAGGAACCTTCACACAATGGCCACTCATATATTTGCAAAAAATGATAGTTGTTGTTTATCATGTACTAGCTGTTAGACAACTTGGCCCACTACTTTATGAAGTAGTTTGAATGTCTTGTTCAGGGATCCTTATCATGGTGTATTTGCAAGAGTTGGAAACTATTAGACTTTGACATTTTTTATTATATATATGAACATCTTATAGTTCATCAAAATTGCATTATATTTTTTTATGGCATATTACCTTTTTTTTATCTTGATGTTGAATCAATATTTTAACTTCTAGCATGTTGTAGCTTGTTCGTGTATGTAATATTTTTATTTTCTTTTATGTTTTAGTTCAAGTTTAATAATATGTTTATTTCTGCATTATACAATTTATGGTATTTAAAGTATTCATATCATATAATTTGGTACACACTGTCAAAGGTTTTTTTGTTGGTTAGACTGATTTAGAATATTTTCTAGATATTCAGTAGCCAAAATTAACATAGGTAAAACTTCTTATGTTGAAGTATAATAATTTGTCAATATAACTTACTATCTTTTTATTGCATATGTAAACCTATATGTAGCGTAACATGATCCATGAAGCAACATCTTTTTTGTTGGATGTTTTGAAGTAAATGGAATTTTCAATCACTATGATCATCCTCGTATTGCACAATTGTGCAAGAAAGCTGGTTTATATATGCATGCACTTTAGGTAGGTGATTCATTGGGATGCATTTAGGCTTTAACTTAGATATGATGTCGAGTATGAAGCATTGTCTATGTTAATTGTTGTAGAAATCTTTAAATTTGCTACATATTTCCTTATGTCAAATGGTTTCTTAGGAAATATTTTGTTCATCACTAACATTGTAAATTTTAGGTACAACACTATACAAAGTTGCTCGATATTAAATGTGTCATTGTCAACACCCATGCTATCGAGCCAGAAGTCTGTGAAACATGATGTGTTCTTGAAATTGAATAGAAACTACCAATTCCCTTATTGATTACAGTATTTATCAGGCCCTTGTTGAGTTCTTTGGGACCCTTTCTAGAGAGTACTGGGTATTGGAGGGCATGAAATATCTCCTTCTTGTCAACCTAAGAGGAAATCTCCAAATAATTGTCCAGGTAAAAATTGTGCACCTTTTATTTATCTCAAATTAATAATGTTGGCTCTAGATGACATTGGCAATTGCTCTTGTATTTTTGATGTTAACTTCTTTCATGTCACATAGGCTGCCAAGGAATATTCTGAACAATTGGGTGTAGATTCATGCATCAAGTTGTTTGAACAGTTCAAGTCTTATGAAGGGCTATATTTATTCTTAGGTGCATATTTGAGCTCCAGGTGATTTGACTTTGGATTGTCACTTGTATCATTTTGTCACTAATATTCATTTATTTATTTGAGGAGGTAATTTTGTAGTAGCTTGGGAACCTTGTATTTATATGGTAAATTGTCTTTTCAATGTCATTGGTAGTGAGGATCCCGATATTCACTTCAAATACATTGAAGCAACAGCCAAAACTGGACAAATCAAGGAGGTGGAACATGTAACTAGAGAGTCAAACTTCTATGATGTCGAAAAGATAAAGGACTTTCTTATGGAAGCAAGACTTCCAAATGCTCATCCATTGATAAATGTTTGTGATCGGTTTGGATTTGTACCAGATCTTCCAGATGCTTCATTTTTTAAAGTATTTCTTTCATGTTTTGGAGCTGTATAAGCAAAAAATAGAGCATTGTAACTCAATTTTCTCAGTCACAGCACTGAGAAACACACTTTGTAACACATTTTTCAAAGCAAAGACACATATTTAAGTCTTGTATTTGTTGTAAGAACACATTTTCTCAATAAAATTTTAGTATTTTTCCTTCTTAATAGTTATTTCATTATGTACAAATGAATGATTGATTATGTTTTTCTGTGTTTTATGTTTAAACCTCAAAAGCATTGTCTCATTTCCAACACTTTTAGGTAGAAACCAGTGAATAAAAATAATTAAACAAACTACCAATTGACTAAATATACTACAAATTGACATAAATGAGTGAATAAATATGACTAAACATATGCCTAAATATATTAACAATTGACAGAAATCAGTGAATAAATATACTACCAGTTGATAGAAATTAGTGAATAATTATGACTAAATATATGACTAAAAATACACTACCAAATTGATCAATCAAAACAACAAATAAATGACTAAAAATGGTTTAGTCATAAATTTGGTCGCATTATAAATGACCGGTAATAAACTACTAATGGCCATGTGACCAAGCTCAGTGAATAAATATGATTAAATATATGACTAAATTAATGACTAAATTAATGACTAAATATACTACCAAACCGATCAATCAAAACAACCAAATAAATGACTGAAATGGTTTAGTCATAAATTTGGTCAAGTTATAAATGACCGACAGTAAACTACTATTGGTCACATGACCAAGTTTAGTCATTTATATGCAATTTTTAGTAGTTTTTTTAGTCATTTATTTTTGTTTTTCTACTAGTGCCAAAAGGAATTATAGGATAAGAAAAAGTACCCCATGGAGTGGTGAAGGCAGTTTTATGTTGGTCTTCCTCACTTACCTCCACTTAATTGTATCCGGAAAAGCCATCCAACATAGATAACATTTCAGATCCGGTCACTGTTTGCAATACTTGGTCCATTATCAGTAGGGGGTAATTGTCCTTTAGTGATAGCTGATTCAAGTTTCTGAAATCCACACAAATGAAAATTTCCCAATTCTTTTTTTGCACATGAATAATATTTTCTATCCACGTTGAATGGTGAATAGGAAAAATGATTCTTGCATTAAGCATTTTCTGAATCTATAAAAGAATAGTACCTAATTTTTTTGGATTGTATTGCCTTTGCTTCTGCTTGTGAGGCAAGGAACCTACCTTTAGGGGAATTCCATGTTGTACCTCTTTCAAATGAAAATATTTCAAGTCTTCATAAGAATAGGCGAGCACATCCATGTATTGCCACAACAACTCTACAAACTTATCTTTCTCATATGACGTGCAACATTTGCCAATGTTCACCATCTTGGGATCTTCCTTAGTTCCAAAATTGACTTGCTCTATTTCAGTTGATGATTCAAAACCATATTGCTATTTCTTTTTGACATAACAATCATGCTTGTCAAAAAGTCTCTCAATAGATACCAACCCTTTGGGAATCTTATTTCCTTTGAGTTGCAAAAATTCTTCACCAGTGTTTGGATCTATCTTAGAAATTGACTCTCATGGAGGAGAATCATCACCTTAAAAATATAACTCATTAAATTTTCAGCCTTCTCAAGAAAGGAAATAATCTAATGATTATCATTGAAAATATGTCAGTTATAAATGGGTTATCTAGAACACTTGGCCAAAAAGCTAGCTCAATATTATATGTAGTCCCTTTAAAGTCTTTGTGTAGAAATAAAAGAGTAGCTGAAACTGCAAAAGAATCAGCTTTATCATTATACTCCCTTGGTACTACATATATATTAAATGCATTAAAACCCTCAATACAATCCAAAATGAGATTGTGGTAATGCCTTAATTGTTCATTTTTCATTTGATAAAGGTACCTTACTTGATAAACCACTAACTCGACATCACCTTGAGCATGAAGGTTTTTGATTCCCTTCCTACCTGCAACTTCCATTCCTAACACCTCATATTCTGTAGTGTTGTTAGTACTATCAAACTGCATTTTGAAGGAGAAAGGGAAATTTTTTCCTTATAGAGATATAAAAAAATCCCCACTCCAGATCTTGTAGAAGAGCAACTGTCATCAAATTCCATAGTCCAAACACCATTTGGATCTCCTAAACTGACAACCTCAAAATCCTAGGTCTCTTCATCTAAAGAAGTTTCACCATTTGAAGAAGATGTTATGTCTGAAAAATATTCTCTAATTGAAGATGATGAACCATCAGTTTATTGCTCATTACTTGAATCATTATATGAAGAACTAGAAACTTCATTAGTTTGTAAATAATATGTACCCATTCCTAAAGATTCAAAGAGAATCTTGGCTCTTGGGTCATCAGACTTTGTTACAAAAAACTTAGACTCCCTTTCCAGAAGCAATTTTGCATAACACCATTGACGAGTATTCTAGCCTCAGACCAGTCCATATTGATTTCTACCCCAACATCCTTGAAAAATTTACGTCCTAGCAATATCCCATATGAGGCTGGGATGTCAGTTACCAAGACTGTCATTTTGATCTTTTTATCTAGAAATGCAACAAATGCAAATTGTGCATCTTTGATTTTCCTAATAAGATGCACTTGTTTGTTTTCCATTGAAAACTAGTAGCCAAATTTTTTGGTTAGATTCAATCCAAAAGCGGTAGCCACTTTGGCTGACATCACATTGTTGGAGGCACTCGAATCAATGACACAATTGTTTAACTTGTAACCATTAAGCAACAAGGAATTATAAAAAGGATCAATTTTTCTAGGCATGGATGATGGAATGGAAACCAAGTTACTTTGTGAAGGCCTCAGTTTGGGAACAACTAGGGTGTTCTAGGAAGAGTCTCGATTAGGATGAGTACCTTTATCCTTGATTAACTTAACAAGTCTATCAAACTGATTTGTGTTAGCCTAAAGGTACTCAAATTTTGACATTTGAACTTTAGTCCTCTTGGCATGGTCTATAATGTCAAATGCTTGATAATGAATTTCCAAAGAAGGCATGATATTATCATTCTGGGGTTTGGTAATTGGGGCACTTGTCTTAAAAGTAGAAGAAGTTATAGGAGGATTGGAAGTACTTACTTGCTTATTCCCTACTGTATCTCTTGGCTAGATTGGCAAAGGAGTCCCTCTCTTGGAAATTGTAACTATTAGATATGAATTATCCTTTGCTTTGGTTGCATCACCTTGTTGTTGATCAAGTTGATTTTGTGAATGAGTGAAAAAAACATAAGAATGAACAATAGGTTCATCCTCTTGGTGAGACTCTTCTTCATAATTCAAATACCTAATGTTAGAGTCACCAACCGGATCTTCTTCCTTCTCCTAGAAGAGATTGGCATTATCTTTTGAGTGATATTTCGGTTGTGAAAAATATTCTTTCTCAACTTCATAGTATCCCATGATCGCATTTGTAGGTGGTGCTTCAAGCACAAGACTTTCTTGCGGTTTAAGAAGTCTATTCTGATTCCTTTGAGAATTGTCGAGATAATTTGAAGAATTTGGAAAAGTTCTCCTTGGAACATCCTTGTAAGGAGGATTGGATGAACTTTCAGAAATTTGCTCCTTCAAAGTTAGCACTTCATTTTCTAACTTTTGCACCATAGGATATGTGGTGCTTATGGAAGTTTGAACTGAAGATGTCTATCCTTTGTTCCTATTTGATTCCTTTCTTATCTTTCTAGCAAGAATCAAATCATCTTCAACCTCAGTAGCCAATGCTTGAGCTACTACAAGATCAAATGGGTTATCTCTTCACAATAAGAAACTTACCTTTGACAACTGTGTATTAATGAAGAAGCACTTCAAATTGTGAGGTGTTGGCTGAGCATTAGCTGGGATCCTAGTTGTCAACTTATTAATTTTTTCCATGAACTCACACATAGGTTCCTGTGATTCTTTCCTCATTGTTGTAAGTTGAGCCAACAAGGTGTGAGCATCTTCAGTGGGCTTGAATATTTCCTTGAACTTGGTTCGAAGAGTAACCCAATTTGTAATAGCTCCAACAGCAAGATTGTAGAACCAATCAGCTGCCAATCCTTGTAAAGTTTCAATGAAAAACCTTATTGATACATCCTCATGTTCCACATCGAGAACCCTGCATATAATATAAAACATAGTGATATGCTTGTCCAAGTTTTTCTTTCCATCTCCATAGAATTTGGGGTTGTTATTGCATAAAACTTGAAGAAGTTCATGCAAAGGTGCTGCCAATATCAAAGGACCAAAGGCATTACCCCAAGGACCTTGTTGAGCTACCATTCTACCTTGATTGAATGGAGGGATAATATACCTTTGAACTGGTGAAATAGACAAAGCTAATAAATACTAGAAGCTTCACTTGGAATAGGTGACCTTACACTTTGAGGAGGAAAAATCCTTGTGCGCTATAGAGGAGATCTCGTCCTTGGAGGAAGAATATCAAAGTTATGTTTCCTTAATAGTTCAAATATAGGATCAATCTAACCTTATTCCCTATGGTCACCTGTGTAGCTTCTTTCTGCCAAAATGCACTCTTTGAAAATAAATGAAAATCAACAATAAAAAGATAATTACAATCACAATAAGACACTGGTATACTTATCTACTTCAACCAAAAGTGTGGGGCTTTGGTTGCGTATTCATATCCCCAACCGATTCGCCAAAACATTATTGGGTGAATATTTTGTAATCACTTTAATAATTACAAAATGGTGATTTCAGCCACATCTATGATGAGAATTCAATCTCTCCTCTCAAAAAGGGGATGCTCCCTTCTTATTGCTCTCTAAACTAACTATTAAACAACCAAGATATTATACACTAAAACTATCCATTGGGTGTTACATTCATCCTTTTCTCTTTTTTTAGAAAATATGTTTCTTTCTTACAATAATACTTATTATGAAAAGTAATCTACTTCAAAGTATTATCCAGAGTAGTAATAACCAATATCCAACTTGATTAAATGTAAGAGTAATCAACAAAGATACCGACAATTTTCATAGCTTGAAAACCAACAAAAGCTCAAAGACTTTTTCTATTTCCAATGATGATTCCAAAATATAACAAGTGAGGCATGCTACAGCTCAAAGAGTCCAACATACAATACCAAGAGATCCACACAAACATAGCAAATAACCATAGCTCAAAGTTGTCATGTTATCAACCAAGTTCTCACACAAACACATAAAATCAAAATAAAATAATGTAGCATAAAGACTATCAATATTAGGTTTGAATTCCCTTTTAACAATTTGATATAACACCACTTTATCAACCAATTGCAAGAAAATGTGATAAGAAAGACATAAGAACAATCTTACACATAACCAATATGATCCAAAACAAAGGTTGGATGCAAATTCACCTCTTTTATTGATTAATTTTTGATATGCACATTAAACTAAAAGGTTCAAGAATGCTCTTCAAATGGAAGCACTTCGCTTCAAAAGATCAAAAGGTATCATTTAAAAAGAAACTCCCTCATATATATAGAAGAGAGTTGAGAGCTAATCTAAGAAAGAAATAATTAATTTTATTTAGGACTTGTGTTGTTTTTACATGTAATTATATATTGATAAAAGACATGTAAAATGTCGAAAACTAATTACATAAGATTTTTTTTTGAACAATAAACTAAATATAGGAAAGATACGTCCATAATTCTCCATTGTCTTTCCCCCAAAAGTCCTCATATTTCTTCAGGATCTCTTGGAATTCCTCATTATCAGGACCTGAGGTATGCTTTGAGATAGCAAGAACTTTTGTTATTGAGTTCTTGACGATGTTGCAAGATTTTTTATGCCTTTCCAAAATACCTTGAGATTATCTAGGGTGACTTGAATGTCCAACAATTTATCCATTGAAGCCACCGAGAAGGATTGATCTTCAAATTCCTTTTGGATCATAGATGTGAACTCCTGGATAACTTCATCAGAGGGAAGAATTTTGTGATTTTCATCTAATAATTTGCAAGGAAACTCCTCAATTTTGTTGACACAATGTAAATCATTGTCTTCACTATCTTCTTGAGCATCCTGCAAGTCTTTGATTAGATATTTGATGACATTTATCTTAAGTCTCATTGTTTTATCCACCTCAATGAACATCTCTCTATTGGGAATTATCTCAATATCCACTCACACATTGAGCTCTAGTTCATTAATTTTAATCCAAGCTTCTAGACTGGCCTCTATTTCTTGTTGCTCTTGGGAAAATATATCAATAGTTTTATCCAGATCTGATCTTACATTTTTCATATTCCCCATTCTTTTTGTAGAAGATCTTAGAAGTTGCATCCCTTGTGTTATCATCCTGTCAAGAAACTCACTGACTACCCTACCTCTTGAATATACCTTTTAATCCTTCTGAATAATAGGATATTCAACACTCGTGGCTATATGCACTATTGAATTCGAATATTGAGCAATATTTTGGAGTAATAAATTTAATTGCTCAACTTTGTCCTTGTACTGATCTTTGACCTTCTTTACCTTATCAAACTTTTCAATAAGAGAATTCAATGTTGACTGTGCATCTACCTTAGTCATTTCATGAGTTATTTTTCCCAACTCAACCCTTGTAATTGAATATTCAAAAATATCAACTTCCTCAATAGACTTATCGGGAGGGGGTTGTGCCACCTCTGCATACTTGCATCCTACTTTATCCACCAACAACCTAGAGAGTCTTTGGCTTCTTTCTAGATTTTTGTCTTTATAGGTGCCAACTATCCAAAGTCAAATTCATCTAGGGATATAACTTGATTCTTTCTCTTAGGTGTTTGACTTTGTAACCGAGGTGGAAGAGGATAAGAACTCCCTTTAGGTCCTGCAATCATGGTTTGGAAAGTGGTAGTTATAGTCACAAATGTAGTGGTAACAAGTGGTGGGGTGTTAGTGTAAATTAATTCAAGAATTCCTACACTTTTCACATTTTGCTCAAACTCTCACATAAACTTATCCAAATATGAATGTGAAGTTACATTAAAGGAAGGAGAATCAAAAACATCCCCAAACTCATTCCTAGGACAATAAAAAAATGGATCCTGAAGTTGGGGATGAATGAATTGATACTGGGGGGTAACAAAAATAGTGACATCAGAAACAATAGTGACAGTAGGAGTAACATTAACATATGGAAAAGGTTGCTCAAAAGAAGTAGTAGGAGGAGTAGGGGTAGACACGATAGCAAAAATAGGTGAAGAAGTAACAAGAGTGTCTTCTAGAATATCATCATGTGGTGACTCCTATACTTCTTCATCAGGACCTTCCTCTCCTTCTTGTTCTTTATCCTGAACTGACACCTCCTCTATGATGGTGGATGGCCTTTCAGTAGCTTGAATTTTACTCCCCTTCACAACGAACTTGATCTTCGTTTTTGCTTGGGGCTTTTCTTGAGCTAGGAACATCTTCCTTGTTCTTTATCCTATGTTCAAATTTCTTTCCTGCATGTCCTTTAGGTTCTTCTTCATCAGATTCAGTGTTGAAGTGTTTCAACCTTATGCCTTTCTCCTGTAGCCAAACATTAGTATTAGCAAGGATAGGTTGAAATCTTTGTCTCATTGAAATCATCTCCTTTTGAGACCACTGGATTGTAGGTAGAGGAATCCTAACAATATTGTTTCTCTCGTAGGTTGGATCCAGAATATCCTCATCATCCTCCATATCCTCTGGGATATCTTCCAAGTCAAGGTTCTGAATTTTCTCCAAGGTTAATCGACAATAATCCAATTTCCTAATTTCCTCTTTTGTCCTGCAATCAACCCATATATCTTCAATTTTGTGTACATGGGTGTAGAACTTCTTAATTCTAACTTTCATCCCCCTATAATCAAAGTCAAACCTATTTTTGTATGTCTTCATTGTGACCCATTGCATTTCAAGTTCTATAGCCTTTGCTTTGGGAGATGTCAGAATTGAATATCTGCCTATAGTAAGAGGAAATTTGAAACTTGGCTTATCGGATTCCATTTGTTTACTATGGACAACCATTATCTGTCTATGGAGCTCCATGAGGATGATCTTGTCACTAGGGTATCTTGGAAGAATGAGAGGATAAACCACAAAACAACCAACTCTGAGGTAAGTGAAAGTAGGAAATTGTAAGTACAAGCAACCAAACCACTAACCACGCCTCATCTAAAAATATTTTCTTTTTCTAGATCCCTATCGAACATATAAAGATGTGGGGCAAAAAATGCATTATTAACCCTTCTAAAGTGATGGATGCTCTTATTCAAAGTCAACTGTGGATAATATTGATAAACTGCGCCTCCTATCTCTGTCGGATGTAAGTCCTGGAAAGCTCCTCATTGATATCACAACGTAAACCAGATATGAGATCATGTAGAATTTCAAAGAAGTAGGCACCTTCAGTAGTTGCTCATGAATAGCATAAGTAAGTTGTTCCTCTCAGTAAATTTGTTGTTTCCTCTTTTTGATAACATGAATATATAAATACATTCATTCTTGGAAGTTAGAAGAGTTGGGAAAATCTTTAAATTTTCTAAGAGTAATCAAATCATTAATTTCCTCAACAAAGTCACTCCGAGGAAAACTTTTGGGCCATCTTGAAATGTTGGACCTTAGATCTTTCAACCATCTTGCATTAATTACTCTCCTACAAGTATCTGGATCGTTATCATAAAGATCTTGTGCTTTTTCAATTATTAGATTTGCATATGAATCAATGCTAGGACACTAAAAAATCAAGTCAAAGAATTCTGCATTGAGCCAGATGACTATATTCCCATTAGGATCTCTCACACTCTTGTCATCCTTGTTATAATGTGTTGCTATTGCAAGTACAAACTTTGAACTGTGTGCCACAACTAGAAAGTAGGACACCAGCTAAATGTTGCTCTCAACAATATATCTCATCCTTTCATCCAATGGTTGCTTCTTGGTTCTCTCTAGAAATTTAGACATGTCAACATGTCCCGTCTTCGTGTCCCTTATGTCATCAACATTGGAAGAAACTGAGGTTGCTAGAAGAATCTGATGAAATTTGTACTTCATAGCTTTCTTACTTGGAGAATGATTTGACATCTGATGAGCAGCTAGAAAAAGACTGTATCCTTACAAGAATGCAGACTTTGAAATGGCATGCACAAACAACTGCAGTAACAAGTTCATTATTTTCCAGTGTTAGAAAAGTTTGCAAGGTTGAAAGTGTAGTAGTGAGAAAAAAATGAGCTTTGGCAATTGGATGCAGGGGTGTTGAAAAACTAAGCTCGTGTAGGCAATATGATGGTTCAAATGCAATGGCAGAGAAAATTTGAGCATTACCATGAAAATTTACATTTGGGTGCAATGGTGATAAAAGTTTGCACTTCTGCATGTGCTAGCATGATTGGATGTAATGGTGGAGAAATTCTATGCCTTTACATGTGTTTTCATTTCTGAGTGCAGTTGCGCTAAATTTTAGCACTACTACATGTTGGTAGAGAAAAAATATACAAGGTGCGAAGAAATTTTTTGCCCTTACACGGGGTAAAACACACTAAGTGAAAGGTCGGTAAATTTTTCTTCATGAGCTTTTGCTTTTTCCAAATCAACTTTTAGGGTTACTACTTCTTGTTCAAGCTTGACACATTTTTCTGTCTTCTAATTGATAATTTCTTTCAAGCATCCTTCCTCTACCTTGCCTTGTTCAATTTATGATTTCAGATTCTCTTCCACTCTTTTGCTTTTTTCAAGTTTCATTCTTAGATTTTCAACAGTCTACTTTGCTTCCTTTAGTTCCTGGTTAACTTCTTTATGTTTCAACTTGAACTTCTGGATCTGATTCCTTAGTTTTTGAATACATTCACGTGCTTGCTTGACATTTTCTTTCAAATCCTCATTTTCAAACTCTGAAGTCTCTATTCTTAATTCTTCATCCAAGTCAGATCCCTTCACCATTTAGTTCAGCCTACCAAGATCTCCTTCAAGGTGTTAAACATATTCCAAAGGATCGAGCTTTGATACTAATTGTTGAATAGGAAAACTGAGAGGGGGGTTGAATCAATTGTCACCAAACTAGACACTTTAATCATTTACTAGAACAAGTTCTTGGTATTGCTTAATTTATTAGACATTAAGTGCAAAATTGAAAGTCATCACATAAAAATAGTAACATCAAATTTACGTGGAAAACCCAATGAGGGAAAAACCACAGTGAGGATTAACTCACACTATAGAGAATATCAAAACCAATTACAAGAAGGCTCACTGCTCGAAATAAGGCTCACTTCTTGAGATAAGGACTCACTATCCACATGGCTACAACCCAGAGATACAAAAGATGGCTAACTGTCGGAATACAAGAGTTATGTCTTACCACTAAAAGTATGAATTGATGGATTACACCTTCCTTGTGTTGAGTTCAGTTTCAAATGAAGCTCTATATAAGTAGTACTGCATTTTAGTAGTCTCTTAATAATTCTATTCTAATCTTCCGCTGATAACTCATTTGAACTCACATCATGCACATATACTTTATTATCTTCACCAGCTTCGATCACTTTGCTCTGCTCTTTTCCCACACACCTCTATATTTCCCTTTTTCCAGAGAGTCACATATATATATATATATGTATATATATATATATGTATATATATATATATGTATATATATATATATATATGTATATTTTATTCATCAATTAGGTCGACATCATATAAGGTTAATGCATTTCTTATATCGGCCAAAACATCCATAAAACATAGTTAGTCCACATAATATATTGCATACACTAAGTCAGCCAAGATCTTCAAATATTAGAATCATAGCTTGTCTCACAGTAGAAATCAGACCTAAAAACCAACAAACTGAACCAACCAACACATCAGACCACATATAATAGTCATCTTAGATAGGGAATAGATTTTGGTAACCATCTCATACATTCAGTACTATGTTGACATCAATGACAATCCGTTGACATTAATGACAACCATTTGATGCAATTCAATTTCCAACAATTTATTCTGGACCAAATGTAAGTATGGAGGGAAATGTTGTAGAGTTATCATTGATAGTGGTAGCACTAACAATCTAGTGTTAGAATAAGTGGTAGAGAAGTTATAATTGAAGCGGATGAAACATCCCAACCCCTACAAGGATTGGTTATAGAAGGGACAATAGTTATTAGTAAGTGAAAAATGCCTAGGTAATTTTCATATAGGAAGTAACAAACATAAAATAATGTGTGATATAATTCCAATAATTGTATGCCACATTCTATTGGGAGGACCTTGGAAATATGATAGACAAGCCATTCATGATGGAAAGGATAATTGTTATAAAATAAATAAAAAGAAGAAGTATATTTTGAATCCCATGAAGGATAAGGATGAGGAGATAGAGAAGAATGCCAAATTATGTATAGTAATTGGGAAATAATTTTTGAAATATTTGAAGGAGAAGGCATGTTATGCTTTCATTTTTAATCCTACTAAGGTTAGGATAACAGAGAAGGAGGAATTACCCATAGAGGTACAAAATATTTTAGGTGAATTTTCTAAAATTTAATGAAAGAATTTCCTGATGGATTGCCACCAATGAGGAGCATAAGTAATTGAATGAATTTAATATTACAAGCTAGTTTTCCAAACAAGGCACTGTATAGAATGACTCTAATGGAGAACGGGGAGATAAAATACCAATGGAGTATAATAATTGTTGGATATAGGTCTTATGAGAAAGCATTTGAGTATGTTTGGTGTGCTTGTAGTACCCACACCAACGAAGGATGGTGAATGATTGATGTACACACATTCAAGAGCCATAAACAAAATAATAAAAGTATAGATTTTCTTTTCCTCGAGTGGATGACATGATGGATTATTTGATTGGATCCAATTACTTCACAAAAACATACTTGAAGAGTAGATACCATCAAATAAGGATTAAAGAAGGAGATGAATGGAAGTTTGCGTTCAAAATAAAGGATGGCTTATATGAGTGGTTGGTAATTCCATTTGGGTTATCAAATGCCCAAGTACTTTCATGTGTTTGATAAGTGAAGTATTGAAACCTTATCTTAGTAAATTTTTGATTGCATATTTAGATGATATTCTAATTTTAGTAAAATAAAAGAACATCTAGTGCATATTAGACGAGTTTTGCAAATATTGAAGGAAGAGAAACTAATTATTTATTTGAACAAATATAGTTTCATGAAGAAAGAACCTGTATACCTAGGGTTTGTAGTGTTTGAAGAGGGTTTGAAAATGAAACCAAAGAAAGTTAAGGAAATAGTAGATTGGCCTTCACCGAGAAGTATGTTTAAACCCAGGTGTTTTCATAGCTTGGCAAGTTTATACAAGAAGTTCATTAGAAATTTAAGTGGAATATATACACCTGTCACAAATATTATGAAAGGTGGTAGGAAAGAGTTTAAGTGGATGCTTGTAGCAGAGTAGAGTTTTCATCTATTAAAGAAGGAAACAAAACAACTAGTGTTGGTGTTACCAAATAAAGTATTTCAAGTTTATTATGATGTCAGTGGTAGTACAATTGGAGGAGTTTTAACTCAAGAGGTAAGACCAATTGCCTACTTCTGTGAGAAGTTATATGAATAAATGAGGAAGCATTTAGTATATGACCAAGAATTCTATGTTATAGTGTGGGCCTTGAAGAAATGGAGACATTATATATTTCCTAAAGAATTTATCTTACATGCAAACCACCATACCTTTCAATTCATTAATAACCAAGGTAAGTTGGACTAGAGACATATGAAATGGGTGGAGTTCTTATAGAGATACACTTTTATTTTGAAACATAAGAGTGGTAGGTCCACTAGAGTAGAATATTCACTGAGCAAAAGACGTTTGTTGATGAATGAGTTAAGGGTCAATGTTGTCATATTTGATGTAATGAGGGAGTTGTATTCAAATGATATAGATTTTAAAGAATCATGGACAAATAGTAAGAGTCCAGTGGAAAAGGAGAAGACTTTATGGTTGGAGTATTTCATTTAGGATGGTTTATTATTCAAGGGAAAGAAGTTATGTATACCTAGGGGCTCAATGAGAGAGAAGCATAGTGGAGATTTGAGTGGATGTTTTGGTGTGAAAAAAAACCACACTATTGAATGAAAGATATTACTAATTTGGAATGAGTGTAGATGTGAAGAAGATAGTGCAGGGATGTAGAATTTTCCAATATTACAAAGGAGTAAGGAAAAATATGGGATTGTATCAACCATTGCCTACACCCAAGAGACCATGGGAGCACAACAACATGATTTTGTTTTTTTGGATTTCTTTGAATACAAAGAGATAATGACTCAATTTTTGTTGTAGTTGATAGATTTCCTAAGATGATGCATTTCATACCATGTCAAAAGAGTAATGGTGCCTCCCATATAATTTTTTTTTTCAAAGAGATAGTTAGGCTACATGGATTGCCTAAGGGTATTTTCTTGGTAAGGGACACTAAATTTGTGGGCCATTTTTGGTGTAATTCAGCCTTTCATCCCAAAACTAGGTAGATTGAAGTTGTGAATAGGATTTTGGGAAACTTTTTAAGATGTTTGGAAAGAAACAAACTAAACCAATGTGAATTGATATTGGCTCTAGTAGTGTTTGTATACAATAATTTAGTTAGTTGGAGTGTGGGAAACAAGTCATTTTTCTATTGTTTATGGATATAGTCCAAGAGGTACTAATGAGTTAAGGGGCAACACAAACTTGAGCAGGTGGTGTGCTGTGGTAGAATATTTTTTTTAATATATTCACGACTTGCATAAAAGAGTGAAGGAGAATTTGGAGAAGAGTTCCATTAAATACAAGAGACAAGTTGATATGCATAAGAGAGAACAAGATTTGCAAGTAGGTGATATGTTCATGGCACATTTGAGGAAGGAGAGGTTTCCACAAAGAAAAAATAAATTGAAGTGGAAGAAGATAGGCCCATGTAAGATCTTGAAGAAATTTTAATCCAATGCTTATGAAATAGAACTTTTGGTAGAGATAGACAATCAAATTGAAGTGGAAGAATGTTGTTGATCTGTAAGATCTTGAAGAAATGTAATGGAATGCAATAGAAGTGACACCTAGAATGATGAATCACAAGAATGGATGAGAATGCTTGAATTTTTTTTTGAAGATATAGACAAGGTGATTGGTTCCCAAGTGACACAGAAAACTAAAAGGAAAGAGTATATGGAATATCTAGTTCATTGGAAGAACAAACCTGAAGATGAATCTTCTTGGATGAGTGTTATAGATTTGGCTGAGTATGGAATTCCAATTCCATACTTGGAAAAATATTCATGAGTTTCAAATTCATGAGATATTTCATTTACCCAACATGTCTAATGCAGGAGCATCCGGGTCCATAGAAAATCTTGCATCAACCAAAAAATATTTTCTTTTCAGTTTAGTTGTTTGGTTTCTAGTGGTGTTAGTTTTGGTTAGTTTCTTAGGAGGATTTTCAAAAATAATTTGGGAAATCTAACAATGTCACCCTTCAGTAAAGCCAAATGGGTACTCACATGTCAATTTTGGTGAAATTTTGATGAAAATTGAGCAAGTTATGGCCTTGTGAGTTTTTAATCTACTACTAGATTTTTGTGGGGAATTGCTAATGAGCCAAAACTTTTCTATGATTTAGAGTGCTATTGGTTATAGACTTTCAGGCTACAACAAGAATTTTGTGGAGGCTTTTGAGTGAACCAAAACTTCTTTTCGGCCAAATACTTTGTTGGTTCTGATAACCTTTCCTGCATTTTGGGAACTATGATGTCATTTTCCTTTTGTAGGAATCACATGTATGCCTAGAAGTTTGAAGGTCTCTTGTAACCATTGGAATTTGTCAGAAACTTCTAGTGAACTGAACCATTAAAGTTTATTGAGTTGGTTTTGATGAACAGTTCTTCCTATGACATCAATAGGACACCCAATGATGTCACCTTGTGCAGATTGTGGGAATTTACCCACCAACTGGACCAAAAGTGGGATTTCGTGTTTGAACTTGTCGATAGTGGATTTTTGACTTGCTATTATACTTTGAGGACGTTTGGCTTATTATTGCACTTTGTAGACTTTTGGCTCATTACTACAATTTACTTTGGATCATAACCACATTTTTGTGAACTCTCGACCTACTAATGCACTTCATAATTTTTGTAACGAACTAGAGGTTGTAATGAACAAGATGGATTTTGATTCGAATTCTTGGCCACCGATGGATAAAACGAAGATGATGACACTCATTTGAGGATCTTTGGTGAATTGTAAAAAGGGTGAATATGATGAAAATCAACTTGATAGTATTCCTATGTTAGGAGTTGGTTTCCAGATGATAAATGTAGTGTTTATTTGTTCTATAAACAATTTTCTATTGTTGAATAATGTATTTGGGTACATGATTGGGAAATTCGATAAAAAAACCTAATCTCGACTGCATCACAGGTCAAGTGAGTAACAAGAGAAATTAGAAGAGAGGCTCTAGTGTTTTTCTTGATCTTATTTACATTTCTTCATTTGATCATTAAATCATTTTGACTTGTTTTGGCATTATTTAGATGTTGTGTGCCTTGTGATGCTATTGAGGAATTTTATTTTCTCTATTTTTTATGTTTTCATGTTTTGAATGATGTCTCTAAATGTATGAAAAATAATCTACTCTATATTTTGTGTTTCTCTCAAATTAAATATTTTTTAATTAATCTACGTCTAGAATATACACCTAATTTATATGAATTCAACCATATGGTTTTTCCTAGATGCAATATAATCGAGTGTTTTTGTTTACATTTTCTAGTGAGACTAGTAAAATCTCCTGATTATTTAAGTAGTTTTGGTGAGAGTGTCAATATCTCTCGATTTTACAAGTTTTTTTTCTAATCTAAAAAGAATAAATGTAGAAAAACTAATTCAAATCTAAATCTATTAATTTTTTTTTAGAAAATCTTAAATCACCAACAAATGTTACTTCTCTTAGACAATTTTGATTAATTAAACAACTTCCTTTTCAAAAGAAATCTAATTAAAACAAAGAACCCATGAAACAAGGAAACGTCAAAGAAGCTTTGGAAAATCCGTGTATTGTTGATGTGTATCCTACCTTACTTTGCAGCAACAAGGTGCACCTCCTTGATGACAGTGGGAATATAGGATTGAGTAAAACTGATTAAAGATTTGGGATAACAGTTCTAAAAAGGCATGAGACTCCTGTAAGAGTTGTGTCTGTTTCATGTGGCATCCACAACATTTTGACAAAAATCTACTTTTAAAGACGTCCATGCTCTATTATATTATAAAGCCTCCATATTGGTATTGGTATTGGTATACACCCACTAACTGCATTTACTTCATGTAACAAAATCTGCCTGAAATTTGGACATGGAGATGCTCTAAAATATCTGTACACAAATTCCAAAGCACAAAGCATCCCCTTTTAATATATTATCAGATTTTTATGAGATTTCTGGTAATAAAGTGTAAAAAATACACTCTATTTCTAATGATTTTTCCCTACTTTTAAACATCTCTATAAGGATTACAAGAAGATTGTATAGTCTTAGGAAAGTAATTCTGTGACACTCCAAGACAACAAAATATAATCCCAAATCAATTACGGTCAAGATTGGCAATTACTGATTTTCAACTTAATTAAAGGTGCAGTAAAATATTGATATATATCAAATCTTACAGCGTTAGAAATGATGCATCAATTTGAAATATTTTTTTGTATATTAGAGTTGTTTGTTACATTTCCGTAAATACAAACTACTGTAAATATGTTAAAATCTTCATCTTCTAATCTACAAGAATCAAAGGGTTTTCATAATACAATTGCTCAAGCCGTGAAGAAAATTAATAAATTGACAAAAAATGAAAATTGGAGGAACAATCTAATATATATAGAAGTTGGGGCACATATATCAATGTCTCATTATATCCATAAATATTAAAATAAGTAAATACTACAGTATTATTGCTCTAAAATATGCCCCATAAAAGTTGGTATAACCTCTTTTTGCATCTAACTATATTTAGCTAGTCAAATATGCTCTTCTTAGATTCACTTACAATTGTCATAAATAATTATGAAAGTGCTTTTTAAATTTGTAAATTTATAATTTCTTATTAATTGTCTTGTGATAAAGTATTTCTCCCACAAAAATAGCTTTGGCTTTGTTATAAAATCTAATTTTTAATTTTTAATAATTGTTGTCATAAAATTGTCACAAGCCTATCATAGAAAATGTCATAAAAGAATATGACAAATGATTAGTGAGTTGCATTATCCCATCTCCATGAATTCTCATGTCCCTCGAAAAAAATACTAAAAAATTAAAATATTTTATTAATTAATACTTGACCCCTTTTATCAAAAATGAGAAATAGTAATTATTTTGAGTCCAAATAGTCAAATTTAGTTATTTTTATAGAAATTTCTTCTTAGCCCATAGGAAACATAAGAATACACTTTCAAATCCCAAAATTAAATTATTAGAAAAGGGACATTACAATGAAATTTGAATGGTAAAATACTTTCATAAATGATCTGAAATTATGACAATTTTTGGGAGGATGACTCAAATTGACATACTTCAACTCAATGGTCTCAAAGTTTAAAATTATCATGATTAAAATTTGAAGACAACAAGATCCAAATTTGATTGTATGAGACGTGTTTTTAAAACTAAGGCATTGATTTTGATATGCTATATCAAACTAACAATTTTTTATAAAACTAGATTGAAAACTCCACCATTCAAGCGATTGCATGGTCTTTACTTCTCAAGGAATTTCTTTTCCATGATTAATTTTTATTTGATATTAAATTTAGTGTATTGACTTTGCATTTGACAATTTTAGTGGTTCACCTATCTTCATCTATATTGTAACATAATAGTAAATCCACAATCACAATTGTATACCTAAATTGGATTTAATATATCTAGTATATGGAAGTCATGACAACATGGGGAACACAAGTATCACATGTGTTCCTATAATAACTAATTTATTAAGGGATTCTCAAAGGGTTTTAAGTTTTTGTTGCTAGACTTAAGGAGTAAATTAATAGTATTGATAGAGCACAAACTAAGTGGACCAAAGAAGCAAGAGATTTGGTTCAAGTGGTTATTAAAAGACCCAAAATAGAAATTTAGAAAATATTGAAGAAAATAGCTTAGGTATGGGCAATCAATATGATACAAAATGAAAAATGTATTTTTAAGTCTAATCATCACTTGTTGGCTATTGATGTCAAAGTTTCTTTCATCAATATGTGATTGTTAAATGATATGTATTTGAATTATTGAATATTTCATTATAAAATATAAATTGAAAGTATTTTTATTAAATTTGTATTAGGTTGTGTGTTTTTGCATCAATTGATTTTACATCAACAATTGTCTTTTAGTGTTATGTTAATTTTTTTTAATCAATTATATGTTTCATAGGAAATGCTAATGAGTATGTTAATTGATTTTGCATGCTTCAAAGGAGTCACATGAAAAGAAAGAAAAATGCATTGTTTCCAAAAATGCAAGTTTCTTTATTTATCCCACGAATCCTTATCTTTTACTTTTTTTTAAGAAAATTTGAAAGTTAAGATAAATTAAAAGTTCTATAGCAATAATAAAAATAAATTTTCACTATGACAAAGGTTTGTCAAATGTTTTTCTATAGAAGGAATCTACTTGGATGATATAAAAGACTTTGACCAATTAAGAAGAAAAGAAAATTTGGATTGTGCACTAAAGATAATAATTCAATTGAGTATAATAAGATGATGTTTGTGAGTAAACAACTAGTAAATGACTGTGGTTGATCTAATTATTTGTCATACATAATAACAATCAAGCTTGAAGGAAATTTGTTATTCATAATCAAAATAGAGGCTGCTTCCTAAACATTTGCATTGTTTGCATGTCAAAGCACGTGTCAACAAACATCTTCATTATAAATGTCATTTAGCCGATCAAATTTGTTTTATCAATCTCAATTCCATCAAGTGTCCAATTCACAATAAAACTGAAACTATTAAAAATGTATTATGGGACTATAAATCTGCATAATTTATTTGGATGGTTGTGTAAATTTGCTCTTCATATTATTTTTAAAAAAATTATAATAACGAAATCCAAATAATATTAAAATCAAATGTACCTAACAATGTGATTGACTAATAACATTAAGATATTATTATCTTTATTATTTTAATACACTTCAAAAATTATTATTCAAAAGTTTTACTATAACATCACTTATCATATATAAAATTGTTTTGACGTCTACAAAACTTAATATCAATCATCACAAACAAATGAAAATGATTTCACATTAAATTAACAAACTAAAATAGAATTGAAAAGACTCTTCCAAAAATAAGATTATTTTTAGGACTACTGAGCTATTAAATAGAGCTACAGTCTAGAATTCTAATATTTAAAGAGTGTGTAACTTTGAAAATGGGGTGTGAGAAGAGGACTGGTACATTAAAAAATAAATTTTGATTGTGGTATTTTCTGAATTCCTGTGTACACTCGTTGAATTATCAAGCTTAGTCAGTATTTTATTTCAACATCCCAGAAACTTAACACATTTTATATACATATTTGAGCACTTTTTATATAAAAATTGCGCAAAAGCCAAAGCAGAAAAATATGCATGGAAATTTTGGATGTATTATAAAATATGTGTGGAAACATGAAGCTGCTGTAAGTCTTTGGTGATTTCCATGTCATATTCTGCTGCCAAACTCTTGACTGATTCTTTATAATTTAATTGGAGCGTGAGAGAGAGAAAGTCAAAAGCTTTGTCTTTTGGGAATATCATTCACTCACGTATCCAATTATTAAACATTAATAAATTGGATGATTACGTCTCTCAAGAAAACTCTACCTAGCTGTATTTACAATTAAAAAGGAACTGTCATCAGTCATGGCAGCCACAAAATGTACAATCTTTTGGAGCACTTTCCTTCATAATCTCCCTGGTGAGTGAAGTTACTTAGAGATGAGAAAGAAGCATTAGCGTTAGGTAGTGGGAATTGGGAAGCATGGTCTGGTCTGGCCTGCCTTTAGATATTGTGTTTGGTGTGGGGATCAGACCCCCAAAGTGTTATGTCTTTTGATGATGATAGTTCTAAATTTATATGTGTATGTATTTTAAATGAATTGTCTTGTTTATGTATATTACGATGCACTGTATGATGATCATTTTTTTAAATGTTTTATGTTAGCCTTATGAATATTCAAGATAGTCTCACATAGTGTCATCTTACATGGTGCTAGTATACACTTAATGTTAGTTCATTAGTCTCTCATGTAGTTCATGTCTGTAGTGTCGTAAATTGTCATCCTTGACATTTCATACTATGTTTTGCTTCCCCTAAATTATTGAGCTTAATTGGGTCCCTAATTTCTTAAATTATGTCTTCTATAGCCCATCTGTACCACTTTTTGAGAAATTGCAAGCATTGAATAAATGCAATCAATTAATGTTTTACCCCCAACACTTAATGTCCTGGAAGTTAGGGCCAGGATCCATATGCCCTTGGGTCCCCCTAGGTACTTAGCCAGGACCCAATTTTGGACATGTCAAAGTGGCCATCTTAACATTCAAAATTCAAATTTCAAATGTTGGCTATCAGGATTTAATTTTTAGAAAATTGAATAAATGCCTATAAATACCTAGTCTTTTCACCATTTGAAACGAGAAAGAAGCGAGAAGGAGAATTTATGAGCAAGCATTATTGTCAAGAGCAAGTCAAGAGTAGCATTTCAGAGCATTATTGCAACAATTCAAGATCAAGCATCATGTCAAAGTGTATGCGAGTTCATGTTGTCATATTATCGTTGTTTTGTGAAGGCTAACACTTTAGTACCTGTCTCCAAAGAAATTCAAGCAATCAAGCAAGCAAGATCCAAGACCTTGAGGTGATGTGTATGATTTTAGTCCTTCAAGGAAGTCATTGAAGGGTGGTGAGTTGCAACACTTTGTGATTTCATCATTCCTTCCTATTCATTATCATTGACATTGCCATTGTGGAAGTGGAAACACTTACACGGGGTTTGATTGAGGCAAGCCCTTAAATGGTCCAACATTTTCTCTCTTTGAATGTGTAGGCTCTAGGTTTGAGGAGGATTGAGGGAAGCTTGAAGACAAGTTCTCCATTGTTGCATTCAAAGCCCTAAATATTGTCAAGCCACATAAACTCACCTACAAAATTATCTGATAGTGTTCTGGTGACTTTGCAAGCAGAAACAAGAGTCTCAGATCTGCCACCAAAGGACCCCAAAAGCAGAACATGACACCCTATTAAAGACCCATACGCCCCTAGGTGTCCCAATCCTCCTATGCATGCCAAAACCATTTTTTTAGGATAGGTACATAGCCTCTTGTATTTTCCACAAACTGTTGTTTCAATTTATGCATTGTTGAGATCTTGCATTTTTCATATTATGGCACAGTCTAATTAGGTTAATCATATAGGAAATCAATTTCAATCCATTTCTAAGGCTCAAAAGGGTTAGATCCAGGCTAGATAGACTCACCTTTATGGTTAAAATTATGATGCTTTGTGGAGGTAAGCCCAAGGAAACAAAAAGGTTCCAATTTATGATTACAAGGTGAATCCTTTATTAATTTTCCTTGTACATTGCACATAGTCTAATTAGGTTAATCATATAGGAAATCAATTTCAATCCATTTCTAAGGCTCAAAAGGGTTAGATCCAGGCTAGATTCACCTTTATGGTTAAAATTCAATCTATACGCCTTGTTGATTTACATCCTAATGTACCTTTGAAAAAGGAGCAAAAAGCAATCCTAGGTTTATACACTAAACTTAGGGTTCCATTTTTCATATGATACAATGTCAATACTTTATTAATTCCTTGTTCATTACATGATAATATTATTACTCTCAAAGAGGAATTATTACATCATAATGATGTTGATATTATGGATGACTTTTTATATGTCAAATTTTTCTTTATTGCTAACTATAAGTTTTTGGAGGATGATATCTTATTTATTAGTGATCTTAGACTTTATTTGAATGGTTGAGCATTACAATGGTTTGATATATCTTATTTCCTTTACACTTCTTTAGTGCCCATGAGTATGTATGAATATAGTAATTGTAGACATGCAAAAATGACTTAACATTTATCACACATCCTAAATGACATTTTCTCATCATCGACATCATTATCACTTAATATCATTGCATTTCACATGTCAATTGCATCAAAAACCCTAATTTCCTCTATTAATTGAATAATATTACATTATTTAATTAATTCACTTTTTCATCATTTTTGACTAATTAAATAAATTTCATTTATTTAATAAAGTCCTAATCTAACTTTATTCCTCCTGATTAATTAAATAACATCAATTATTTAATTACGTTGCTAATTTACCCTATTCCCCTAAATCAATTAAATTATTAATGCTTAATAGTTTAATTAAATCATTTTCCTCTAAACTTGAATAATTAAATTAATTACTCAAAACATCATCCAAAAGGTCAAATCAAACAAATACAACTTTGTTTGCAAAAGTCAAACATGATTTGCACATTCAACTCCAAAAATATTATTTAATTAAATTAATCAATTAATTATTGTCACCCACTTTTATGATTGAGCAAATTACGATCCCCTAATTGCTCGATTTGATTGGCTAACTGATCCACCTATTTCTGACTAATTCATTTATTCTTCAATCCCATTGAAGGCTCAATCTATTTCTTCAATTCCACTGAACACTCAAATTGATTTCTTCAATCACACCGATTATGTAATCAAAATCCACTGATTTTTCCCATTTAATTCCTCAACGATTTTGAAGCATTGATCAAGATATTCTACTACGCGATCTCCAACATTCATTTTGAAACACAAAATCTATATAACAACCTCATTTCTTCTAAAAAACGATTGGAGAATCTACATATTTTGCACAACAAAATAATGTTGAAATAATAATCAATCTTTTAACAAGCTTTACACACATCTTCGATCAACACACGCACAATTTTGAAGCTTTTTGCTACACACAAATGGAGGCTTCGCATTGATACAACAAACGATCCAACATCTTTGCGAATATACTTCGACATAGGATGGTAACACTATAGTTTTGAATCCATTTTATATTTTTTGTTTCAATTGCTTTTCTTGAATTCATTTCTTTGTAGTTTCATTTCGTGAGTAATGGGCATGAATCTTGATCTTTGTTTTGAATTATATTAATTTCAATTCATTAATATTTGATCTTATTGCACACTCAATTTCCCCCTTAAACAATAATCATACATTTTGATAATTATCTTTTGATGTTTATTCTCATGTTATCCACATGGATTATACACATACTAAGCCTATATTTCATACTTCACTATGATGTCTTAAACACATACCCACTTTTCACACCAATGATAATTCACATGATAGTCACATACTTGGACATACACATCAAAAGCTAGGTAGAGGCCAAGAATTTCAAGAACTTGTAGACAAAGGGAAAATAAACATAAGAACACTCCTAAGCACATGACTACCTCAAATGATGATGTAAATCATATCAAAGTAAATCACATGTGTCAATATTGGTCTTGATCACTATAATATGACATAAAAGAGAAACCACTTGATACAACATCTAAGGTAGTTCTTTAAAGCTATACATCACAATTTGCATCCCTATATCCCACCCTTATTCATATTGACATAGATAGACTTGTGGGGTCTGTCTATTTTGTTCCTAATGTTGCATCTTCTAAGTATATTATGGATACACATGATGGTGGAATGACTTTCCAGATTAGATAACATCACCTATCCTTCTCACTACTTCCCACATTTTTGTGATTTTCCTTTCCTTTCTTGGCCTTATGTTTCCATGATCCTAGTTAGAATGTGGATTACACATACACACCTTTATTGGTGCAAGTTGAAAAAAGTAGCTTTGGTCATGTTTTTTGTTGTTCATGTCACTTCTTCCTTTTTCTTTGTCTCATTTATACTTTGGATTGTTGCTTATGTCATGCATCATGTGATTCCCTTAGTTTCCTCATCCATTTACCTTGAGTGTCCTTACACTTTGGTACTCCATTCATGCTATGATTGTTGTGTTTTACTTATTTCCACTCCACCTTCTATATTACGATCTTTAATCTTGTTCCCCCACTTGGTAAGCATCTCCCTTATATTATTTTCATGTTTAATACCTATATTTCCTCACATGTTACATGTTTATAAGTTTTTAAACTTTCTTATTTTTCCTTATTCTCTTCCACATTTTCTTAATTTAACTTTTATCATTGCCCATATTCTATGTTCCCACTTTGTGTGCCTTGAATTTTTCTCTTATTTTCATGTGTTTTCATGATATGTTCCACACGCTTGGGTATGTGCACAAAGATGGGTAGTCAAAAAGTGGCCACAATATTTTTTAGTCAAAATAATCAATAACATGATTGTGTTATCAAAACCATAACACTCATATTATAACATGATAATTTTATGGTTTAGTAGTACCAAACCCAAGTTTTAGTCACTACAAAGGCTAAATGTGAGTGCATTTTAACATTCATATAGAAAAAAAAACCACAATCCAATTTTTCATTTCATCAATAACATAACTATGTTATTATATGAGTGTGTTTTAAGTGATTTGGAGAAATTTCATTGAAGGAATCTTGCTACCACAACATGAAAGAGGAATGTTCATTCAAATTTTTACCAATTTTAGTTAAAATGGAACAATTTTGAATTGAAATTATGTTTATTCATTTTTTTTTTGTTTTCAACAATCCAAATCCCTCAACACCTTTGAATCCTCATCCATCCAATGAAATACATGATGAAATTCCTTTTTAAGAGCATGAGAAGAATAACTCACCTTAAAATCCTTCATAAATTTTGAGAGATCCTCATGATACTCAAGAAAACATTTTAGGGAAAATCAAATGTAATAGAAAGGAGCTTCAAACATTAGTAGAAACCCTAAAAAATCCAAATGTGACAAACATACACTAGAAAGCTCTTGCAACATTTTTGGATCTATAATCTCTCACATATATTCAATCAATGTGAAAATAAATACATGGATAAATTGTAGAGAAAATTCTTACCAATATTATGTGACAAACTATATTATAAATATGTTAAAGATAAAAAAAGATTATGAAAAGTGATTTATGTGCATTATTTGTAGACCCTAGAATTAATTAGTCTATGCATACAAGTTGCAAGAGATTTCATATTCATTGGTTCCAAAACTAAGGAATAAAAGAGAACTTATGGGATAGGTGGTGGGTGATTGTTATCATCACCCATGAAACAACAATGAGGTGCCTTAATATTTCTTGACTAAACTTTATTATGAGTTTTTTCTAAAAAAAACCTCTAAATTATTTTGATATGCACAATTTCCAAGGTAGAGCTAAAGGTTCTACATAGAATATATAGAGGGAACACAACGCCTAGGACTAGCCAATGAGATCATTTTCTCACTAATATATTCAACATCATAGTCCCTTTCATTGTGAAGGAGAGTGTAAATGTGCATACCAAGCTAAAGTTCATTAATTGACTTGCATAGACCTTACTACATCATAGTAAGCCTCTTTTTAGGGTGATGATGGTGAGCCATTAAGGTATCAACTCTCACCACACATTTGTCGTACTTGTGGGTTTTCATGTGATTATGGGTCTAAGTATTTTGTGATGAGGTATAAAACACATGATGCACATCCTCATGGAATTGGTACATATGTCAAAAAGGATGCTCCATAGTCTAAGGAGTATGCAATACAAGGTGGAAGATATCAAACTTCTATATTGGATAGTATGGTTCTAACTAATGATTTATTGCATACAACATTTGGTATTTGACTGATAAGTAATTTTTAATAAAGTTGTGTAATTTAGTATATTTCCTATTGAAACCTTCAATTGACTATATTAATCCATTATGAATGAAAGTCTATGTAAAAAAAATTATGTACTATAAAATTTTAGCATCAAAGTATGTATCATGAATTTGTTGACACTTCATTGCATGCTTATGTGGGTGTGTCAAGTTCATAGGCATGTAATTTTTGATAAAATAGTAAACACTACATGTATTTTTTTTCATATATCAATCATAATGTTAAATTAAAAATTTGATGATGAACAAGTAGATGTTGGATTTTTGACATTAAGACACATTAGTAGTACTACTCAATCATCAAATTTCACTAAGATAGGTTTTACTTTTTAATCTTTTTATATGTAAATAGTGATATAGATTTTGGTCAAATAATTGTGTTCCTATTTTTAGTTGATGAAAATAGCATAAACTCCTAGTATTCATGGATTAATAGAGATGAGAATTTCTGTAATAATTTTATCTTCTATGCCTCTCACACATGTATGATCTAGTAATGTAAATGTTGTTATAGATTTGCTATTTTATCTAACATAATTTAGTGTAAATAAATGTTATCCATCTTTAGTCTAATTTTCTTCATCGTGCTTTCCATGGGAGAAAGTGGTAACTCCACTTCATGTACTCATCCCTTAGGTGGATGAAGAGAAGAGAATAGTTAAGGAGGATCATTAGTTTGTGATAGGTGATTATTTATTTGTCATTTTATATGCCAATTTTTATATAGTAATGTGTATATTATTTCATTGTGCTAATAGGTGGAGCTACAAAAAGGTATTAAGCCTATGAGGATTTATCAGCAAAGGAGAGCTATCAATTATTGCTTCTTCATCTCCCTGATAGAGAAAGAGTCACCAATTGTTCAATAACTCTCAATTTTTATGTTTAGATATTTTATTATATACCTTCATAACATATAGGTGTAGATTTGTATTTTTCAACATATATCATTTTATTCCAATGTGGCATTGTGCACATACATTTTTATTTTGTTGATACATATCATTATATTTCTATATAACTTTGTTTAGATATTCATCATATGCCTATATAGCATTATAGGCCTTATGGATTTATATGCCACTTGCATGATATTATTCACCTTCATGACCTTGTTGTGATCATTTTTTAAATATCGTATACATATTCATGGTTTAAATTGTTTGAATTTTTTGAATAATAAACCTTAAGATTACTTCTTGTTAGGAGTGATCATAAATGTTCTAGATGGTTCTAATAGTCACCTCAAACTTAAGATTGTTTCTATTGTTGATAGTGATCAACATATGATTCTTTGCTAGCACTTGTATATTTAAGGATTCATCTCCCTCTCTCTATTTAATTATTTCTATGTAATTAAACATTCATATCTAATTATCTCACATTTACATGTGTAAGAATTTGTAAGATCTATGTTTTTGGATTTGCACACATTTATGTGAAGCTCCAAGGGTAGTGAGAAATAGATAGAAGATATGGGAATGTGTCTAAACAATGAGTTCACATCTTATAGATATTAAAATCCTTTATGTTTGGTGACTTTAGAGCTTGAATTCTCGTATGTGTATGGATGCCAATAAGGGAGCTTATGTAAGGCTAGAAACCCAAAACATTACTTTGGAAAAAAAATTTGTCTTAGGGATTTAAGGAGACTATTCTAATCCAACATGTATTGGAAGAATTTTGAAGGAATCAAAGGTAAAAAAATATGCTTCCTGCACTAATCTATAAGAAGAGATACATACAAATAAATTAAATCCTTACAATTAAAAGAAAAAATACACAACAAAATAATATACATATAGTAATTTACTTGGAGCAAACCATTTCAATAGAAAAAAGTGACACTCAAATTATTGTACCCTTTCACATTCACACATAAATAATGAACATTTATTTTATATCCATGTTCTCCAACTTAGACCACTTCTCCCTATGCACATATGCATATGAGTCACAACCAAAGACTTAAATATGTCTCAATGAATGATTTTTTCTAACCACACCTTCATAGGTTTCTTATCAACAAGAGTTGATAGAGGATACATGTTAACCAAGTAGCAAGCCATGGTAGCTACTTATACCCAAAAAAAATATTGCAAGCTAGATCCATTGAACATACACCTAGCCCTATCCATCAATATCCCATTCATTCTTTCCACAAATTCATTGTATGGATTTTTCTTAAGTCTCTCTATCCCACAATCCTTATAGAATATATCAAAATATTTTTAATAAAAATCACCACTATTATTAGTCATCAAAATATTAGTCTTTATACTAGTTTGATTCTTTACAAGAGCTTTAAACTCTTAAAATAACATAAAAAATAGTTTTAATTCTAAGGAAATATATGCATGTCCTTCAACTATACTCATCAATCAAATATACATAATATTTATCAATCAAAGGAAAATTAACAAGATCAAATACATAATGCTCACATAAAATGACTATGCTACCACATTTTTCATACATGTCTACCAAAACATTTTATCAAACAATTCATTTCCTTGATGCTATGGCTAAAATACTAAAATAGGTGCTTTCAAACAAGCTATGGATTCTTGGAAAAAATCTATCAAAGCATAATAGTAAGCAATAACATATACAAGGCAACGAACTATTTGAAAAAAATGCCTTAAAGAAATGTGGTCTCAAGGTGATGGAATGCCATGACAAGCGTTGCTTGTCATGGCATTCCATCACCATGAGACCACATTTCTTTGAGGCATTTTTTCAAACAATTTGTTGCCTTATCTATGCAACCACATTTTTCATACATGTCTACCAGAGCATTTTATCAAACAGTTCACTGCCTTACTGCTATGGTTAAAAGGCTAAAATAGGTGATTTCAAACAAGCTATGGATGCTTGGAAAAAATCTATCAAAGCATATTAGTAAGCAATAGCATAGATAAGGCAGTGAACTGGTTGAAAAAATTCCTCAAAGAAATGTGGTCTCATGGGGATGGAATGCCATGACAATCCATAGCTATTCGCTTGTCATGGCATTCGTCAAGGCATTCCATCACCATGAGACCACATTTCTTTGAGGCATTTTTTTAGAAGTGGATGAAGATGATGATGGAGTGTTTGAAGAAGGGATTTTGATTGCCAATGAAGAGATTGGGAGAGAGAATGTATTGCATGAATCAAGCAGATGTAGACACGAGTGATTAGGATTCTGATCTTGCTAGCAATGTATATGATTATGATGATGTTTTGTCACCTTGAATTGTAAGCTTGTCACCTAAAATTTGGTTATATGTATGGTGTAATTTATTATTGAATGTAATAAAGATCTAAGTATAGGTGTGCTTATTCACTGTTGTTTTATTGATACATTTTTTTAATGTAATCATCATTATTCTGCTAGTACATTGTATACAAAACTTGAGATGTTCACTGCTGATTTGAAATGCATTTAAAGTTAGGTTCAATCATTCTTCTTAGTTTTCTTACTTTGGTTGAAATTAATTTTGTTTAGTTAGAATATAATTTCTTGTATGTCATATATGTTTTTTAAATGCTAGACTTTTCTAACTTCTCTAGAACTACTAGATATGAAAAGAAGAAAGTAAGGTCTAAAGGTATCAAATAATGCAACAAGATACTTGTGAAAGTAAACAACTCTTTAAAGTCTTAGCAATAAATTGTAGTCATTTCTCTAATATTTGGATAGCTTTAGTTTGTAATACAACTTCTAGCCACCACATGCATTGAATATGCTTGTGTGAAGGAAACAATAATGAAAATATGTGATTTAATAATACATATAGATATCTTAACATTAGGTCTAACTGACACTGAAAAGCCCCATATAGTTCCAAAGATTTAAGAAATCATCATATATGCTTAAATAAGATGTGTCTAGCCCCTTTACATTCATAAAAATCCATTACCACACCCCATGGGAGTAGTTCAGTTATAAGGGCCCTTGGCAGTATGGCGGGGTAGAAAATAAGATGTAATCATAAACTGTTATACTGTGGCAGCCATAAAAGATGTGTGCGAGATGGCGGTGATAGGCCTCTTGAGTATAGAAGTATACTGCTACCCCGCGGCAAGCAGTGACTATGTAAAATAAAAATTGTGGTATGGTAGTATGATCTCAACTTAACTATCAAAGTTTAACCCGTTGTCTTGTAGGCAACAAACAATGACATTAAAATAACATGCGGTATGGTGGTGTTAATTTATGTAACCCGCTATCCTGCGATTAGCAATCTATAAAGAAAAAGTAAGTGCGCAGTATGGCAATATGAAGCTATATAACCCACCACCCCACAATAAACATATTTTAAAATTAAAAGGGACTTACAGTATAGTGATATAAGGATGTATAACCCGTCATCCCACAGTGAAAAAAATACAACATAAAAGAAGTGTGTGGTATGATGATATGAGAACTGCAGTCTTGCAGTAGAAAAGTGATAACACAAATAAAGCCTGTGATATAGTGGGATATCCAAAATGAGTATATTACATGACATTTCCATCCCACAATGGTTAAGGGAAGTGATGACAGTACTTCAATATAGGTTGGAAAAAGCATTTATGTCAACTATGACAGTAATTATTTGATTATCATGAACCATTTGATCTTCTAAGATCAATAGTTATTCAAAATCAAAATTGGCATAGATATGAAATATTTTGAACGAAGTAGACATTAATGTCGAAATGATTGACTTCAGAAGCAATTATATCTAGAATTCGAAACCATTTTTTGTAATCATTTGCAAAAGGATCATCATGGCAGGAGCTAAGGAGTTCGAGGAAGAAAAGCTCTGCAACTACTATATCATCAGGTAAGTGCACAAACACTCTTTGTAAGAAATTCTAAAGCATTTGGTCAACTAGGATCTACAATTAAGGGTTTAGAAAATTCAAAAGAAAGTAAAAATATTACACCATGCCACCTAAGAAGAGTGAACCTATGAGTAAGAAGGAATAACCCAAGGTGAAGAAAAATCCTTTGCAACAATCCATACTAGACATCTTACCTGATTCAACAGATAGAGGATTTAAGAAAGTGTTTATAGACATAGCTCACGGGTGTCAGGATGCAATCATTCCCATCTCTAGGTGGGATTTTTTTTGGTATTTTTATGATAAAAAAGATGGAAAAATCCCAATGTCAAACCCTTGGACTCGAGACCTAGCTAAGCTGGTAGTCCCAAATGTCTTTATAGATTAATTCATTAGAGTATTGGCATGAAACTATCATCTAGCCACCAAAACCGTAAGGATGACAAATGATTCACCAATGGTGGTATTAACCAATCTTCCATTGTAGAATGTTTCAACTTGAATAAACAAGCCCTTGCTAAAATCGACTTGCAGAAAAGTGAGGAGGAGTACAATAGGTTGAGGAAAACTTATAGGAGTGATGAACTCCCTATGCACATGAGGAAGGGTGAAAATAAAAAAAAGAATAAGTATCTCCTCTTCCCGCATTAAGCCATTTCCTGTAGAATATTTTTAAATATATTTTAAGAGAATATATTTTTCCTTGTGTCAAGTTCTTGGAATAGATGCTCAAGAGAAGATGCCAATTGGCCTAACGATGATGGCCCTCGTTGAGTTCTTTGGGACCCTTTCTAGAGAGTGGGCGTTGGAGTGCATGAAAGATATCCTTCTTTGCAACCTGAGGGGAAATCTCCAAATAATTGTCCAGTTAAAAATTGTGCACCTTTTATTTATTTCAAATTAATAATGTTGGCTCTAGATGACATTGACAATTGCTCTCTTATTTTTTATGTTAACTTCTTTCATGTCACACAGATTTCCAAGGAATATTCGAAACAATTGGGTGTAGATTCATGCATCAAGTTGTTTGAACAATTCAAGTCTTATGAAGGGCTATATTTCTTCTTGGGTGCATATTTGAGCTCTAGGTGATTTGACTTTGGATTGTCACTTGTATCATTTTTTCACTGATATTTATTGATCTATTTGAGGAGGCAATTTTGTAGTAGCTTGGGAACCTTGTACTTATATGGTAAACTGTATTTTCAATGTCATTGGCAATGAGGATCCCAACATTCACTTCAAATACATTGAAGCAACAATAAAAATTGGACAAATCAAGGAGTTGGAACATGTAACTAGAGAGTCAAACTTCTATGATGCTAAAAAGATAAAGAAATTTCTTATGGAAGCAAGACTTCTAGATTCTCGCCCACTGATAAATGTTTGTGATTGGTTAAGATTTGTACCAAATCTTACCCATTACTTATATTCAAACAATATGTTGTGATACATTGAAGGCTATGTCCAAAAGGTAGGTCCTCATATTGAACACTTCTCTTTTCCTCCATGTTTTGTGCCAGATAAAACTTTATATATCTTCAAGTCATAGGCCACTCATTTCAAAGATCTTTAGTTTCTAAAAAGAGTTCTATAAATAGACCATATTTATCATGCTACTAATAATGTTTGAAAGACTGCCATGTGTACCAAAATATTTTATGCATGCCAAGTGAAATTTATTGTTGGTACCATGTCTTTTTAACAGTGGAGAACTAATATAAACTTAAAGGAAATTCTTATTTACTAGAAAAGGGCTAATGCAATAGATATTGGTTACAATATTAGCCTTTATCATTTTTATTGTGTGGGTTCCCCACATGCATGTAAAGGACTAAATTTTTTACTCTTTTTTGATTGTTGGTTAGGTAAATCCAAGCAATGCTCCTTTAGTTGTTGGTCAGCTACTTGATGATGATTGACCTGAGGACTCATCAAAGGTCTTATTCTTTTTGTTCGTTCTCTCCTTCCTATTGAACCACTTGTTGAAGAATGCAAGAAAAAGGTAATGTATAAAATCTCCAAAGCTATTTTTCAATTTCCATAAGGTTTATATTAAGCTAACAAATCTTGTTTTGTCTTTGTTTATTCTAGGAACTGGCTTCAATTGTTGACACAATTTTTAGAGCATCTTGTGAGTGAAGGAAGTCAGGATGTACATAGGACCCTTAGGCTTCATGTATGGGATGAGATATAGGACCCTTAGGCTTCATTTTTCAAGTAGTTATTTCATGTTTTGGAGTTGTATAAGCAAAAAATAGAGCATTGTAACTCAATTTTCTCAGTCACAACACTTAGAAACAAACTTTATAACATATTTTTTAAAGAAAAGACACATATTTAAAAGTCTTGTATCTGTTGTAAGAACACATTTTATCAATAAAATTTCAGTATTTTTCCTTCTTAATAGCTATTTCATTATGTGCAAATGAATGATTGATTATGTTTTTATGTGTTTTAGTTTAAACCTCAAAAGCATTGTCTCATTTCTAGCACTTTTAGGCAGAAAGAAATGAACAAAAACAATTAAATAAACTACCAATTGACATAAATCGGTGAATAAATATGACTAAACATATGCCTAAATATACTACTAGTTGACATAAATTAGTGAATAAATATACTACCAATTGATAGAAATCAGTGAATAAATATGACTAAAAATATACTACCAAATTGATCAATCAAAACAACCAATAAATGAATAAAAATGGTTTAGTCATAAATTTGGTCACATTATAAATGACTGGCAATAAACTACTAATGGTCACATGACCAAGTTGAGTGAATAAATATGACTAAATATATGACTAAATCAATGATAAATTAACGACAAAATATACTACCAAATTGATCAATCAAAATGACCAAATAAATGACTAAAAATGGTTTAGTCATAAATTTGGTTGTGTTATAAATGACCGGCAATAAACTACTATTGGTCACGTGACCAAGTTTAGTCATTTATATGGAATTTTTAGTATTTTTTTTAGTCATTTATTATTGTTTTTCTACTAGTGTTAGTGTTCCTAAGAGATTGTTGATCTTAAGTAGCCAAGAAGAATTGGGACACTTGGGCATTAAAAATATACCTAATTTAGAAGTAAACCAATCACTTAAATGTTTTTATATTGTTGAATGGGTGTCATAAGATGTGGAATTAAAATACCGCTCTAGTTCCATATCATAAAATAAAACTAAAGTATTTTGAAACATTGCATTCATTGCTACTATAGGAAAATTTTAGTTTGACAAAAAATGAGATAGGTATTTGTATTATGACAAAATATACACTAGTAGGTTCAAACCAAATGTCCCTAGGTGTCATAATTTGAGACAACAACAACTATGCCAAAAATTGACAGTTTTATGGTCTTAGGGATCTTAAGAGACTTTGTTAGTCTTGTGTAGCACTAAAGGATTGAGATTATTGGTCTCTAAAAAGTCACATATAGTAGTAGTAACTAACCCGATTATTAGATATTAGGTTAAAAATGATTAGCAAGTAATAATAATCCAAACTCAATGAAATAACTCAAAATCCTATGGAAAAAGGTTAGATGCATCATCCAAAGATCAAAAAACATTTTTTTTTATTATAAGCGTCGATGTAGCTATCAAGAATGTTGATCCCCAAAACAAAAACACCAATTTGTGAATCAAAAACATTAATATACAAATTAAAAGCACCAATTTGGAGACAAAAGCACCACTTTTCACATGTATGTTTTACAATAAAAAATCTCAAGGCAAACAATTAAATTTAGGGTTGTGGGTCCCACCAAGTATGCCAAAATGTGAGTGTATTAAATTAATGAATCTAAAAATGAGGATAATGCAATGCAAATGAACCCAATTCAATAACTTAACAACTACCTCAATGAAATGTGTGCACAAACAAATTGAATCAAATCAAATCAATTTTACCTCCACAAGTGTGCTTATTCCTTACTGCATTGTACTTGATAATGTTGTAAAAGTATGTATGTGGATTGCTCTTATCTTAGCATAACCTTGATTCGTAATTGGGTGTAGTGATAGCACAAATGTTCTTTGATAAATTATGGATCATAATGGTTTAGAATGTTGGTGGATTTATAGCTTTCACTTGATATCGATCAATAGTGGAAGGATGATTAGAAAGATTAATGGATGAGATTGATTGAGAGGACCTAATGAATGATTTAACTAGTTGCATGGATAAGTGAAGTAAGAGTGTGGATGAGTGAAGTGAGATTGAGTGTGAGTGAACTAGTGATTTTTTTTTCAGTCAACTGACTAGATAAGGAGATAGAAGAATATTAATAGAATTAAATCAATAAATTTATGTAATTCATGTGCATGAGATGAAGATATATTTAGGAAATAAATAAAATATTGATTTTATTTATTTTTTGAATAAATAAAGATATCAAAAGTACTTAAACAAATTAATCAATTTATTTAATTTTAGAAGTTCAATATTAGCTAAGTAAATGATAATAATTACTTAATTATAGTGGATAAGACGAATGAATGCATGAATTAATTAAATAATAAAAGTATTTGATTAATGTGGATGGAGGAAAATGAGAAATTAATTAAATAAAAAAAAGATTATTTAAGTAATGTGGATAGAAGAAAAATAAGAGATTAATTAAATAATTGAAAATTATTTAATTAATATGGATGAAATAAAAATAAGAAATTAATTAAATAATTAAAAATTATTTAATTAAAGTGGTTGGAAGAAAAGATAATTTAATTAAATAATTTAAAATTATTTAATCAATGTTGATGATGAGAAATGGTAAATTAATTAAAAAATTAAAAAATATTTAATTAGTGTTGATAAGGTGTTAGCTTAATTAAACAATTAAAATCAATTAATTAATATAGGAATTGATGAGAAATGATGATGAATTAGACAAAATGTGTTAGTCATTTTTAGGTGTCTACATTATCAAACCTAACATCACAAACTTTTTGGTTGTTTGGCCTTTGTATTGCATTGATAAGTGGTTAGATCCATAAATTTACTCACACAATGGTTATAAAAATATAGTACGTAATGTAGGCTCTCCTCTCATGCCTTAGAGCGATATTGAGGATCAAAATTACTTAGTGTCTTGATATCAATAAGCCATACTTTTCACAATTGAGTCCAAGTATGTTTGTGAGCCTCCAAAACTAAACACTCCCACTTGAATATCTAAGAAATTCTTGTGTCTTTATTGTCTTTTTTTTTGTGTGTGGTAAACCCATGCAAAACTGCAACATAATCTTTGTGAATCCTAAAAAGATCAAAGTAAAAAATTATGAACCCCTTTTTTGACTAATTCAAAAGTCCCTTGATGAATATCTAGTTAACTCCAAGGGTTCACCATACACTAAACAAGGTTACACCCCATTAGATTATTTCTTATCATAAAAAAATATATTTCATGATTAGATACCTTATAATCATAGTAGTCAAGATCCCCTAACGTATAACCTTGAACACTTACATAAGGAAAACATTCCAAATTAAAATACATACATGACTAATCCTAATCGTAACCCACCCATCCATATTGATAATAATCCCTCAACCCTCCTAATTTTTAATCCATCCAACCATCCATTAATCTGCACAACCTGTAAGCCATTATCTAATCATATTTATTTTAATTCATCTATCTTCCTAAATCCTTATCCATCAAACCATACCTCACCCCATTTTAATTTTAGTCCCTCCAACAAACCATCAATCCCTATATTATATCATCTAATAGACCCTTTAATCACCCATACCAATCCTAATCCTAATCCATAAAACCCTCTAAACATAATAAACCCATTAATCCATGTATATCCTAATCTAAAAACCCTTAGAGATCTTAATCAATTAATCCTTATCAATCCTCGCCCATCAATCCATGTCAATCCTAACTCATCCACCAATGGACCTGCTAACCCAAATTACCCATAGGTTAACCCTTACCAAGAAGAAACCATTGTAGCATAAGAGGATAATTCATGTCACAACCAAACCCAATAAAAATATGTGCTTGATCAAATTCATGCCTCAAATAAGTAAGTAATTGGAAACCTTATCCTCTTGTACAAGTCCTCCATCAAATAAACCTTTAAATACTAAGAAAAAATTCAGTCAATCCAATCCTCCCAACCTATCTATGAAGGATTATTGACACAGGAGGGTCCTCCCCTCTACCAAACAAACACTGACAAACACAAAACTAAACTCGCAAGTAAATTCAACAATTCCATAAAATAGTGAGTGCAAGCAAATTTGATTTTATTGATTCAAATACAAACATACAAACTGTTGGCCTTTCATAGCCTCAATCTTTTTAGAACATTCAATCTGCCCCTACTCTATTCTGGATCAATAACCTAGTCCTTCACATTGACATTCTCCAATTTATCACACAATTCAAGCAACCTAGTCCAGCTACTCTGTAAATCATGGTCTATGGCAACCCATGACTTCCCCTCTAATTACATATATTTTAATTTCAATCTTCACATTGACCCATATTACATCCAACACAACCTATGATATCTTTCTCTGGCCCTCCCTCTACTATGCAGCCTTCTAAGCTCTGAGCATTTTTATTATTTAATTCTAAACTGTTGCTATTACAATTCTGCGCGCCCCTCTGTTCTTTTCGATGCCACTTTGCACTACTAGGCAAGGCTATCAGAGTTCTCCAGTTGCAATTCACAAATCTGTATTCCAACTTCTCACACCCCCCCACCAATCTTCTTATTTAAATCTGCCACTCAATGTGGCCCATTTCTCCCACGATGCCATTCATGACTCTTCATTTGTGAAAGTGCTTTCTGATTACACTCATGGCCTTTAATCTTGGCTTCAATATTTAGACTTAGTACTCTAATACATAACCAATTTAATTAGCCTGCCTACCCACGTAGGTGAAAATTAAAATTTGAAAGTTTTTCATTGTTCCATGCTGCCTGGCACGTCTAGATAATAACAAAGGAATCCCCTTCATACGATATTTATTGTTGGAATATAAGTAATGGGTAAGATCTCATCAATAATATATTTATGCCGCCTTCAGATGACCACAATAAAACTGTAATGATTAAACTCACTTCAAAAATGCAAAATTGAAGTCAATTTTTTTTTTTTGGTGATGCAGATAGTCAATCCGCCCGGATTGCTCCTGCATCAGTTATCCAAGGGATACTAGCAAGGAATCACAATAAAATCATTCATTTGAGAAGTTGAGGTGTACCATAGCAAACACAAACATGTTGAGGTCATCCAAAATCTACCCATGTAAGAAGCTAAGAAAAGGAAATCGGATGTTTTCATACAATCCATAAGCTCTATAAAATATAATATTGATAAGACTCATAATATCAAAAGACATCCCAAAAGACATCCCAACCATGAATGCATAAAATTGGAACTACATCTGAGATTTAATTGATCAAGGAGACATACAGCTTAATGGAAATGCACCCATGTTGCAAGACAAACATAAACATCCTTATCCAATGTATGATAAAATGTGTCCACGACTAAATCAATTTAAAATAACCCATATTGATCCCATTAATCATAACTAATCATAAAAATCCTGCCAATTCCTAGTTAATCCCATACAAAAGAAAAAATCCTACCCATTGGGCCTAATTATCTTCATTTGGTTTGGTCTTCTCATGCATGAGAAAAATAAAAATACCAATATTCTCTAGCTATCTAACTATGGATTCACATATTTTTTAAAAAATATTAAATATTCCATCACAAATTGAATGTGTAAAATCATTAACTATCAAGGTAACTTATTAGACCTTCATGAATGAGGAATCCTTGAACCTGTTCATTTTTATGTAAATCAAGGATTCCAAGGAATCGTATATAAATCTCTTAATGGGTAGGATAAGGATAAGGATACTCCCATGAGTTTACGATAAACTACTCCCAATATCAAATTTGGTCCCTCGCACCATTCCTATAAAGATCTTGTTTCCATCAACCCTTTCATCAACCCCATCATCCCCATCACAAACCCATTCATTAATCTTATTATCCTTTCTACCAATCCCTTCATCAACCCATAATCCTCATCACCAACCCTTTCATCGACCTTGTCATTCTTATCACTAACCTAAGCCATCCATCAACCAATACCAATAGAATCACACATTCCTTGACCTCTTTTATAATGATGAAGCTATAAGAACCTACATTAGACTTCCAAGTAATTTTTTCTAAGAGTGAATAAAATGAGCTTTAAAATATATTTTGATACATTAGTATATCCTAAGTAACCCATTCAAATACATAAAATCTCCACACCCAAAAATTCAAAATCCCAAGAAATCTATAGGGAAAATTCCAATATCTAAAAACTCCTAGCATCCAAAGTTCATTTAGGTTCCAAAATATAGTCTTCAAATTTTAAGGGCCTCAAATAAAAAATCCATGAATTCAATATAAATCCAAATTTTAGTGTTTAACAATCCCAAAAACCTAAAAAATTGAAATCTACTTGGACCCCAAAATCTAACAAATCCAAATCCATGTAATCCAAATATCTAGGAAAAAATATAATATTTCAAAAAAGAAATTTTCCAAATCCAAAGTCCTGATATCCAAGAGCATAAATTTTTTATATTTCATAAGCCAACAAATCTAAAAACTCAAAAATACAAAATCCACCATCAAATATAATAAAAAAATTCAATTTTAAAATATAAATTTGTGTGTGAAATTGTTGGTCCTAATTCCCCTTAGTCCCATGACATTTACTCATGCCTTCATAATCCCATTCTTCCAATCACTCCTTTTACCCATACCAATCCACCATCCAACATACCTCCATCACCACATCCATTCCATCCAACATTTTGCAGAACCACCATACATTCTTCGTCCAACCCACCTCCCATTTTGTTTTCCTTCACAACACCTTGGGATAAGACAAATTAGCAATCATTAAATCTCACAATAACATATATCAAGAACAACACTAGCAGAATGGTATGCATACATCAACCATCCAAAATGGGATATAATCAACTTACTATGGAAGTATATACTTGAATCCAAAATTCTAAAAATCTTAATTCAAATAAAAAATTAAAATTAAAAATAGTAAAGATAAAAAAGTATCCAATGATTAAAACCATTCCTATGGTGGCTTAGGAAAGCACCATGATGAAAACTTGTTTATGGGCATCATCTATAAATCTGATTCCTATGTGTACCCTACACTTGGGGGCAATCTTCTCCTACCCACTCAACCCATTTATCATTCACATCATCCAACCATCCATAAAATACAACCATAGCATTCACATCCATCATATCCATATTCCCATACCATCATACCTATCCTCATTCCAACTTTTGACCTTGATTAGGAAGTGGAAAGAACTTGAAACATGTTTTTAGTCTTCCCTTGATATGACCAAGCATAGTATAGTAAATGACACACAACAAAGTGATGCATACCATTCTTATGTGATGTAGTTCTTATAAACCACATACTATTCCCCCTCCCCACATACATTATGCATATTATCCCTCATTTCCATCCATAATCCCATCCTTCTACCATTTTACATGTTCATCCTTGGTGCTAGAATGGGTTCTTTCCTTAAATAATTGAAATATCAACCAACATCAACTATCAAATTTCATTCTAACATAGATTCACAATCTATTTAGGCAATATAAACCCAATCCAAATCCAATCCATGTAGCCACTCCAAAATCCAAAGCTCCTAGTTATCCAAACAAACCTGCAACAACATAGAAAACTCTAGATAAATCTACACAAGCAAACCCAAAACATATCCAAAAGTATCAATAAGGTTTTTCCTTCATCTAATTGGAATCTAAACCTTATTTTAGTTTCAATAAGTCAATCACAACTATTTGGATATATCATTCCCAATCCTTGTGTTCTTCTTAGGATATATCATTCCCACATCAAAAATTCTATCATTGTAATCAAATCAATCAATCATTTGCTTTCAACTTGATCAAGGGAAATTTATTTTTTCTCTACTCTTTTATCATTTGTTAATGCATGTCGGCGTGTTTCATTTTTGGATTACATTTTTTAGTCAATCTTTGGGGTACCTCATGACCCATATTTTTAAGGTCTTTCATATCATGGTGTATCAAGTGATATGCCTACTTGGATATTATCCCCTCATGTACTTGGAACAATGTTGAATCATGATCCCTTATATTATGGTGCATAATTCTAATTTCCACAACAAAATTTAGTTGCTCACCATGTTGGGATTCCTTCATAACATTCCTAGAATGTACCTTCAACCAATACCAAATAATCACACATCATTACATTTTTTTTATCCCTATCCACATCTACATTGACCATATCTATTTGCAAAACTCTTCACACATCTCATCCTCTTATCTATCATCATTTCTTCATCCCAACCTTCATGTATCTAACCATCTCTCCTTCCTTCTATATCTCCAAACCCCTCCATCTATTCATTATCTCTTGCATGACCTAGTTCTCCTTTTGAGAGACCACCCAAGTTTTCCACCTACTCTCTTGATGGGGCATCACTAACCCACCTTCTAAAATTATTTCTGCCAAATGATAGGAGAATCCTAAGAATAGTTATATCTCACTAGGTTCCTATATCTACTTTATTTATAACAAAATTTACTTTTTCATTACAAATCCATTCCAAAGAGGGACACATGCAAATACCTAAATTTTATCACATCTAACATTACCACCTTCACTACTTTCAACACCATCCCAAGCCCATCCTAACCATGATTGCATCCCCTTATCACTGATCAATTAGATAAATTATATTTATTTAATTAATTAGGATTAGACTTTTTATATTCCATCCATCATAAAATTGATTAAGTAAATCATATTTATTTAATTAAACAAATTTCCTCTAGCCCTCTCCAATAAAAAATTACATAATATATTTGATTAATTATTTTAAAGTCCCAAATCCTAATATAATCATCACTAATAAGATAAAACATGTCCCATCCAAAATTCAAAATTAAAATAAATTCCCATCATAAATATTAAATCAAACTAATCTTCAATCATCTCCATCGATTTAATCAAACAAATCATATACATTCATCCCTAAATACCATCTATCCAAATTTAAATGAACTTTGAATCTTGGAAATTCACCTATCCAAATCAGTCTTAGCCCTCTAGGCACCAACTACCATCATTTATTTCCACATCCCTCCTAAAATTAAATTAAAAAATCCTCTCATTCAATCCTATCCATCCATTTCAAATGAATCTCAACCTTATATTCCTCTCATCCCACATCTATAAATCAACACCCATCCTCAACCAAATCATGGAGAATAATTCATTGGAGAAAGTACATGCTAGCACATTGAGGACTCCCAAAAGCAACCCAACATCTAATCACATGATTATCACATCCACTCATTCTAGGTTTGAATCTGGTTTTAGTTTCTATGTGGATTTTTATTCCTCTTTTTTCTCAATTGGACCTGTAGTGATAGCATTTGAAGTTGGATTCATTTTTTTTATTTCCTCAAATTTCTCTTCATTTTCTCCCATCTATAATAACAATGTGGCTTATGGGCTATAGGGTTTTAATCCTAATGTGTTATTGTTGGATATGCCTAAAATTAATGCATCATCATTTCATATTATTACTCATCATTTCCTCTTAAATTAATCATTTACATTTGATTAATTATTAGATTTTCCTTCCAAAATTAATTAAACAATATTTAATTATTTAATTAATAAAATCACGATTCATCACTATTTATCACTATTCATCTAACTATATCCTTGGTATTTAGTTCATTAATCACCCTTCTTCTATAGTCTACCTTATATAAATAAGTCTAAAATATTCATTTACCTAAGCCCATATCACCCCATGTAAAAGTTAAATAAATACCAATATTTATTGAATTTACCATTTTTTGCAACTTTTATTAACCAACTAAGACAAATTAACTAAGGACCTTGATCACTTAAACATGTATAACAATAATTAATCAAATTTTTATGTGCTCAAGTCCCAATTTGGTACACATGTCATACCACTTGTGCACTTCGAGCAATTGAGATATGGAGGAGATCTTCACATCCCTCCAAAAATTTACTTTTTGGATCCTCACCATCCACTTTATCCATAGCACATCACTTACCTTTGATTCTCTTTAAATATTGGGACCCCCTTTTACCTCCATTCTAGACATGACATGTATCCTCTCCTTATGCCTTCAATCCTCCCAAGTCTTGAGAGAACTTTATCTCTCTAATATATCTTGACCCTCAATTCCCTCATCAAAAATATATAAATTGGATGGAACCCTTGGCCATTTTTAATAGGATTCTTGGATGTATGTTTATGTTGTCATTGTGAGCACTTAAAATTATACTCTATCAAATCTAAATCCTTGGGCATATCTACCATAGATTGGTGCATCAAGGAGACTTGTGTGGGAGTATAGTGTATGCCTTCATTATGTCTCTTTTTTTCTTAAGTGATTGAACTGCATGATTGTGTGGTTTAAATTAATTAACTTAGTATTTTAATTGGTTTATGTATGCTTGCACTTTTATATAAACAATTGTCAACAATAATTTTTAATCATGTTGTGTCAATGTTGATAATGATCTCAAACTTGTATTATTATTAGAGATCTAATGGTTTCAACCTTGGTATAGTATAATAGATATGGCACAACATTAACATGATATTATGTTGATATTGTGGCTTGACGGTAAGTTAATACTTTAGTATTCCTTGGGTTTAAATTATAATTATATGGTTCTAATTTGACTAAATTTAATGTTAGATAGAATGTGAGTCCTCTTTCATGTCCTAAATAGTTCAATAAAAATAATTTGACTTGGTCTTGTATGTCTTGAATGAATATAGCTTTGGCTATGGCATAATTATAAGTACTTTTGTATTAACTTATATTTCTATGGTTTTTTGTTGAGGTATTATCATTAAGTATTGTTAAGGTTTTTGTTGTTTCATAATGTGGTTAGATTTTAGAGGTTTTTTTCTCTACTATGTGGGCATTATGAATATGTTTCATTTTGGGATGTTTTCAAACACTTACCCTATGCTTGGGTGAGGGGTTGAGATAGGTTTAGGACCCATTCATAAGGATTATTTGATACACTATATTTATATGGTTCATTATTCAATGTGGTATGACTTTGCAATAACCTAGTTGACATTGAGTTTCAAAAAAATGATAAAATTTGTTTATTTTACATGGAAGTATTTCATTGTAATTTTTATGTAATTACAATAGGATTTTAGAGTATTCCTAAGGGGTAGATTAAACAAACGGTTCATTTGAAAATACAAATGATAGTCATAGGTTCAATTCCCTTGGATTTTTTCCCACATGGTTGGAGGGCATCTCATACAAATGGAGGTTATAGTGGTGCATGTTAGGAATTCACTTCATGGGTCTCACTAGGTATTGATTTATCTATAAAAATAAATTAAAATATTATATTTTAGAGTATAATTACTTATACAATTCTAATATCTATTAAATATTGTATAATTTTTGGATATATAATATTTAAGATATCCCTATAAGGTGATAGATTTTAAAATGAGAATAGAAAAATATTGTGGCACAAATGATTATTCAATTTGGAGGAAACTAATGGTAAGTTGTGATTCAAGATTTGTGTAAACTTATGATAACTTAATTGTTAAAATTAAACTAATATGTGATGATCGTATCGTGATTGACCTAAGACTTGTGGTAGAAAGTACAACTATGAATATGCAATTCTAATGTTATTTATATGTTTAAAACATCAAAAAGGTCCTATCATCCTACAAATTAAGTTAAATAGTAGATTCAATTATGTTCTTAGGTTTTATACTTCAAGGGTTAGTAAATGTGACTAACTATAAGTTATGATTTTATTTAATATCAATTGTAGTAAACATATTAATCTCTTAAGTTATAATGTTAATATTTTAATCACATGATAGATTAGATCAAGTAATAAGTTGGTAATTAAGAATAAATATATTCATCATAACTTAATGTATAATTTTAATTAAGTAGTTAAAAGTTATTTGATTTCTACTAATGTTATGTTAAGGTATTAACTGAAATAATTTATTGTATATTGACTATTGCAAATAAAATTGTAAGCAATGTTCTCTTATTTTTCAAACTATCAATTAACTACAACATAAATAAACTTTTAACAACAATTATTTATTTTGCATTCAATCGATTGTCCTAGATAATTTGAATAGAAATAAAGCAACTAAGCATTAAGGGTATGCCACCTTAGTTTAAGGATACAATCATAGTAGATTAAAAATTCAATGTCACATGCGTTAATTTAATTATTCTACATGCACACTAAAAGGATGTGTATAATTAAGGGTTGGTGAACTTAATCTCACCTAAATCACCTAGCAATTAGGTATACATATTTTCCTTAATTGGTGAGTGGTGTGATTGAAATAAGGTTGTACATTGAATGTTTAATAGTTTGTATTTTAATCATAAAATGAAATATTTAAACTTGCACAAACTAAAACTTAAGTATTAAAAAAAAATTTCGGCCATTTTTGGTGCATGTTATATCCCACATCGAGATCTGACTAAGAATTCAATTTTTAAAATCTTGATAGTCATTGGGTGTCAGTTTGGTACATGTTTGTGTGACAATTCATCATCTTAGTATGTAAATAAATAATTTGAGTATAATTGATAAGCAATCATGTTAAGAATATTTTATTTTGGGGCACTAAAGGAACATAATTATGCATCAAATCATTCTAGGATATTTGTAAGACTAAAGAGTGTTGTCTTCGATAATTCCCACAGCCTAAAGTCAATCCAATATAAGTGTTAGCTTAGGAGAACTTGTCTATTGTGATCTAACTACTTCATGTGTTTGTAAATACTAACAACCCTTAACCATTAGTAAAGAAAATATTTCTATGAAACAAATAACAAAAGTACACACTGTAAAAATTATATTTGTAGGATATAAAAATTGGATTCATACAATGTGGAATCAGTCCATAAATAGAGAATTGACTAGTAGTGAATTACAAAACTACATTAAAAAAAAAAAATCTGAACATATCAAAACTATTTAATTTTTCTATAACTAATAATTGAATTATGCTCTATATCAAATATTTATGTTCATCATAACTCCCATAAACACAATATTTTTTTACATTTAATTTTCTTATTATAATTTATATGCCACCTCTAACCAATTTAGTTAACTAAATTAATTTATATTCATCAGATTGCTCATTGATTATATTCTGTATAACACAATCATAGATCTCAATAGTTAGGTGTAAAGAGTTTCTACTTACTTTCCCTTCATTAAAAAAAGTGAAGGAAAGAACATTTTGTATTATTAGAACATCTAGCTTTACCTCATGTGGCATAAGTCGTTAGAAAGCTCTATTTTTTAGGCTATGAAAAACTTTAAAATGGCCTCTCTCTAGAAATGTGAATAAGAAACAGATTAAAATAGAGGTACAAAACGGAAATTCAGCAATATAATGATTACATTTTTGAACATTGTGCAACACCCGCCTATAATATTAATAATAATAACAACAAAATGCATAGAACCCAGCCTAGCATTTAGCAAGAATTAAGAATTTAATACTTGTAAAGCAAACAATAATTATAGTGGGGAGAAGGGGAGCATCCTCATTGTGGATGTTGTAAGCAAGGGGACACCACACCACAATATTATCTCCATGCCCACGCATTTCATGGGACTTGTTTCCTCATCTCCATTGCCCCTTTTCTTATTCCTCAAAACTTTTGCCTTGGAGGCCCTCACACATGTCTATTTTTTTAATTTTTTTTTGTCTAACTTAGTTTGTATACTCACTTTTAATATACCTTAAGTTTGAACTAAAGTTGATTTATTAATCACTTCTACTCTTCTAAAAAACTTCCCTAAATTTCATTTAAGTGACTACACAAGTATTAGCTAAATGATAGTTGTGGGTGTGGAAAATTATGGAGTTAAATTATGAAAGTAAATGTAAAGGTGACAAGAGTATTTAGATCAATAAATAGAGAATTTCCTCAGATCAAATATATGTTTCAGGTATTTTCTACGTCCAAAGATTCATCCTTCTACCATATGGGATCTAATCTTTGTGATTCTACACCCAAGCTCTTTAATTTGCTGAATTTGTCTTTGCATGTTCCATCTTTTTATTTTTTACTTTAGAGATTGGTAATATTTAGAAATAACTTTAGAGGATTGTTGATATTTCACAAGGGGAAATGTTTTCCTACATCAACCCTTCGAAAAGTGTGTAATAGATAGTAAACAAGCAATCACCTAGAATGCATATGCATATTTGTTTCAGTGCACAAAATTAAAGTGTTATGATAGTGATTGCTCCTTGAATTTTTCTAAGATGGGAGAGGATGATTGAATGTAAAAGGATGTAAAATAAATACAGATGAATGCCTTTAAATACAAGCACATAACTTCAAATAGTGAAAATATGTGTCTAGTTGGCTCATAATGATTAGTGGAATGGGTAAGAGTTGGTTAAATTTGAATTTAATTTTTTGGAATTTAGGGGTCAAATCCATGGATGCAAGGCCAACCTCATGTGCACAAAAAATTCCAAGGATGGAAAAATAGTAATGTCTTACACAAAATGAATGTTGTCTATATGGGGGGTTGTTTAGAAATGGATGAGTGGATAAATATATAGGAATGTGTGTTGTTAGTAATAGATGAAGGCTACAAGAATGAACATAATTTCACACAAGATTACACCATTTGCCAATATGTAACTATACTAAGAGATTCTTCTAAAACAAGCAAAAAGCTAAATGGGAAATAACACGAGTATGAAAATTTCAACATTCTGATCTACCCCCACTTTGAGATGTATATGAAACCTTGAATGATCATGAATCTCAAATTATTAGCACTCACAAACAAGCATTTAAAGTAAATATTCAAACATAAGAGGATATTTTAGGGGTCTATATATAAAGTAATGGTCCCTATCAAATGTCGTCATGTAAGTCTCTCATTTGGAGTGCACTATCCACGAGAACCTCAAAAATAGAGGAAAATAAATCAATGAGTAGCTTTTGTCTCACAAGTGAAAAAATAGGTATGGAATTCAAGCATGCTTAAGTGTCAAGGAAATAGAAAAAATAGGAACTAACTAAAGTTTGGGAATTTTCCCATTTTAAAAATGATATAGATCTTATCCTATTTGGCAATCATGGGATGTGAAGGTGCCTAGGTCATTAACATGGCATACAATAATAATCTATCTTGTCAATGTGATGATCTTTATGTAGCTCTTATCACTACCTAAAGCTCAATATAGGAACCTTAGTGACAATATGTATGCACCCATAATTATATGCATATGTAGGAGATAGTGAGTTATATGGGAGAGGAAACAATACAAAAAATTTAAATATAGTATAAGCATGTAAGGCATGTAAATGATGTAAATTAATTATTGAATAAATGCTTTGTGCACTAAGCAAGTAAGATATCTAGAATAATAAATTATTGAAATAATGAGGGTTGGAGATAGATCTCACATATTTCCCCTAGAGTAAAATAAAACTAATAATAGTGGTGTTTCCCTTAGTGTCCAAGATAGTCTTACAAGTACATAAATCATTAAAAAATGCATACACCTCCAATGTGGCGATATGAGCACATGATGGTGACAGATACCTAGTGGTGATGTAGGTGGTGTCAATGTAATGGTAAGTATGTAATGCATGATGCCCCTAAAAATGTAAAAGTGATAGGTAATGATATTATAGAAAAAGTGTAGGGAAATCATGATGCCACCAATCAAAGAGAAATATGGATTTTGTAGCATAATAAAGAAATTTAGGTACAAATAGAATAGGGGAAGGCACAATTCCCCTAATATAAGAATACAATAAGGAATTCACTAATAGAAATGGGGCAAGGTATAATGTTGTAAGGTCCAGAGTTCGTATGACTAGAATTACTCTTCTAATGAATTATTGTTGTTAGATAATATGATCAAAAGGGCTTTGGGATAAATTAATTAGTTAATTTCATGTAATGATGGTTTTGTTTTCATAAGACATAGTTGGTATTCTTATGAACTCATATGAATTGACTTGGTTATTATTAGATATGAATAGCTGAAAAAATTTAGCTGGCTAATGCTAGTTGTGGTTACTCTATGACAATTAGATGATTTCCTTTATGTAAATATGTTTGTATGTGTTTATCTAGATGGGATTTTATGAGTTAAATGTTCATTTGTGATGGTTTATAAAGTTACAAAATTTATATGGTATTTTGTAGATAACTATTTTAGATAATGATTTTTGGAAAAATGACTGTTTTGAATGTTATTATTGATATATTTTAAAATTATTTATTAATTCTTCAACTATAAGCATTTATTATGATATACTAACATCTATGTTTGTGATGCACGGGCATCGAGAGCCCCATCACAAAATGATAGCATAGTTTAAGTTGTCTTTTTTTTGTAATGTTTAAGGTGAATAAGGTCATTTTGGCCCATTATGGGTCATATGGGGCTATTTGTGAAGTTTTGGAGTCATTTAGGCAAAAGATGCAAAAATTGCACAAATGTTGTCAATATTGTGATGACAACTTTTCAAGTGTAATAACAACTTTTTGAAAAGATGTTAAAAGTTGGTTAGAGGTTGGTTGGAAGTTGGAGGATGCTTGGAATAACATAAATACACCTTGTAAACATGACCCAAGAGGTTGGAGGGTAGTTTGGAGGAATAAGACACCAATTAGACACATTTTTATGCATTTTTCTGTGTAATCTGATTGCAATATTGCTGCTCCATTGTATGGTACAGACTGGTATGGATTGGTATAGTCCTAATATTGGTTTTGTTTGATAGAGGGATGAACTAGCTTTCATTTTCATTTGGTTTGGTGCCTTTTCATTGAGTATTTTGAAAGTTATTGCAAATTTACTAAAACTCGCCTAAATTTGTTCTAGGGTTACCAGTTTTGGGAAAAATGGCATAACTCTTATTTCCACCATTGGGTTTTGATAAAAATTGAGGAAAGGTCTGTAATAAGGTCCTCTTCAATCTCACCAGAGAGATTGTCTTAATTCTTTGATTTGTGAAAGTTATAGATGACTGTTCCTTTCATTTTTGCACATCAAAACTATGTTTCTTGCATAAAATTCATGTTCTGTCACGTGGTACAGATTTGAATCTTCTTGTACGGTCTGGAAACTACTTGGAAAAGTTGCAGGGCTATCTTACCTTTTTTTTTTTTTGTTTGATCAAAATCCATCAATATTTGTGTGAGATATCAACGTTTTTGTGAAGACATCCACAAACCCCACCTAGGGTTCTAGAACACACAAAAAATGCATTTTCTTGAGTTTCTACCCTGAGTAAGCAATGTAACTTTGTAATTAATTCTAATTTGACATTTTTCAACTTCTTGCAAGGTTTGCGATTTGGGGTATGTATGTGTGAGGGAGTATTGGATGACAGTTTGATGTATTTGAGCCTTGTTTGTAATGAGAACCCTAGTGGCTTAGAGGGTTTGGTGAAAAGGGTATTGAAGAGAGTTGCTTAAGAGGAAGAAAACAGGTTGTGGTGACCATATGTTGTGTGTTGAAGGTTTTAGAACATGAGTTTAGAACCTTTGAAGTCTAGAACCTAATTGTAGCATGCATATTTGCCCAATTAGGCCTAGTCAAGAAAAGAGGACAGTCAATTTTTGAGGTATTTTGTACAAAGAAACCTATCCTAGTTTTGAGATATGTTTGAAAATAGTCAAATGGGTATCTAAAACAAGTATTCTTTCCTGTATACCAGTTATGGTTGAATAGTTATGTCCAAAAATGTCTTTTTGAAAGACTACTAGCAAAATGAGGGTAAATGAAGGAAAACCCACCAATTGATGTCTAAAGGTTTGAAAGAGTGGTTGCTTGGTTGTGTTAGGTTGTTTTCTACCCCTGATCTACATCAAATTGGTATCAAAGCCCAAAGATATGGGCAAGAAATTTTTGGGAGTTGATGTATTATCTTTTACAGGTTGAAGGAAGAGCCTAGATACCAAAAGACTAGCCAAAGGGAAAAGAAAGGGGCCTAAGGCGAGGTATCACAAAGAAAAGAAGAAGCAAGGTGAAAGAGACTTGATTGAGAAAGAAGAATGAAAATGTTGAGGAGAATAGTCCATGGAGACTTGCAAAGTAAGGAGTTACCAAGCAAGAAACTAAAGAAATGAAGAAAGAGAAGTGAGGTGAAGAAGAAAAGTGAGAAGGAAAAAAAAATTATATTGAGGAAGAGATAATAGAGTTGAGGCAAGCCTTGGAAAAAATGCAATAAATAATGGATCTTGAGATGCAACAGTGTCTTGAGAAGGCAGAACAAGAAAGTGGTTGACATTTACCAATAAGGAAGATGATAAAGTGGTTTATCAAAAAGATCATTCAGAGGAGAAGAAAACAAGAGAGGACAATAGAACCAGACATTAGAGAGTCTTTGTTGATGATGGACAAGCAAGAGCCATATGTGGAAGAGGAAACATGTAAAGGAAATGGGTCCTTTAAGACTCAAGATTTTATTTCTAACAATATTTGTGATTATGTGTTTGCAGGTGCAACAGATGGAAATGAAGATGGAAAAGAGTTTAAAGACGGAGGAGAAGTGCATACAGTGTATGAAGATTGTTATACAAATGTGGCACACCAAGGTGATGAAGATGTTGCAAAAACAATCAAGGTAATGGTTGCATTTTTTGATTTTATGGATGTTGAATATGCTACCATATTGTATTTCAATGATGAAGATGAAGACATAGACTGTGGTACTGAGACATATGAACGAGAACTAGACCTTTGGACCCTGGAAGCTGAGAAGATGCTCAGTAAGAGACGGTGCAAGAAGAAGAAAAAAGATCCAAGGAAAGTTGTAGAAATGAAGGACAAGTTGAAAAAGAATTGGAAGACTAGGAAGAGAGAAGACCTGCACTCAAGGGGACTTGAGTTCCTTTTTCCCTTGAGTGTATGATGTAGAGGCATTAGGAGCCCCATCACAAAATGATGTCATAGTTTAAGTTTTGTCTTCTTTTATAATTTTTAAGGTGAATAAGGTCATTTTGGACCATTAGGGGTCATATGGGACTATTTGTGAAGTTTTGGAGTCATTTAGGCAAAAGATGCAAAAATTGCAAAAATGTTGTCAATATTGTCATGACAACTTTTCATGTGTAATAACAAATTTTTGAAAATATGTTAAAAATTGATTAGAGGTTAGTTGGAAGTTGTAGGATTCTTGGAATAGCATAAATACACCTTGTAAACATGACCCAAGAGGTTGGAGGGCAGTTTGGAGGAATAAGACACCACTTAGACACATTTTTTATGCATTTTTCTGTGTAATCTAATTGTAATATTGCTGCTCCATTGCATGGTATGGACTAGTACAGATTGGTACGGTCCTAAGATTGATTTTTTTTATAGAGGGATGAACTAACTTTCATTTTCATTTGGTTTGGTGCCTTTTTCATTGAGTATTTTGAAAGTTATTGCAAGATTACTAAAACTTGCTTGAATTTGTGCTAGGGTTACCAGTTTTGGGAAAAATGAAATAACTCCTATTTCCACCATTGGATTTTGATAAATTTTTTATGAAAAGTATGTAATAAGTTCCTCTTCAGTGTCACCAGAGCGATTGGATTAATTGTTTGATTTGTGAAAGTTATAGATGAATGTTCTTTTCATTTTTGCACATCAAAATTGTGTTTCTTGCATAAAATTCTTGTTTTGTCACATGGTACGTATTTGTATCTTCTTGTAAAGTATGTAAACTACTTGTAAAATTTTTATGGCTCTCTTACCTTTACAATGTTTTTGGTTTGATCAAAATTCATCAAGATTTGTATGAGATATCAATGTTTTTGTGAAGACAGCCACAAACCCCACCTAGGGTTCTAAAACACACAAAAAATGCATTTTCTCAAGTTTCTACCTTGAGGAAGCAATGCAACTTTGTAATTAATTATGATTTGACATATTTCAACTCTTTGCAAGGTTTGGGATTTGGGGTATGCACATGTGAGGGAGTATTGGATGACAGTTTGATGTCTTTGAGCCTTGTTTGCAATGAGAACCCTAGTGGCTTAGAGGGTTTGGTGAAAAGGGTATTGAAGAGAGTTTCTTAAGAGGAAGGAAACAGGTTGTGGTGACTATATGTTGTGTGTTGAAGGTGTTAGAACATGAGTTGAGAACCCTTGAAATCCATAACCTAGAGGATAGACAAATTTTGAGGCATTCCATACAAAGAAACCTACCCTGATTTTGAGATTTGTTTGAAAATGGAAAAATGGGTATCTAGAAAAAGTATTCTTTCCTGTAGATTAGTTATGGTTGAAGAGTTATGTCCAAAAATGTCTTTTTGAAAGGCTACTAGCGAAATGAGGGTAAATGAAGGAAAACCCACCAATTGATGTCTAAAGGTTTGAAAGAGTGGTTGTTTGGTTGTGTTAGGTTATTGTCTACCCCTTCTCTACATCGGTTTGAGTGAGAAAGTAAAACTCCAATGAAATTTGGGGGGGTCACACAGCTAGTTCCATTTGTGTCCTTTTTCATGACTACACATATTAACTAGTATAGAGGAATTAAGATCATGTGTTGTGTACATGTGTTTTAATGTTGTGAATATTTTATTGTGTGGGTTAATGTGTTGTGATGTCATTTAAATTTGAGAATCTTTTATTTTTATTATTCTTGTGAATCATCGTATAGTATTTTCCTTTAGGAGATTTATGTGGCTTACATGTGAATTGATTAAGCTTTTATAATATAAAAAGACCCTAGGTGCTAGGTATAGAGGTAAGGGATTTATTCAACCTTAAAAATACCTTTTTAATATGGTTTTAACAACCTTAAAATTTTCATTTCAAAAAGGTGGCAAAAATGGGAGTTAGTTGGTGGTTTGGGTAGTTAAGAGATGAAGTTTATCCTCCTTTTTCTATTTATGTTTCCTTCTTTTGAGGAGAGAGCATTTTTCCATCATGTTGTTTCTTGTTTTTCTTTTGGAGATTTCATTTTTTTAGAGAAAACTCTAGGAGAGAGGGAAAGAATAAGGGTTGGAAGGAGGCTTGGAGAGACTTCATCACTTATATCAATTTAGATAGCATTTTAAGGTAGGTTCTAACTGTCTTGCTATATTTTTGTATTGATATGCAAATGAATGTTTATAATGTTGCATTTTTGTGTGAGATCTATATGGAAAAAAAATGGTGAATCTTTCATGACACTATGTTGTGTTTTGTATGGGGTAGAATTTGATCATAGGTTGTAATGTTTTTGTAAGTATGTTTTGTATGGATTAGACCTCCTCTTGTGATATTTAGGTTCTCCTTGTGTTTGGGATTAGAGTGGGCATGAATTTCATATGGGGGTTTATATTTTGGGTATGAGTACCCACATTGTCTAATTTTTGGATATGACAATCCATTTATGTGTATATTGTGATGGAATAAGGGATATGTTAATGAAATGTTATGCTTAAATGTTGTAGAAAATGGAATTGTGTTGTGGTGTATTAATGTAAAAGAAGCTAAGTGTTAAATGTGATCTAAAAATGTGATATGTGTGTGCATCCTAGAAGGCTATGTGACCCATAGCTCAAGGGTGGGTTGTTTTGAACCCTATAGTTGGGTGGAGATCCCATTGGACCATGTGTTTTTTCTTGGTTAATTTGAAACTTCCCATCACATTGTCTCTCGCCACCCATAAAACATCAGTAATCACTTCCCTATCATTGATCAGGTAGTTGAAATCCTCTGAGAAAGGTTCAATCTTGGTTGCTTCAATTGAATTATTTGTAAGGCCCATCATAGGGGATAGGCCTGTATCCACTCTAGCATCCTTTTTCACCTTGGTAGTCTCCTAAACCACCTTCTCTTTCCCTTTATCACCAACCCCCCAGGGACCTCCAAGTTACCCCTTCACTAGATACTGCCACCATCATCCTCATCACCCATCTAAGATCCCCTTGACCAAGAGATAACCTTTTTGAGACTCTTCTTAGGTGAGTCTTTTTAGAAGGGGCTTCCCTTTTCTTCTTCCCACCCAAGACCGAGGGGGGTGAAGAGAGGACCTCCACCAAGTCTACCCCATCCTCAGTATCATGCCAATCCTAATCATCTTTAGTTGTGGAAGTATTAGACCCCTTTTTTGACAACACAAGTTGCTTTTTCTTCTTATTCTTAATTCTCCCTTTCTCTTTCATAGGTTTAATCAACATGTTTTATTTAACATACTCCATAATCAGCAATATCAAACCCTCATGTAGTACCGTTGCACTAGGGTTTTTGTAATTCATACAGGACTCTGGAGATGCAAGAAGAAAAAAAAGGAAAATAAACCAACATTTTATGGAGAAAATGATTGAGAAAATTGAAATGAACAACAAGGATTGTCGCAAACCAACCATCAAGGGTGATGTATCTCATAATCACCTCTGCAATCTTAGCTCATATTAGCCTAATAGACATTCTTTCATAGCCCCACAAAGTCAACTTCACCAATTTCTCTCTTTCATCCCCTTTGAAAAAATGGTTCAACACCTCCTCATTAGCTTTTCTTTCCTTGAAAATTTTCCTTCCCTATAATTAGAGCCCAAAAAATTCCGCTATCAATTCCTCAAAAATAGTAAATTCAACACCTTTAACAATCAAGGTTCTCTCCCTCCAACCACTCACAAATCTTCTTGTAGCTTCATGGTCATACTTGTGGAGTCTCTCCATGTAAGGAGTGAGCCCACCCTTTTCTAGAATTCTCCATACCTTTGATTTTCTCTTGAAGCCTTTGCAAGAAAGCGACTCAACATGGTTTCACTCCCCTTCCATATTCACAATGAGCTCACTACACTTCTTAGATGATAGGCTACCCCAAAACTAGAAAATAGAATGCAGCTTCACAACAACCATAAAGCATGTGAAGCTAATAAAAATTATTAACTCCCATCCTTTCTAATGACTTTGTGATTTGCATCATTATAGAGAATGGAAAGGACCTTCGTAGGCACTGACATATACCCATCCCATGCTTGAGAGACCTGAAGATTCACCCCTTTATTAGCATAAAAATCTGTCAACCTATTTCCCTCCCTAAAAATATGAGATATCCTAACATCATCAAAAGTATTTATCATGTCTAGGGAATCATGAATAAGAGACTCAATCGACCAACTTGGGGGTTTAAATTTAGCAAACATATAATTATATTAAGCGAATCCCCCTCAAGCCACACTTTTTTAAAACCCCTTTCAAATGCCAATTTAATGGTGTTAAAGGATACTTCGACTTCTGTTAAATGGAGAAAAATTCCAACATGTATTCTGAAATAAACTTAATATGACTATTTAATGGAAACATAATTAGGGTTGTTAAATTGATTTAGGTAAATTGTACAATGAAATTTTACCCTTTTTTAGTAATATATCCCATTTTGAACCTTGCAATAGAATACATATTTAAATTTCATTTGTTTGTAAAAAAAAAATTATTCCACAACTATAGCCACATGATTATTCATTAACAAAAAATCATTACAAGATTAAAACACTCCAAAATATTTCCTTGTAAATATAATGAACATGTGTGTGTATAGAAATATATATAGAAATACATATATATAATATAAAGTATAAATATATCATATATATAATTTTTATTTAATTTTTGCATGTATTATAATATATATTTATAATATCAAATCACTTATATAAATTATAAATTTAATATAATAAACTTGTTTTAAAGTTTGGTATATATTGTAGTGTAGGAAATTGTATACCTTTACAATTTCATACTATGTTTGAGTTCCTTAATTTATTGAACTTAATTAAGCTTCTAATTTATCAAATTATGCATTCCAAATCCTTATTTTTACCATTTTCCGAAAGGAGAACCAACATTTAATTAATGCAATCAATAACTAAGTCACATTGGAGCATGTGCTTCCTAGACTTATAGGCCAAGACCCATTCACCCAAGGGTGAATGGGTCCCCTTTAAGTCCTAAGACCCATTTTTATATATGTTTTTGGCAACATTTTATTGATTCAAATTCAACTTGCAATTCTCAGCTTTTGAAATCTAATTTTTGAGAAATTAGATAAAAACCTATAAATACATAGTCGTTGTATCTAACACGCATGATCAAGTATTTTCAAGTGAAAATATTATTGTCAAGAGCATTCAAGAGAACATTTATCAGCCATTTGTTGTAGTAATCAAGGTCCTAACATCATGTTCAATCGTATGTGTGTTCATGTCATCTTATGAAGGCTAATATACATTGTTGATCCAAATCATCCAAGCATTTCAAGTATCCAAATCCATCAAGCAAAGCAAGATCGAATTCCTTGGAGAGATGTGTTTGTCTTTAGCCCTCTAAGGGAAGCCATTGAAGGGTTGGTGAGTAGTAGCAATTATTGTTCATTCATTCATTCATTTCCTTCTCCATTGCCATTATCTTTCTATCAAGGTTTAATCACCAAACTTGGGGTTTGACTAAGGCAAACCCCCATTCTAACAAAAAAAATTCTCTTTGTGTATGTGCATATTACAAATTGAAGGAGTGGAAAGATCTTCAAGAAGCAGTTTTGCATTATTGCACAAATTGTCATCATTGTTTTCAAGCCACAAAAACTAGGTTGCAAACTTTATTTCTGACTTTCCGATAGTGAGACTTGTGTCAAATAGAAGCCAAGATCCAGTATCAGAGGACTGCCAAAAGTGTTTTTCAGAATCCCTAACCAAGACCCATTCTCCTAGGTCAAACTAGTCCTTCACCAGGTCCCAAAACCAATTTTTGATGATAGGTATATGTGTCCAGACCCTTCTTAGATTTTCCTGCAAACTATCATTTCAAATTTTGTACTTTTAGGAATTTGCATTTCATTTATTAGGTCTTATTGTTCATTTAGTTTGAGCATTACAAATCATTTCAATTTGGTTTCATATCTTACCTACTGTCCTAAGGACTGAGATCTAGGTTAGATTGACTCACCATTAGGGTTGAAAGTCAATATTTACATCTTGTGATCTCTTTCCTAATGAAATTCCCTTAGGGAAAGACACACATTAAGATCCCTATAAGTTCTACACAAATAGAAACCCCCCCATCCAATTATTGTTAAGGAACTCCTTCCCAACATTTCATTTTTGTGAACTTGACATTCTTACATTGAATATAATTCTAATTTGGAGATCCTTAAAACCCTAGATCTAGGTTTTGCATCATCTTGTTTTGCATTTCATTTAGGGCTACATATTGCATGCTTGCATCATTTAAACTCATAAAAATGCAAAATTATTGCATACATTATGCATAATATATTGCATTAAGGTGTGTTTCAGTCATTTAGCTCAACATTTCATTCAAAATTGCATTAAAAAAATTTGTCATTTTGTTCATACATTGTCATTTAAATTGTATTTGCATTTTATTGAATTTTTGGAAAAATGCATTGAAGAATTTGTTTGCATTTGGGAACAGTGAACTTAAATATCAAGTTAAATACTCATTTTTTAATTTTTTAGAACCCTATCCGAGGACTCATTCTCCCAAGGGTGAACATGTCCTTGTACAAGTGATTTTCCAAAATTTTGCACGTTGCTTTATCTCTATCTACTTCATTTTCTTGTACTTTCAGATCTTTGTTTCAGTTTAAAAAATTGCGTATTTCTATAGTTGTTTGCATTTAGTTCAATTGGTAAAATAAAGTGCATTAAAAAAATTCATTTTCAGGTTTTTTCATCTTATAATCAATCAATTATCATATTTCAGATCTGAAAATTGCATTCAAAATTCATTCAAACATTTATTCATACTTGCATTTGAAATTTAAAGTAAACTCTCATTATGGATATTTGTTTTATTCAAATGTGGATGTCTTTAAAAGCTTTGGTGGATGTTTCAAATTGTGTGTTTGGTGATGATCCTAATGCAATTCAAAATATTCATGAATCTTCATCTCCTAATGAAGGTCCTCGTGAGATAAACATCTTAGGTCAAGATGAAGATAGCATGCAAAAATTCATACAAAATTCTTTGTGTAACCTTGAGAATAATGCATCCTTCTATCCCTCCATGCAACAACCAACACGTCCTATCATCCCACCACTTGACATGTTCAACCTTTTGCATCCCGAAATTGAACCACAAAGCAAGCCTCAACCATCAAATATGAGGGAACTCATTCACAATGAAAACATTGATACTCTTCTATCCTATGTCCACAAAGTTATTAATACACCTATCAACTTAGAAGAACATCATGGAAAAGGCTTTAGAATATTAAGCAAACAAGGATGTGACATAACAAATGAGCATGAAATCCATCAATTACTAGAACAAAAACCATCAGAAGATACCAAGGGATTAGGATATCAAGATCCTCCCCCTCCACATCAACCAATTGCCCAATTAGGTAGGAAACTCAAGCCCTATAAAATTAAGAAGCTACCATTTCTACATACCATAATCGAGACTGAGTAGACCTTAGATAAGCTTCTCCATCTAGGATTGATTACATTACCACCTATCCGAGAAAACAAAAAAGGAAAAAGTACAAACATGTCTTATTGTGCATATTATAGAACTCTTGGGCATATTACTTGTAACGCCCTGCTAAGGGACCAAGTGGATTAACACAAAAGACCATCAACACCAAGCCATTTTTTTTATAAAGAAACTAAAGTAACACTAACTAATGCAACTCAACCAATTAATATGAATGACATCATTACATTAACATGATATTATAATCACATTATAACCTAAAAGTAATATTGAACATAACCCATTTGCACACCTATCCACCATGGTCCCCTAACGCCGCTACTAAGATACACCTATACTAATTAAGCCTAAAGAACATATTTGATACACTATGACCATATTTTACTAACACTTGAATGTAAATTAATCTCATACATCAAATTACATATGATAACATATCAAAATTATCTTCAAACCACATCTAACACTATGCCAATATAAATATATTCTTAATCAATGTTATAAAATAAGTACATAAAGATATATCATATCTACTATTTAATTATACTCATGCATTATAAATACAAAATTTTTACATTAAACCTCTCTATTACATACTAAACAATAGTAAAAATGTGTATAATCAAGATTATAATAATTCACTTATTTTTCTTATACAAGAATGCTACCATGAATACGATTTATAAATCTAAGAGGTACATATACATAATTTTTTTATGAAAATATCACCTGCACATAAATTCAACTATAGAATGAAGCGAAAAGAAAGACTCTCCATGTTGCGCACGAATTGCACCACCTAAATCCCAATGGATGGTTCAGAAATACCACCCTACCACGTGGAACCCTGAGGCCCACTCCCTCCGTGCTAGGAGACAACACTAGGCCCCACAAACCAACAAACAATAGAACAGAAACCACAAGTGGTTGACACTAAACATTCAAGAAGACTACCAAAATAAAAATCAACCAGAAATTACAATAACTTCACAAATACTTCTAGGTACTTCTATAGACCCATTCACATAACACAAATGGATAGAAAGCTAAAAAACTTATCATTAAACCACAACACTACAATAAAGTATATTACATCAATCTCATAATCTTATAACATAATAACTCACTTTAGTTTAGTAATTCACAATCAAGACCAACAATGCACATCCCTGACATAATTGATCTTTACAAATACAAAAGCTTCAATACAAGATCTCACAAATAAGAAGAGATTTATAACATGAAAATAGTAAACACAATTAAATAAAAATGGTACAACACAATACAGATCAAAGAATATAGTTAAACCTTTAAATACAACTTTTAAAACTGAACTAATTCTCACTTGACAACAGTCAAATCTGTTAACAATAAAACAACCATAAAATAGTCATATCAACTCAAAATCAAAATCTGTAAAATACCCATTTCAGATTTAGTCGTCGAATACTTAGCAACGCGAAAGAAATTGACTAAAAATGAATAATAATTTCATAAAATGCAAAACAACAGACGGATTCCATAAAACCCTCTTTTCGGCAATACTCGATTACAGTCAAATAACAAAATGAGTAACTTAACAACTAGATTTTATCAAAAAAAAAATAAAAAAAATAAAAAATATTAAAATTAATTTAAGCTATTTCAAACCCCTATAAATTTAAATTTTCAATCTTCCTTTGGCTGGTTACAGGGAGAAATAAAGATATTTGCAGTCATAGAAGAGCAACTTGACAGCAGTCTCGTGTTTCAACCATATCTCACAAACTATGATATGGGTTTCTGAGATTTTTGGACAGAATTTAAACGACAACGAGATGAAAAAACCCATTAAAATTTTCATTAACCCAGTTCGTAAAAACAGAGTTATGAGGGACGCACTCAGACCCTTTTATTGTGAATAACAGAAAGTAATAAACAGATATTCATTTTTATTTTAGAATAAACAAATGTTTTATTCATACACAAAATAAAACTATCCAAAATTTATTTTCAAAAATCAAAAGAAAGAAATCAATCAAATCATTCATGCATACAAAAGAAAATTTCAATACAAGATCTAAAAATCCAACCTGGATCCAACGCTTGAGAATGACATAAATTTGATGCTGAGCTCCAAAGTTTTCAACTTTCAAAACCTTCAAATTGCCATAAATTTGGCATTGCTCCTTCCTCTTTGCAAGCATAGAAAAAATCTCTCCCGAAAAAGAATCCAAATCTAAATCCAACATGCACGCCAAAACAGAATAACCCAACAGAGAGAAACCATTTTTTTTTCTCCTCCCAAATAAAAAAAAAATATTTCCAAAACCCCAAAAGACCAAAATACAACCTTCCAGCCACCCTTTTAATTTCCATTTTCGTCACTTTTCATAATGGAGTAATTAGGGTGGGTTCTAGACTCTCAAAACATAATTTTATAAAATAAAAATACCTCTCACCCATAAAGTTATCACATAGGTAACATTTTAAATCATTAAAACCACATAAAGACTTTATAAAACATAAATTAAGTGACCATTTTAATCAAATGAATCAAGAGACTAATAATGCAAAAATTATATCCAAACAAAAGTAAAACAAATATTATTCAATAACAATAATCAAATACCAAATAATGATAATAATAAACAATAATTAAATAATTATTCCTTAAAATAATAACATAATAAAATATAACATAAATAAATGTCACTTATGGATAATATTATATCACTCCTCAAACACATTAATAAAAATTATAACAATAAATATGATAGATTCAATATCTAACTTCACTCAAATAATTCACAAACTAATGTAAAATATAAATCATAAAATAACTTCACATGAAAGAGCAACATTCACATCAAAAGATAAATAACACTAATCACAATCATAACAACACAACTAACCACAAGGTTTAACACCAACAGGCCGGGATCTAAAACTGAGGTTATACAACAAAATCAAACAATCACATATCACATAAGAAACAATCGAATAAATGCAACACTCCAAATATAGGGTAAAGATCGAACATTGTCTCATGACAACCTAAAAAAGTTAACACATTCTTCATCAATTGTCTCTAATTGAGAACAATGGCTAGGGTTAGGTTATAATTTGGGCCTAGATGTTATCTTTTCAACCACCATTAGGATTAGAGGCACACTCAGACCTACTAATTTAGGTAGAGACGTAGCCTAGTACCTGTTCACTTAAACATACAAATTAGAGCACATGTGCATAATAGCCGAAGCACTAGGAAAGAAGCTCTAGCAATCATATCTCATTCCCGTATGTCTCTCATACGTCCAATGGTATGATGCCGCCCTTTCCACTTATTCTAACAAACATACTATTGTATCACTTAGTTATCCAAACGAATCTCTGCATAATAACAATAACATAACAATATGCATCATACTCACCAAAACAGTAATAGAAGTTCATGCCCCATCTTGCAACCACAAAGCTTGAACACAAATCAGTATATTTTATGATAATAAAGATAACCATAATCAAAATCATAATAATATGACAACACAATGATAATATATTAGAATCAAGTGAAAACCCCAAAGGTAACAAAACACTTTCATCACATCAATATATCAATAACATACATCGTAGTAATGATCATGTCTGAACACACACATCATGATAAAATATATCATTAAACATATATAATAAATTATTTCCTAACCTTTTTACTTAGTCCATAAATTCATGATATATAATATCAAAATTTTAACATCATTAACACATACCTTTAAATGTCTCTATTATTTTACTTTCATCTCCAAGTTCCAAAGTTAAACTTCTTGCACATCCACTATGAGAATGGAGGGGCACTACATTACTGATGAGTTTCATGCTTTAAAAAAGGTTTTAGATGAAAGTGATATTATATAGATATAATTGGATAGCATGCACACACTTTTCTCCTTGCCATGTGATAGTTGTAGAATCATAACATACTCATTATTACATATATTAGACTTTATGAAAATATTTTTTCCATATTGCAAGGAGCATCATATTATCATTTATATTGGCTCATCCTTGCCCTACATTTTGGGGGGCAAGGGGTTTGATAGCTTTGTCCTAGTATGGCACTTTTTGTTGCCCCTTTGGCTAGTTATCCACCTTCTGTATATGATGAGCAAGATTGACATGTGGATGACCTGCTTTAGGTTGGCTCACATGTGACATACTTTCTTTCTTTTCTTTCTATGTTCTTTATGATTGCATGTATGTAATGTGATCCCCCATATTGTGTTGCTTGGTGTGCCTTTTATGTTTGTGAGTTTTATTTGGATGATCCTCGTTACTTTGTTGGTGCAAGGATACAAATGAAGCAAACCTATTCTGACATTCTTCTATTTGTATCTCCATTCTTCTATCTATCATAAACATTTCCTCTTCTTTTTTCTTGTGTTTTCCTTTTGGGGATGATGCAAGGTGTTGAGATATCCAAGTCTCTTCCATGTTGACCAAAAAGATTTTTCTTTATTTTTGCTTTCTATGTGTCATTCCTCATTTGTGTTAGTTGTTCCACTAAGTATCTGGAGAATGATGATGGTTCCAAGATCTATAATATCACTGTAGCAAAGACATACGTTGACCCCAAATCCGTATATCCCTTATGTGTTATCTTTTTGAATTGCATGTGGGGGAAACCTCCTTTTTTATGATGTAGCTTTATTTGGAAACATATCATTCGCATAGGGCTTTCCAAATAAGCTCTCATAGCCCTTTTTATCAATTGGAATTTATCATTTTCTACTTTAAACTAATTTCTCATAGAATGGTGTTTAGAAATTCCTTTAAAGTGGGGGCATACATTGGCATTATTTCATTTTGGCATTGACATTTAACATTTTTAGCTTCACTTTGTTCATAGAAGTTGAACTGAGTGTAGTGTTGGCATAACACATTGATCATTTTGTGACAGTGACTTATGGGTACACAATTTTTGTGATGAATTTACCCATGTGCCACCTTTTTATGGGTACACACCTTGTAGACCTAGTGTGTGTTTCTCATTTTTCCTTTGGGGCTTACCTAGTGTATATCAGAATGCACTAGCCCTTGTGAGCATTTTTTTTGGACAAACAACTTAGGCTTGATCCATCCCTTTTGGACAAATATTTAAGGCTTGATCCACCTTTTTTTTTCTTTTCCTTTTTCTTTTTGCATTGAATTTGACATTGTATGCTAGTGTATCTTATCTTGTTGCAAGTATCTTACACATCTTGTGTATCCATTTATGCTTATGTTGGTTTGACATGGGATCTTAGATCATGGGGGCTTGACCACCTCCTTGATCTTTGTCATCCTATCTCTCCAACATTTGTACACTTGAACCCTCTTGACGCATATTTGTCTATTTTAGTGTGAGTCTAAGTGTAAGTTCATACTCTTACTAAAGTGGGGAATAAATATAGTGTAGGAAATTGTATACCTTTACAATTTCACACTACATTTGGGTTCCTTAATTTATTGGACTTAATTAAGCTTCGAATTTTCCAAATTATGCATTCCAAAGCCTTATTTTTACCATTTTCTGAAAGGAGAACCGACATTTAATTAATGCAATCAATAACTAAATCACATTTGAGCATGTGTGTCTTGGAATTATAGGCCAAGACCCATTCACCTTCCCCTTTAAGTCCTAAGACCCATTTTAAAATATATTTTTGGTGACATTTTATTGATTCAAATTCAACTTGTAATTGTCAGCTTGTGGAATCTAATTTTTGGGAAATTAGATAAACACCTATAAATACATAGTCAATTTATCATTTAAAATCTAACACTCATGATCAAGTATTTTCAAGACTCAATAGCATTCAAGAGCATATTTATCAGTCATTTTCTACAACAATCAAGGTCCTAACATCATGTTCAAGCTTATGTGTGTTCATGACATCTTGTGAAGGCTAATATGCATTGTTGATCCTAAAGAATCTAAGCATTTCAAGTATCCAAATCCATCAAGAAAAGCAAGATAAAATTCCTTGGAGAGATGTGTTTGTCTTCAGTCCTCTAAGGGAATCCATTGAAGGGTTGGTGAGTTGTAGCAAGTATTGTTCATTCATCATTTCCTTCTCCATTGCCATTATCTTTCTATCAAGGTTTAATTACCAAACTTGGGGTTTGACTAAGGAAAACCCCCATTCAAACAAAACATTTTTTCTCTTTCTGTATGTGCAAATTACAAATTGAAGAAGTGGAAAGAGCTTGAAGAAGCAATTTTGCATTGTTACACAAGTTATCATCATTGTTGTCAAGCCATGGAAACTAGGTTGTAGACTTTATTTCCGACTTTCTGAAAGTGAGACCTATATCAAATAGAAGACAAGATCCAACATCGGAGAACTGTCAAAAGTATTTTCAAAATCCCTAACTAGGACCCATTCTCCCAAGGGTGAACTAGTTCTTCAGTAGGCCTCAAACCCATTTTTTGATGACAGGTACATGTGTCCATACCCTTCTCAAATATGCCTACAAACTATCATTTCATTTTCTGTACTTTCAAGAATTTGCATTTCATGTATTAGGTCTTATTGTTCATTTAGTTTGAGCATTACAAATCATTTCAATTTAGTTCCAGATCTTACCTATTGTCCTAAAGACTGAGATCTAGGTCTAATTGACTCACCATTGGGGTTGAAAGCCAATATTTACACCTTGTGATCTCTTTCCTAATGAAATTCCCTTAGGGAAAGACACACATTAAGATCCCTATAAGTTCTACACAAATAGAAACACTCCCTCCCATTATTGTTAAGGATCTCTTTCCCAATATTTCATATATATATATATATGCATGTATGTATATATATATATATGTATATATGTATATATATATATATATATATATATATATATGCATGTATGTATATATGTATATATATGCATGTATGTATATATATATACATATGTATATACATATATACATATGTATATACATATATACATACATATATACATATATACATACATATATACACACACATATATACATTAAAAATTCAATTGGGGTCTTTTGACCCCTAGGTTGAGGGATGACCTATGTTGTTCCTTCTCTTGAGGGGGTGACCCACCATAAAAAAATTAAATATGGTTTAAAAAAAAATAAATTCTATGAAATATTAAATGTCAATTTTTTAGCATGCGATTTGAAACATATATGAAATAATGTTATTTTGTATTTCGTGAAAAGAAATCATAGAAAATTTGTAATATATAACATACATACATGCATACATCCATACATACATACATACATATATATGTATGTATATACACACACACATTTATAAACCTGCACTAAAAATGGTGGATCAAAGATATTTTCTTTTCTTTTCCAAATTGTTAAACTTGCAACAATGAAGACTTGAAAGATATGTATGAACCTACAAGCAAAGTTATATTAACTTTCAAACCTGCATTAATAAAAATAAATATGAAAACATGTTGAAAATCAAACCTGGACAACCATCTACAACTTAAATGTTTGATTGTGAGGAAAATTTAAGGAATTTATTTAGTTACCAATTGGTTTTTAGTTAGTAAGAATTAGTTTCTTGTTTAGTTTATTTTAAATAAATCAAGAACTTCAAATTAAATTTAAAACTAAGATTGGACTTGTACCATTTAGGAAATTACAATTTTGAATATTAAAATAATAGTTGTTCTTGGAAAAATTGTTAATAAGTGTCTCGTGAAATAAGTATGCACAAGGAAATTTATAAATTTATAAATAAACTTTGAATTAAACAGAAAATATCACAACCACATACTTAAGTTCAATTAATTTGGGGGTTAATTTTTATTGTTTTTAGTTTAGTATTTCTTTAGTTATCAATTTTAAACTATTAATAATTTCAAGGATCAATGGATATGCTTAGATATAGCAATACCCATTTGTTGATTAACTTAATTATCAAAGTGTTGAAAAGAACAAATGTAAGGATTAATTTATATAGATTTATAATTGTATGATTCTTGATTGTAAATTTGTTGTACCACTTTGTTTAGTAATTTAGTTAGGAATATAATACTCTTTCATAGGGCCTAGTTAGATGGTAGAACCCTATTTTGGTATTGTTTCTTATTCAAGCAATTTATAATAAATAATAAATCCCTTTTAAATGGCTTGTGTAGTCACTAGACCAAATAGGTTGGTGCCAATATTTGGATGTAAGTTAGATTTTTCACGATCAATTTAATTCAAATTATTCCTCGCACTATGTGTGGAGTTCTCATGATGGCATCATAAACATGATGCCATCAAATGCGTAAAAGACATATCTTAAATATGTCTTGTTTTGTGTTGTTTAAGACAAAAAAATTGGTGGTTGTGGTTTTTGTTTAGCCATGTAAAAGTGTGAATGATAGATGTTGCACAAGTTAGTGTGGTAAATCCAAAAGTATGGTATAATAATGTAAGTACTAATGATGTGGGGCAATGAATGATGCCCTTAGTGGTAAGGAAATTATGAAATAATATTATGTAAGGGGAAGGGATGATGCCCTTAGTGGTAAGGAAATTATGAAATAATAATATGTAAGGGGAAGGGATGATTCCCCCAATGGCAAGATAACTCTAAGAATGTGATAAAACAATGTGAGCTCATTGATTAAGTCTAAAAATATGATATAGTAGTACAAGATAATGACAAGTAGTCAATAGGAAATAGGAAAACATAAGTGACATTTCATGGTAAATATCACAAGAATAATCATGATAACATGTGTGAAAAATCATGAATAGTATATGTAAATCATAGTAAACATGGAAATGCATGATAATAATGGAATGGGAAATAAAGAAATATGAGATATCTAAGGGGTAAGGGATAATGTGATAAATCAAGACAAAAGGTGAAGATAGGAAAATATTGATCCAAGTAGGAAAATGAAAGGAAAAGGCAAAGGTAAAAAAAGCATGTGAATAAAATGAGGGAGCATAATCGTAAGACAGAACAAGGAACAAAGAAATGAAAAAAGGTAACCCAAAGCTGTGGGGAAAACATAGGAACAAATATAGAAGGTCAAATGAATATGAAAATCACAATAAAAAAGGTGTAATAAAAAAGGGAAAAGTATGATTCAAACAAATAAGAAAAATTAAAAATATAGATGGTGAAATATATGTTATAATGGTGCTCATGTGTCATTGAACAAACTTGGGAGACTCATCCTTTCTCTCCAAATTTTTATGATTATTTTCATCCAATATATCATCATCATCCTAATAGAAATCATCATATTTATCTTTGTTTCCTTTAGATTCTTGTTATTATTTTCTTATCTTTTATATTGCATGTGTTTTTTCTTTGTATTCGTTCATGGTAGGAACTATATATATACCATAAATATTATAGGGCAGCTCCAACATTTTCCAAGTTCTTGGGGTCGTGCCAAAGCAAGACATAGAATCCTAGATAGATATCCAATGAAGGACCTAAATCTAGGGCTATGGGATCACCCACCAAGAGCCCTTTAAAGTAAATATTTTTTATCAAAAAAAGAGATAGATGGTAAAGATGGGATAATAATTTATATCTAACTTTATTAGAAAAGGTGAAGAATCACCAAGTGTGTTTAATGGCTACACCAATCCATGCATTCAACAAATTCAATCAAAGGGATAAAATACCTATGAATAGATCAATAATACTTATAATCCTCATGAGGAAATAGAAAAGCAATTGTAAGAGGCACTTTTTCATCTCTATGACCTTGAGGGAGAAAGGAAGTGGCCATAGGAAGAGTTAATAGGAAGTACTTATCAACAAGAGGGCATGGAGGATCAAACCTTGATGTCAATGGTATAATAGGCTCAACATGCACTAAGTTGAAAGCCTCAAGTAATTTGACAAGTATTTTAATAAAAAGAGGTAAAATACCTTCCTCGTGTAGTTTCTCAATAACATATAATTCAATTCTAACGCACATGGATGTTTAGGGATACAACAACAATAGGTGCTGAAAATGTTTTAATTTTTTAAATATTTTATTTTCTAGTGTTTTGTGATTTAATAATTTTGACTAACTATTAAATATAGAAAATTATAGCTTTCATAAATGTAATGCAATGCATGAGTGCAACTAATGCAACAACATCTAAGTGCATACGCTATCAACATCATCCAAAAACATTTCCATTTTTTTTTTTTTTGCTTTTTTTGTGAGTTTTTGGTGTGTTATTCAAAAAGAGATGTCATCAACTTGAACTAAACCATGAGTTTACTAAGACGTCGAATAATATTGTGGAAGAAGTACAACATTTTGAAGAATTTAAAAAGAAGAAGAACCCACAAAACTTTGATACACATGCAAGAATTTGGGGTTTTGGGCTGAGTAATTAACCCAATACCTAAAATAACATGGAGGTCAGGCTTCCATCGAACCTCCCAAAAAATTGATTATTCATAGCGAGCTCAAGCTATCGACATATAAATAACATGGAGTAGGAGTAGGAGATTCCTCCAAACCCAAATACTTTAGTGAAGTCCTTTTCAAGCTTCCACCTCCACATCTTCAATAACGAGAAAATAAGGTTGAGGCTTTCAAGATTAAGGTGTGGTAGCAATCCCTAAACACTTGATGGCCTATGAAAACATTAAGCAATGGTTATTTGAAAACCCTAACTCCCAAGGAAGAGTTTCAAATGATAATAGAAAATGACACATAGTATAGAATAATTGGATTGAAATTCTAGAAAGGAGTATAAGAATAAATAACATCGATGGTTATTAGATTCGAGTAAGGAGTAACATAGTGACTATATGGATATGATGTAGAATGCAAGGGCTAGAGATAATGGTTGGAAATCACAAGTGTTGATGAATAGGGGAATGGGGTGTTAGAGAATTGAGATTACACAGTAAAAAATAGAAGATATTGAGAAGGTTGAAGATTTAACCTCGTTAATGATACTTGAAAAATTGTTGATTTGGTTAAATAAATATTTGAAGTGTTTATTATTATGCAATATTGGAATCTATTGTTATTGTTTTATTGTGTGATTGGGAAATATCCCATTCTATGATTGCACCAAGTGGTATCAAAGCGGGTACTAAGTGATTGTGGGAATTTCAAGAAGTGAGGTTCTAAGAAATTTTGTTGTGGTTAAAGGAGAGTGAGTGTATACACCTAAAACTACAAATAACTTGTGTGAATATGGAATAGAGAGGATGTGGTCATAGAGGAGGGGCCCCACGAGGTGGTGATGTAGTGACTATATAAATGTTTGGGAGGAATAATAACAAGATTGGAGGAAATAGAAATAACACAAAGAAGAAGACTACATGTTGAGGATGTTAGTGAGGATGAAGAAGAAGTGGTAGAAGGAGTAAATGAAGGAAACCAAGGTGCTCTAGAGCAAGGCAAAGAAATATTCTCATGGGTCATCATAAGAATAAACAATAAACTAAGAATTGATCCCTCGAGTTACATTGGAATCCTAAATCCTTACTATCTTGTTTATTGGATATCAAAAATGGAGAATTACTTTGAATTTGAAGGTATTGAAGATGACAAATAGGTCAAATATACTTGCATAAAAATTAAGGTACACACATCCCTATGGTGGGACCATTTACAGATGGATAGACAAAGGAAAGGGAAAGAAATTATTAATTCATGGGATCAAATGGTTAAAAAGATGAAAGACAAGTTCTTTCCAAAGACTATCATATCATTTTATTTTAAAAATTACAAAACTTGAAGAAACAAGAAACAAGTGTCAAAGATTACATTGAGGAGTTTTATTGGTTGAGTATTAGATCTACACACATGGAAGATGATGTTGATAAAGTATGAAGGTGTGTCAATGGTTTACATTTTTCAATACAAGATGGGACAATTTTGGTTAGGTTGCAAAGAGTAGAAGAATCCTACCAATATGTATTGAAGGTAGAGGAAATTTTGAAGAGGAAATAACATAATAATGTAAGAGAATGAGAAACAAATTCATGTGGTAGAGGATAGTCAAGTAGCTGGAGAGGTTATCCCATGAAACAATAAGAGGCTAGCACATCTCAAATGAGTTCTTAACACTCAAGAGACTGGAAGAAGAGGAGATTATTCTAGAGGTAGATGTGACTATCCCAAAGGAAGAGGAGACCTTGGAAGAGGAAGAGGCAAATTCTTCACTAGTACATGTTATCAATTTGGAGAAGTAGGGTACAAAGTATTTGAGTGTTCACAAGTATAGCAGAACGGTACTAAGGGTAAAGAGGCTAGAATTCATGTGGCCCAAGTGGAAGAGGAAAGTATTACTTCACCCAAGTGTGGAGAAGATATAGGAGACAAAGAGTCTTTAATGGCAAGAAGAATCTTGTTCAAACCAAAAAGAGAGAATGAGGAACCAACACAATAGAGTAATTTGCTCCATACCAAATGTAAATTTGGAGGTAAGTGCTACCAGGTTATCATAGATAGTGGAGTCACTGATAATTTAACATTAGAGGAGATGGTAGAAAGGTTTTAGTTAAAGAAGATGAAGCACCCCAGTCCCTACAAAGTGTCATGGTTGTAGAAGGGATACCAATAATTGGTGATTAATGTCATGAATTTTCATATACACAATTACAAGGATGAAATATTAAGTTATGTTATGCCAATGGATGCATGCCATGTCTTGCTAGGAAAACCTTGGCAATATAATAGATAGGCCATTTATGATGGCAATAATTTTTTTTATACAATCAAGAAAGGTGGGAAGGAGTATAATTTAAACCCAATGAAAGATAGAGAGGAAGAAGTAGAGAAGAATCTTTGGGTTTTCTTGGTGATGGGGAAATAATTCTTAAAGGATATAAAGAAGGAGAAAGCCTTATATGATTTCATTCTCAAGCCTACAGAGGTAGGAAAAAATAAAGAAAGAGGAGATTCTTTTGGAGGTATAGGAGATATTGGAATAATTCTCCAAAAATTTAATGAAAGAATAATCATATGGGTTACCACCAATGAGAAGCATCAGTAATTATATGGAATTATACTAGGGGTGAGTTTTCCAAAAAAGGCTCTTGCTAGGATGACACTAATGGAGAATGAGGAGATAAATAGATAAGTATAGGATTTGCTTGATGAAGATGTGATCAAAGAAATCTTGAGTCTATGTGATGTACCAAAATTACTCACACCAAAGTATGGTGTGTGTGCACTGACTCTAGAGCCACAAAAATAAATCAAAATCAAGTATAGATTCCCATTTCCCCAAATGGATGATATAATGGGATAATTGAGTGGATCTAAGTACTTCATGAAGATAGATTTCAAGAGTGGTTACAACAAGATATGAATTAAAGAAGGAGATAAGTGGAAGAAAAAAAATTAAGATAAAATATGGTTTGTATGAGTGATTGGTGATGTCATTCGGGTTGAAAAATTCCCCAAGTACCTTCATGTGGTTGATGAATGAGGTATGAAAACCTTTTCTTGGTAAGTTTGTGATAGTATATCTAAATGATATTTTTATTTTTAATAGGACAAAAGAAGAATATTTTATGCACATAAGGGTAGTTTTACAAAGGTTAAAGGAAGAAAAGTTGATGGTAAATATGAAAAAGTGTAGTTTCATGAAGAGAGAGTTAGTATATCTAGGTTTTTTGGTACCAAAAGAAGGGTTAAAAATGGACCCCGAGAAGGTTAAGGCTATTGTGGATTATCCTTCACCAAAGAGTAAATTTGAAGCCAATTTTTTTTATTACTTATCAAGTTTATGTAGGAAGTTCATACATAATTTAAGTAGGATTTATACTCCAATCACAAATACAATGAAGGGAAGTAGAAGAGAAATTGTTTGGACAACTGCAATAGAGAGGAGTTTTTAGTTGTTGAAGGAGAAAGTGATTGCACAGTTGGTGTTAGTACTTCTATATTTTGGAAAAAAAATCAAGTTGATTGTGTTGCAAGTGAGATAGCCATTGAAGGTAATTTGAATCAAGAAGGAAAAAAAATATCATACTTTAGTGAAAAATTGAATGAGGAAAAGAAGAAATACTTAGTATATGATAAAGAGTTCTATGTTATTGTGCAAGAATTGAAGAGGTGGAGAAATTATTTTCCTCCCAAGGAGTCTACGCTATACATGAACCAACATTCTCTACAATTTGTTAACAACCAAGGTAAGCTAAATTAGAGACACATGAAGTGGGTTAAATTCTTATAAAGCTATTATATTGTTTTGAAACATAGGAGTGGATAGTCTAACTAGGTAGCATATGCATTAAGTAGAATGTTTTTGTTGTTGAATGAATTGTGTATGAATGTTGTTATTTTTCTTTCTATGAGGGAATCGTATGAAGGAGATGTTGATTTCAAAGAGGCTTGGATTGATTATAAGTTTGATAGAAAAATATAGGACTTCATGGGTAGAATACTTTATCTAGGAAGTATTTTTGTTTAAGGAGAAGAAGTTATGTATACCTCAATGGTAAATAAGGGAAAAATTAATAAGAGAAGCATACTGGAGGTCTGAGTGGACATATAGGTGTAGACAAGACAACAAAACTATTGAATACATGATACTATTGTTTGGGCATGAATGCTAATGTGGAGAAGATGGTGCAAAGGTTTAAGATTTTCCAACATGCTAAGGTAAATAAGCAAAATATGAGACTTTATCAAACTTTACTAATACTAGATAGATTATGGGAACACATTAATAAGAATTTTTTCTTGGGATTGCCTAAAAAACAAAGAGGTAATGATTATATTTTTGTTTTAGTGGATATATTTTTTAACATGACACATTTCATCCCATGTTAGAAAATTAGTGATGCATCCCACATAGCCATGTTATTTATTAAAGAGGAAGTTAGGTTGCATGGGTTTCCTCAGAGCATTGTTTTAGATAGAGATAAATTTTGTAGGATATTTTTGACACACCTTGTGGAATAAATTGAGAACATAGTTGGGTTTTAGTTTAGCCTACGATCCTCACACAGATGGTCAAACTGGATTTTTAAATAGAATTTTGGGTAATTTGTTGAGGTGTTTAGTAGGTAACAAGCCTACCTATTGGGATTTAACATTATCCTAGGAGGAATTTTCCTACAATAATTCAATAAACAAGAGTGTGGGAAAAATCCCTCTTTGCATTGTGTATGGATACAACCCAAGGGGTGTGGATGAACTAAAAGATAGTGCAGATTTAGTGAGGAAAATAATTGTAGCTGAGAATTTTTCTTAGTATTTTTATGATTTGCATAAAGAACTAAAAGAGATTTTGGAGAAAACTTCCACCAAAATAGGAGTTTTAGGTTGGGGATTTGGTTTTGGCATATTTGAGAAAGGTGAGGTTATTATAGGGAACATATAATAAAATAAAATGGAAGAAAATAGGCCCTTGCGGAGTCTTAAGGAAGTTTTCAGATAATTATTACAATATTTCCCTTCTAAAAGGTGTATACATCTCTCATATCTTTAACATTGTTGACCTTTACAAGTATCATGAAGGGGTGAAAAGCGCAGAAGGAGGAATACAAGAATATTTATAAGATACATTAGAATGGGTAGATAAAAATATTGAAAATAAATCTGAGGAATTTGAATGAGTGATTAGCTCCCAAGTGGCAAAGAAAACAAGAGGAAAAGAATACATAGAACTTACTTATTATGTTGGAAGGATAAGCCTGCATATGAGGAATCTTGGTTGAAAGCTACGGAAATGGCTAAGTATGGGATTTTGATTTTAGACCTACCAAAATGTTCATGAGTTTCAAACTCATGGAACATTTACCTCACTCGGCATGTCTGAGGAGCATCAGGGTGTAAAATCTATCGACATCAACCAAAAATATTTCTATTTCAATTTGTTGTTTTCTTTTTTTGTAAGTTTTTGGTGTGTTGTTTAGTAGGATATGCCATTAAATTGTAATAAGTCATGAGTTCACCTTTTTACTAAGGGGCCTAATAATCTCATGGAAGAAGTGAAGCATTTTAAAGAAGTTGAAAGGTAGAATAAACCACAAAACTCTAATACATATGCAAGATTTCAGGGTTACGAGCTTATTAATAACCCAAATGCTAGAAATTAGAGGAGACAAGAGATTATAGAGATCCATGATATCTCAATAGGTGGTAGGTCATTGAATTATTGTTGAGTGTTCAACCATATACCTAAAATAACATGAACCTTGGGCTTCCACCAAACCCCAAAACCCAACTAGTCGTATCAGGCTTGGGATGTAAAAAAATAGCATGCCACCAATAGAGAAGAATATGGATTGTGAGATTCCTCTAAACCCTAATATTTTGGTGAAGTCCTTGTTGGGATTCCACCCTAACAACTTTTGATAACAAAAAAATATTAGAGGTTTGAGCTTTTAGGATTACTAATGACTTAGGATTAATGACATAAGAGTAAGGTACAAGATCAATCCTTGACACTTGATGAACCATACAAACATCAAGCATTGGTTATTTGTAAACCCTAACTCCCAACATGTTTATAGCATGTAGAGTTTTAAACAATGAAAAAAGATGAAATGACTCTACATAGTGACACATGGTAAAAAATAATTAGATTGAATTATTATTTTTTGGTTGAACTACCAGAAAGGAGTACAAGAAGAAAGAACATTGAGGATTATGGGGTTGGCATATGGAGTAATGTAGTGACTATTGGATGAAAAAGGTATGCACATGTTATAGAATGAGAGGGATGGAGAATATGGTTGGAAATCACAAGTGATGATGAACAAGGGAATGCGGCGTTGGAGAATGAAGATTGCAAAGATAGAATAGAAGATAGTGAGAAGCTTGAAGGCTTGTAACAAACTAATGTAGGTGTTATATGCAAGATTCCACCTTGTTAATGATGTTTTAAACATTGTTGATTTGGATAAATAAACATTTGAAGTGTTTTGGTTTTGTGATATTGGAATCCATTTTTATTATTTTTTTGCATGACTAGGCATATCCTCATTCCATGGCTGCACTAGTAATTTATAACTACAAGGTTTCCATTTTTATTTCCCTAAATAAACTCACTAATGCAAATATTTATTTTAAGTAGTAAAGAGAGAAACTAATATTATAATTATTTAAAAAACAATTATGACAATGTGATTTATATGTTCAATTCAAACTAGAATGTAAGCTATATGCCTGGTATGTATATATAGATGTCAATATGCAAGAAAATGAATTCCCAATGAACAATTAATATTTTTAATGTTCAAAATACTCAAAGGAAATTGATTATAACAATATTATGTTGTTGTCCACATGAGTGAATGCAATAACCAATAAGGAACAAATTATTTTTATGCCCCAAAATGAAAGCATTAAAGCATTATGGACTCTTGAATATAAATAACAAATGAGAAATATTTCAATAATGTATGATGGTTTTCTTAAGCATAAATTTGTGTAGGAATATCAAAATAAAATTATGGAAATGAATAATCTAGCCTTTGAAGATTACAATGACAATGTGTATATCAATATTTAATATATCTCATATTGTAAAGTTCTCCAATAGTAAAATTATAGGCTATATGAATTATTTTAGATATAAATGGTGATCAAATGAGCCTTAGAAGGTTAGAATATGGATATTGATAAATATTCAATTGATCCCATGCTTGCATGGTAGTTAAATAATAAAATATAGGCATATAAAGATTACTATAAATATATGATAATGTGGAAGTATTCCTTAGCAGATTGGAACAAAATTATGCGTTTTTTGAAGATGATGAATGACATGTAGAAATGTACAAGAACAAGTTTAAAATAGTGTTAATGACTATCCAAAACAAGGGACAATAATATGAGAACTTTAAAATCTCAAACAAATGTGATTTAAGTGATTTCTAATTATTTCTATGACTATCCAAAATAGGGAGCAGTGATATATAAAATTTAAAATACCTTAAAAGGTCTTATCTTGGAAAAAATAAAGCTATCATGTGAAATTATAGATACTACAGATAGATTGAGTCCCTAGGATGACAATTGAGAGCTATAATATGATTTTATAGATTAAAGGGGAAGGATAATGTCCCCTATTCATAGTGTAGACCCATAGAGAGGTCTAAGTTGATCAAGGATAGCTTGGAATCTCTCAATATCTTTGATTAAATAAAGAAACTTACACACAAACAAACAAGTAAAATTAATCCAAACTAATTCAACCACACAAAAATATTAAAGACGATTTCTCTATGGATTTAAAGATGATTTGACTAAGAAAGAATAAAAAAAAGGTTAAATTTGTCATCAAAAGATTTTCCATAGTATCATGACTCCTAATTTCTAGTCACTTCTATATTTTATGGATAATAGCTAAAGAGAGTGGTGATCTAAGTATGATAGAAAACTATACAAAGCAATAAGGAAAATGAGGAAGCTTGGAAAAATGATTCAATAGTAAAATAGTTAAAGAACTAAAGCCCACATAAAATTTTCTTTCTTCTAATGAAAAGATTTCAAAATGAGATTTTGAGGTCTTCAAATGAGATTTTGAGGTCTTATAGGTTGGAAGAGGAGGAGTTATAAGATGAGTTGTGTAGGAAAACCATTCCAAGTCATATAGGGAAAATGAAATGACATAATTTTTTAGCCAAATCATACAAAATCATTACTTTTAGTATATGGGAAATTGTAAAATTATCATAGTAGTCATGAGACCATAAAAGTAAAGAAAAATAATAATATGGGTGGTTATTTTTTATTTTATTAAGTATGTAAATTAGTGTAATATGAAGACATTTTAACCTGTTCTAAAACTAACAAATAAACATGAGAGTTTGGATAAATGGGAGACAAGAGAATATTAAAGAAAAGTAGAAACTAGAACTATATGAGACTAAACTAGGAGAAAAAATCTTGGAATGATTAAAATTAGAATATATACATGATATGGGAAAGGTCTAAGAAGATAAAATTCATAGGAGATTGATACTAGAATGTAGGTCAAATTTGTAAGTTGTAACTATTAATTTTTTATAGGGGAAATGTACTTTAGAAGTGGCTAATTTGGTTCAAGTAATCTTGTGACTATCACACTAGATCAAGACTAAAGAGTAGATGAAGAGTTATCATAATCTATAGGTTGTTTTCATATAATATGTAGAATAGTGAAAACCTATCAAAAAAGAAGGTAATTTCATAAAAAAAAAAAAAAACGAACTAGGAAAGTAAACCCTAAATTAATAGAAAATTATAGAAAATAAAATGCAAAGAAAGTGTAAAAGGAAAAAATGGTCAAGAAGTACAAAAGAAGTTTATGAGAAATAATGGGATTCTCATGAGTTTATTTGTGGTTAGGGGTGATAATGCTCTTTGTGAGGGAGTGAATACTAGGAAATGATTCTACTATATATATTACCATATCCCCATAATGTATTGTAATGTATTCTTTGTATAATATCTATTTGTGAATCGATTTAGAAATGCTTATAGTGATAACCTTAAGAAACCCCCCTAAAATATATATAAAATATTGGCATATCCTATCCCAAGACATTATTTTTGTGGTAAATGTTTGTCAATATTAGGGATAAATTTGTAGCAATTTTTAATATTTGTCAACATTGTTAGTTTTTGCTACTGAATTATAGATGTATTTGAAAAAAAAAGTTAGTGATTTATAGATGTATTAGAAAAACAAAATAATTTGGTTGGCAAGTAGTTCAAAAGAATAAAAAAAAATCTTGGGAAATTTTTATAAGTCTTGAAAAATTCATAATGTGGTTAGTAAAAATATTATGACATTAAATGATAATTGATTCAATCAATTGGAAATTTTTAACTTGATAAAGAGTGAATTGCTTGATAAATTTTACATCATCTAATGAATGTTGACCAACAACTTAAGGTGTATTCAAGAAGGAAATTTTGACACACCCACATTTGGGAATTAAAGTTAAAGAATAAAAATTGTCATTAATATTATAATATGGATCTCTTATGCCATGCATACAAAAAATTATTGGAGAGAATTAAATATTCCTAAAAGAAATATATATTTAAAAAAAAATATATTTTAATCACCTAATATATGATTCATAGGTTTATATATCCAAGAGTTTTAGGATTTTTATTATTCATTCTAGCATTTCAAGGATTTTATGTTGCTTATATAAAACCTAGGAATACCCTAGCTTTACCTTCTATACAAAAAATATCTTTCAAGTCTTCCAAAATGCATGATACATAAGAATTGACAAACCAAATCCATGGGTCAACCAAAAGGTTTAAGAAGACATCAATGAAGGGTGTATTAACGAACCATGTAGAGGATACAACAATTATAGATCTTATTTCAAGCTCTAGGTGGGATATATTTAAATACTTCTTTGACAAATCCTTCAACCAAATCCCTCTAAATAATTCCTAGATATTTTACCTAGAAAATGTCGTGGTGCCCAATTGCTAGAATGAGTATGTAGGTTAGAAAATCAAGGAAAACCATGTAAGTTAGAAAATCAACCCAAACCATTATAATATAGAAATATGAAATTTAATTGTAGATTGATATATAGAGATGTAAACATGTAAATTGAAAACAAATGAAAAACATATAATAAATATTTACATAGCATAATATTTAACATGGAGAAACCCTTTCAAGAAAAAAAACTCCAACAAGAATCTAGAGGCAAAGTATGTATTATCTTGAAGTAAGAATCTAATACATTCACTTCTTACACTCCTTTAATATTCAATCCAACAACACTTGAATACCTATGTAAATCAACTCATCCAAGCACTATTTCATAAAAATTACATTCATTTGAATACACCAAATATATCATCCAAACTTGGGGAAATTCTAACACCCTATTTTTTGAAAACTCTTCATCATGATAATCATAGACTCTTACAAACTCTTACAATCTCTTTAAAAATTGAATTTTTTCTAAAATTAATCTATCTATTTTGGGTGCCTAGTTTTACACAATCCCTTGAAATCAGGAGACACTCTTACAAGATGCCATACATGTCATAAACTAAAAATAGCAAGCAAAGATCCCTTCTTACATGTGACATAGCTTCCCATGAATAGTGACTCAAATATGGGCAACTAGTTTGAACTTATCACCTCATCCCAAAATAGAAGACTCTCTAAATAGCAAATAATAAATCATTACTCATAATTAATCAATTAATTTTATTGTTGCTAGTAAATAATTAATTAATTACCACTATCAATGAATCCTTCATCCCTTATGAATGTATTTATAAATAATATTAGGAATAATTAAACACATATGATTACAAGGTTAATGGCACCTTTATCCTAACATTCTCCCTCTTGACATCATACATTGCAAATGCATCCATAGGAAAACATAAATCAATTAAGTACATGATACAAGACACATAGCCTCCCTACACAAAGTGAACTTTTTTATGCTCACAAGCTTGATAAAAGAATCAACAACATTCTCTTGAGTTTCAACCTTCAATTCATTTTTTCCATTTTTAATCACTTCCTAAACAAAGTGGTACTGAAAATCCACATTCTTAGTCCAATATAATACATAGTATTCTTAGCTAAATAGATTGCACTTTAGCTATCGCAACCAATTTGAATTATCTTGTAATAAAAACCAATACTCGTGCACAATAGTTATAACTACACTAATTCCTTAGAGACATGAGTAATAGCCATATAGTGGATAAAAAAAATTTGGGCTTCCTCTTACTCATTCAATTCATTGCACCTAAAAAAAAGTAAAAATATAGCCATTAGTGGTCCTTTAGCTATTCAAATCATTGGCCTAATCTACATTAATAGAATCCTGTATATCTAATTTCTTACTCACTTTCAATGCCAAAATACAACAAAAAATTAATAAGTACCATGCAAATATATAAGTATCCTCTTCACATAATACTCCCAATGCTTGGGAAATATTTGGTCTAATGCACATTATTGAATACATTGGAGTGCCAACTACACTAGCATATAACACATTAGATATATCCTCAAAATCATCCTTAGTCATAGAACACATATCTAAAGTAAGCTTAGTTCCAATCAGTAAAGGAATTCTAATCAAATTATAGTCCTACATATTAGATTTTTATACAAAATAGTATCAACATATTTAATTTGAGATAACCAAAGTTTTATGTATTCTCGATACCTCTTGATTTACATTCCTAATATGTGCCTTGTTAACCCTAGTGTTAAAAAGGCGCAGGACAACTGAGAGGGGGGGTGAATCAGTTGTCACACAAATTGAAATTCAAAACTTCAACACTTATCAATCCCACAACCACACTATTCTGTTATTAAGTATGAACATGAAATGCAAATAACAAAAAGTAAAATCAACACAATGAACATATTTTTACGTGGAAAAGCCAATGAGGGAAAAACCACGGTGAGGATTAACTCACAATATAAAGTAGTTCTAAAATTGAATACATAAGGCTTACTGCCAAGGGCTCACTGCCCTGAATAGGACTCACTGTCTGAATACAAAAGCTCACTGCTTACAAGAGAGGCTCACTGCCTACAAAAAGATTCACAAAACAAAGTTGGGTTTCACAACAAAAAATGAACTGAGAATAGTGCACCTAACAAGTGTTGATGCAGTTTCAGTGATGCTCAATAGACTAACTTGACACACTTAATCATTTTCACTCTTCTTCACTTTCTCATTCACTACTGCTACATTGATCACACACACACACACTGTCTTCAAAGAAAGACTATTATATATATATATATATACTCGATCTATCCACAAGAATCAATTAGGTCAGCCTAATTAGATGCATCTCCTTGCTTTCCAAAAATACCAACCTGTCGGCTTCAAGTATTCAAAAAATATTCCCAAATAACAATTCAAATGTTTAATATGCTACATCATGTTGGCATAGACCTAAGATAGGTCACACATACATCTGCATAACAAAATTAATTCACCATATCATGACTAATCCAAGAATTCGGCCAAAAATAGGCTTCATTGCAAAAATAAATCAATAGAATAATGCCAATACGTCGTACGAGCATCAAAGCACGTGAAATTTTGAACATACATGCCTTCAACAACCATAAACAGTTTCTCAAAACTGCAAGTAGTAATTGTCAATTGTGGAGGATTGCAGACTAGAATACCGAAGAGTGCAGCATGAATACCAGTTCAGATACCAGACCAAAATGCTAGATCAAGCACTGACTTAGACTTGCAAACACAACATGGTGACATCAATGACAACACAAAGTTGTAGAGATGATCATTCTTCTTCGTTATTCCAACAATCTCCCCCTTTGTCATTGATGGAAACATGTGCAAAAGTATTCAAAAACTCTCCTCTAATCTCTCCCAACTTTCCAAATCTCTCCCCCTTTGACATCAATGGCAAAGGGCGGCCAAAAATATGTAAACATGGTGACATAAAAATTGAAAAAATATTCCAATTCTTCCAAAAACTTCCAGTCATTCAAAAACTTTCAAACATTCATCAATTTAACTTTTCTTCATCTTGTTCATATTTCCTTTTTCACTTTCTTTTCTTCTTGCCAAAACAAACAAAACAATAGAAAAATGACATTCTTCACCTCAAACACCTTCTTGTAACTTTATTTGATAACTAGATATAACTTCTTCCAGTTAAATGTAACTAAATCCATTCTTGTGCAAATGCTTTCTAATAGAGCTAACAGAGTAAAAGAAGATGACTAGTATGAGTACTGTCTTTCACAATCTTCTGCATCAGTAAGTATTCTGGAAAGATGGTCTAATTGGACCTCAACAATCTCCTTAAGGAGCCAAAAAAATTTCACCACATCATCTCTTTGTGTCTATACAACAATCAGTTTAGCTTGCAATTCACCAACTCTCAACCTTTGTTTCCCTTCTTTTTCTTCAAAGATATCAAAGTTCTTTCCAATGTTGTTTACCTCAGATTCAATTGCTTCAATCTTACTTCTAAAATTGTCTACCGCAGTAGACCACCGAAGACAATATTTGTAGATATATGATATTTCTTTGATGTATTTCTTCATTTCCATGATAAGTTCGGATAATATTTTCTTAGCTTTAGTACATCTCTTTTCAATAAAGGCTTCCAACTTGCATCCTTTTGGAGCTTCAAGCAACATTATTTCTTCAACAATATCAACTAAAGTTTTTGGTAAGGAGTGAGAGACAATTGATACATCAATACCTTTTCGAAGTAGATACTCTACTAGAGCGTCATCAATTTTGAGTCTCTCAACTGGAGAGGTTGCATTCCATATCTCACCAATATTCTTCATCTTTCCTTTAACCAACATAGACTAGATGTCATCTAGATTAGATGATTCATATCCAGGCAGAGATTCTTTTTCCTTCTCAATGATGTCCTCAATTATAGCTTTTCTTTTCTTCGATTCCGAAGGGGAATCACTAATGTCAGCTTCCAATTTTCTCTTACTGGAGGATGAACCTACTTCAAATTGACTCAGTGCTAACATACCAGAGCATATATTTGTTCTTAAGGATGTGAAATATGATTTGCACCCACTTACATTATCTGCCAATGATTCCAGGTATCTATAGACTTGTTTCCCAATAGGAATACCAGATTCCCACACAACATTTTCTCTTCCCAGTAGGGAGTTCAAAAGGTAAAAGACCAAGCACACAAGCATTTAGATCCAAACCAAAAGGGATAACCCTCGACCACCGAAATTCAGGCATTCTCAGCCAAGTTTTCAAGTAATAGGCTACACAAATCAAATTGTCTATTTTCCTTAACCATCATATGTGCAATATAAACAACAATAGCCGATGTCGAGCCTTCACGATTTCTGAAATAGATTTTATAGGAAATTCCATATGCGACATACCTTATAGCCGAATCCACAAGAGTGTTTATCAATAGAGCTTGAGGGCCTTTGTTAATTCCAGTAATTTCTTCCACATCTTTGTATTTCATGGTTTTCTTTCCAGGAAGATCTCCAAAGTTGCATAAGCCAATAATTGCTTTGATCGCTTCCTTCGTGATTAGGTAGGGTTTGTCCAACACAATGTTGTCGTTCTTGAAATGATTCAACAAGAACAAATTAAAATCTTTATCAACAAACCACAAAAATTCTCCCCATAAATCCATACCTAGGGTTTTTATGCTCTGTAATTCATTTTCGTTCAGCCCTAGTTCCATTTCCTTCATTTTTCTATGATCAAATTCTTTCAATTATACTCCTTTCATCTTCAGTGGAATGTCGCCACTCGATCCTCTATCCATTTTCGTGCTTAACTTCCTTGAATTCGTTAATGTTTAGACAAGACTTTTTCTATTCCTTTGTAGAATGAATGATAATTCTTGAATATTCGTAATGATTTATTCAAATTTCTTCAGAAGTGATTTAGATCACTTCAAGATCACTCCAAGGCACTTTTCAAACTCTTCAAATGCTCAACTGATCAAGAATGCTTACAAATTTCAGCTTATACACCATCGATTTTCCCTAAAACGCATAAAATGTGGCAAACATCAAAAAGTTGGTAAAACATTCTTCTTAACACAGAAACCCCTAATTCGTTCCACAAATTATCATGTCAACATATTTTCTTCCAGTTCCTTTTCTAGAACCTTTGATTATTCATTCTTCACATTCCATCCTCATTCCAACCTCTGACATGCCATTCATCCTGGGGGTTTTATAATTTTCTGATAATGCTCCCCCTAAGACCATGCTAGGTCTAATTCTCAGAGGAATTGTCTGTACCAGATGAGGGCACAGACACATCAACAGTTTCAGGTTCTTCTTCTTCTTTCTTCTTCCATATCTTATTCATCTCTTGCTTCATCTCTTCTTTTTCGATCTTCTTTACCAGATCATTCTTCTCTACCAGAGCAAACTTATTTCCCTTCTTACTTTTGCAAACCTTTGAGATATGTCCTAGTTTATTGCAATTATAACAGGCAACATTTCTCTAATTAGTCTGACCTCCATTACTTTTTGATCTACATTGATTTTCTCTGTGTCCAAATTTGTTACAGGTATAACAGTAGCTATTAAAGGATTGATTCATTCTACCTCCATTAAACTTGTTCATCATCACCCGACTGATCATTGTCACCTGAGGTCTGCATTCAATATCTTTAGGTCCAATCTTCTTACATCCAAAACATTGTCCAAAGAAAGAACTAGGAAACTGATTCATCTTGCTCCTGCATTCTGTCACCTTGTGACCATATTTATTACAGGAAAAACAAATACCATTGAAAGAGGGATACCTTTGTGCTTTAGGTTGTCTCACAGATGTCTCCTTGTAAACTTTCTTTTTTGCTTCCCTTTGTCCTGAGTCATTTGATTGTCCTTAGAACTTTCTCCTGCATCATTTCCCAAGCCAGCTTTGTCTTTACTTGATTTCTGTCCAACAAGTAGTTCTCCAAGTTGATTGGATCTAGACCTAAAATTATTCTCACAGAGTTTTTCCTTCTTTAGCTCAACTCTCAAGTTTACTACCTCATGTTCAAGTTTAGAGAATTTATCAAACTTATTTTGTACCATTGTATTCAAACATTATTCAATTCTCTTCTTTTCTTCTACAGTCACTTTCAGTCCAATTATCTCTTGTTTCAACTGCTCACTCACTTCTTTGTGTCTTTCCTTTAATTTCTTTAATTGTTCTTTCAGTTTCCGAACACATTCATTTGCTTCATCAAGATTCTCTTTCAGATCTTTGTTTTCATTTTCAACTTTGTCAAGATCCTCAAGTACAGTCCAGAGTTCTTCTTTATCATCCATTTGATCAACCTTTAGGATCTACCTCAAGCGGTTAAGATTTATACCAAGGAACCAAAGCTTTGATACAAATTGTTAAAAAGGTGCAGGACAACTGAGAGGGGGGGGTGAATCAGTTGTCACAAAAATTCAAATTCAAAACTTCAACACTTATTAATCCCACAACCACACTATTCTATTATTAAGTATGAACATGAAATGCAGATAACATAAAGTAAAATCAACACAATGAACACCAGATTTTTACGTGGAAAACCCAATGAGGGAAAAGCCATGGTGAGGCTTAACTCACAATATAAAGTAGTTCCAAAACTGAATATATAAGGCTTACTGCCAAGGGCTCACTGCCCTGCATAGGATTCACTGTCTGAATACAAAAGCTCACTGCTTACAAGGGAGGCTCATTGCCTACAAAAAAATTCACAAAATAAAAGTGGGCTTCATAGCAAAAAATGAACTAAGAATAGTGCACTTAACAAGTGCTAATGCAGTTCCAGTGATGCTCAATAGACTAACTTGACACACTTCATTTTTTCTCTTCTTCACTTTCGCATTCACTATTGCTACATTGATCACACACACACACACTATCTTCAAAGAAATACTATTATATATATATACTTGATCTATCCACAAGAATCAATTAGGTTAGCCTAATTAGATGCATCTCCTTGCTTTCCAAAAATACCAACCTGTCGGCTTCAAGTATTCACAAAATCTTCCCAAATAGCAATTCAAATGCTTAATATGCTACATCATGTTGGCATAGACCTAAGATAGGTCACACATGCATCTGCATAACAAAATTAATTCACCATATCACAACTAATCCAAGAAGTCAGACAAAAATAGACTTCATTGAAAAGCAATCAACAAAATAATGCCAATACGTCGTACAAGCACCGAAGCACATGAAATTTTGAACATACGTTCCTTCAGCAACCATAAACAGTTTCTCAAAACCGCATGCAGTAACTGTCAACTACGGAGGATTGCGGACTAGAATACTAGAGAGTGCAACATGAATACCGGTTCAGATACCAGACCAAAATACTGGATCAAGCACTGACTTAGACTTGCGAACACAACATGGTGACATCAATGACAACACAAAGTTGTAGAGATGATCATTCTTCTTTGTTCTTCCAACACCTAGATCCTTAATGTTAGTTGCACCTAAAATTTAATCTTTTAGCTCACTAATCATACCCTTGGTGTTACTAAAAAATAATATTTCATACATATAGGATAATAATAAGTATATGATGATCAATACATATAATGTAAACACAATGATCCTCTTCACTTCTTATAAAAACCCAACTTAAAAATAATGAATCAAATGTTGGATACTACATCTAAGGTGATTGTTTCAAACCATAAAGAGATTGAGATCATTTTAATTTGTAAACCAAGTTATTTTTCTTTTACCTCAAAACCTTTTGTTTGTTGCATATAAACTTTCTCTTCCAAATTCTCATGAAAAAATTTAGTTTTAACATCCATTCACTCAATCTAAATTAATAATAAAAAACTAGAGATAAAATAAATCAAATTAAGGGTAATTCAATAATAGGAGAGAAAATTTCACCAAAATAAACTCCATCTATGTGAGAGTAGCCCTTGGCCACTAATGTAACCTTGTACCTCTCTAATAAATTATCTAATCCAAATTTTTTCTTATAGATCCATTTACAATCAATGGATTTTTCTTCCTTTGGGAGAACATACAAGATCCTAGTTGTCATAAGAATCTAAATCTATCATCTTCTGCTACATGGATTGCTTCCAATACTCACTATATCTAAAATAATATATTCCCTATAGTATATATTTTCATCATCAAGTATAAATAGAGAAAATAAAATACAAAAATCTGGTGGGCTATACCTATCAAGTATATTTTATTGCCTTGTGGATCTTCTCAAGGTAGAAGTAAGGAGCTCTTCCTCTTGTTTATTTTTCATTCTCAACCTATTTAATAAATTTAGGATCATCCTATTTACACCTCCTACTTGAACCATCTTCTTCCTCTCCATCCCCAAATCTGTCATTTTGTCTTCCACATGTGCATCTTCTTGTTTTAATTCAAAATTCAATATATTTTTTTATTTCTTTATCTTTTGGTTATTCAAGACCAAACATATTTCTAAGTTCCTTAAAAATTGTGTCTTTAGAATAGACAACTTTCTTAGTTATAGGATTCCAAATATTATATAATCTTTGAAATTCTCACAATATCAAATGAAGATACATTTATATGCTTTTATATCCAACTTAGAACACATTTATTTGAGAACATAAATATAAATATCATAGAAAAAACCATTAAATGTGAAACATAAGGTTTCTTACATTTCCACACCTCATAAAGTGTTGAATTAAGAGCATTTCAAGAACATCTATTCATCAATTAGTTTGTAGTACTCATAACTTCTTCCCAAAATCATCCATCCAACTATGTGATGCAGGGCATCGCTCTCATCTCAGTCTTGTTTTTATTTCTTTCTTTTAGCTTGGTAGATTCAATTTTTGTTTTAGTGTGATTTGTTACTTAATGTGATCTAAAGCTTCATGGTCAATTCTTCTTGACAATCGACAATTAACAAATGAGATAACTATTGGTGGTTGGAAGGTGGCAAGGATCAATGGGTATTTGGAGAGGTATGGACACAGTAGAGGGGGTTCAATGTTGAAAGGAACAAGGGTTTCCATGATTTTGAGAGGCGACCGATGGTGGAGGGAGAAGACATTAGGTGTCAGTGTCTTTGATTGACTAGAGGACGAGTAGGAGGTCGAATGTCTGTAGAATGAATGGAACGCTGTTTTGGACAGTGATCAATTTTTTTGTACCAACAAAATTCATTGGAAAATATAGACTGCACTTTTGTTCTTCTTGTTATTGACACAAATCTATAAGGGTTCACTTCGGTTTGTAATCACTGTGAGTTGAATTGCTCTGTGATCAACAAGGCATTCCATCACATGGTATCCAAGCCTAGAAGTGATTGGGTATTGGTGAGTAAAAAAAATTCCTCCAAGGAGAATGGGCAGAGGAGGAGCCCAAGGAAGAGGCGAAAGGGAACAACATGGTGAAGAATTGTTGCAGCATTTGATAACAAGAATGGACGTCTTGGAAAGGGCACAAAGAAAAGGGGCCCTTGATGAAGTTGCAAGTGATGATGAGGAGGAGGAAGAACAACCATGAGATGACAATGAGGGAGGAAAAGGAGACCAGGAAGGTTTTGAGGAAAGATTGTTGAGGATTGTCATGAATATGGGTTCCAAACCAAAAATAGAAGTTCCTACCTATTCGGGAAGTCTCAATGGTGAAGATCATATTGATTGGATCAATAACTTAGACAAGTATTTTGAATTTGAGGGTGTAGCAAAAGAAAGAAGAGTGAAATTTGCTTGCACTAGATTGAAGGGCCACACTGCTATGTGGTGGGACTTTTTCCAAACTGAGAGGAGAAGAAAGAATAAGGAAAAGATCAACTCTTGGGATTGGATGGTGGAAAATTTGAAGGCTAAGTTCCTTCCAGGAGATTATCAAACTAATATTTGAAACAAAAAGACATGTCTTTGAAAGATTATATGGAGGAATTCTATAAGTTAGTAATTAGATTAGAGCATAGTGAGGAAGATGTGGAGAATTTTTTTAGATATATGAATGGTCTAAAGTATCATCTACAATATGAATTAAGCCTTGTGTCCCCTAGAAGCTTGGAAGAGGCTTATCAACTTTCCTTAAAGGCAGAGGAAAATTTGCAAAGGAAACAAAGTCAGCAAGAGAAGAAGAGAGGAAGAGGTTTTAGAGGAAGGTGACAACAAACTGGTAGAGGTCAGCAACATCATCAAGGAGAAGCAGTTGGAAGTTCTAGTGGAGAAACCAACAATGATAGAGGAGGCTTTCAAAACAAAGGGGGACAATCCTATGGAAGAGGTGGTTCTCAAGGTAGAGGTAGAGGGTTTGTTAGAAAATGCTTTAAGTGCAACCAATATGGGCACAAGAGTTGGGAATGCTCTAAACCATCTCAAGGGGGACATTCCAAGTTTGAAAGAAGTAATCAAATTGTTCATGTTGACCAAGAAAGTGTGGGATCACTTGTTCTCCACAAAGAGGAACCAGAATCGAGTGAATCATTATTGCTTAAGAGGGTATTGTTGAAGCCTCAAAAGGAAAGACAAGAACTGGTCCAAAGGAGAGCCTTGTTCAAAACCAAGTGTAAGTCCAAAGGTAAATGTTGTAGACTAATCATTGATAGTGGTAGTATAGATAATATTGTTGCAGAAAGGATGGTAGAAAAGTTAGATCTTAAAATAATTAAGCATCCATCTCCTTATAAGGTGTCCTAGTTACAAAAAGGACACCAATTGTTAGTAAATGAGCAAGCCCATGTTGATTTTCAAGTTGGTAACTATAAAGATAGTGTTCTTTGTGATGTGATGCCTATGGATGTGTGCCATGTATTGCTTGGTAAACTATGGCAATTTGATAGGAAAGCAATGCATAATGGAAGGGAGAACACATATACTATTGAGAAATATGGAGTGAAACATACCTTGATGCCTATAAGGGAGCCTAAAGAAGAAAACAACAGTAGTAGTAGTAGCAGTAAGGTAATGATGGTCAGTGGTAAGGAGTTTCTACATGACTTGAAGAATGAGGAAATAGGATATGCTTTGGTTCTTAAACCTAGGAGTGTATTTACTACTACCAAGTTTGATGATTTACATTTTGAAGTGCAAGATATTTTGAATGGAAATTTGGATATTGTAGCATCTTATTTTCCTAGTGGGTTGCCTCTTATGAGGAGCATCGGCCATCAGATGGATTTGATTCATGGGGCTAGCCTTCCTAATAAGGCTGCCTATAGGTTGAAACCTATGGAAAATGAGGAGATAAGGAAGAAAGTGGAGGACCTTTTGAAGAAGGGTTTGATAAGGGAAAGACTACGTCCTTGTGTTGTTCCCACAGTACTAGTGCCAAAGAAAGGAGGGGAATGACGTATGCATATTGATTCAAGGGATATTAACAAAATTATTATAAGCTATAGGTTTCCCATTCCTAGAATTGAAGATTTAATGGATTGTTTAAGTGGCTCCATGTATTTTTCTAAAATAGACTTGAAGAGTGGATACCACCAAATAAGAATTATATTGGGGGATGAATGGAAGACAACCTTTAAGACTAGTGATGGTTTGTATGAATGGCTTGTTATGCCTTTTGGATTGTCTAATGCACCTAACACTTTTATGCGAGTCATGAATGAGGTTTTGAAACCATTCCTTGGTAAATTTGTGATTGTATACTTGGATGAAATTTTGGTGTTTAGTAGGTCTAAGGAGGAGCATCTTGAGCATTTGAGGGAGGTATTGAAGAGGCTGCATGAGGATAAGTTGCAGATAAATTTGAAAAAGTGTGTATTTATGCAGACCAAATTGGTTTATTTGGGCTTTGTGGTGTCAAAGGAGGGATTGAAGATGGAAAAAGAGAAGGTACAAGCCATCCTTGATTGGCCAACACCTAAAAGTGTAATGGAGGTAAGGAGCTTTCATGGGCTCACAAGTTTTTATAGAAAATTTATTAGAAGTTTTAGTCATGTGGTAGCACCTATTCTCAAGACTATAAAGGGGAATAAGAGGCCATTTGAATGGACTAGGAAGGCTGAAGAGAGTTTTAAATTTCTGAAGCAAAAGAGTGAGCAACCCATTCTTACTTTGCCTGATTTTGAAAAGGTGTTTCAAGTAGAGTGTGATGCTAGTGGGTTGGCTATTGGGGTTGTCCTAAGTCAAGAAGGTAAACCAATAACATACTTTAGCGAGAAACTAAATGATGCAAAAAGGAAGTATTCTTCTTATGATTTGGAATTCTATGCTTTGGTTCAATCCTTAAAGAAATGAAGACATTAGTTACTACCTAAAGAGTTCATTGTATACACAAATAGCCATGCTTTACAGTTTATCAACAACCAACACAAATTGAATCAAAGGCATGCCAAGTGGGTTGAGTATCTCCAAAGTTTTAATTTTGTTTTGAAGCATAAAAGTGGACAAATGAATAAATTTTCTGACACTTTGAGTAGAAATAATTTGTTGTTATGTGAAATAAAAACTAACAGTGTGGGCTTTGAAAGTTTGAAAGAGTTGTATGCAGAGGACACAGATTTTAAGGAAGCATTTGAAGCTTGCATCGATCCTATTTCCAGGAATAGAGAGCCATGGGTGGATTATATGATTCAAGAAGGTTTGTTGTTCAAAGGTAATAAATTATGCATTCCTAAAGGATCCATGAGAGACAATTTGTTGAAGGAAAAGCATTGTGGTAGTCTTTCTAGTCACTTTGGACAGGATAAGACTTATTTGCAGTTGAGCACTCATTATTTTTGGCCAAATATGCAAGTGGATGTGAGAAGATATGTTGAAATATGTAGTGTTTTCCAACATGCTAAAGGGAGAATCCATAATGCTAGATTATATCAACCACTTCTAATTCCAGCTAGGCCTTGGGATTTGGTGAGTATGGAATTTGTGTTGGGATTGCCTCGTACACAAAGGGGAAATGATTCAATTTTTGTTGTGGTAGATAGATTTTCCAAAATGGTGCATTTTATACCTTGTAAGAAAAATAGTGATGCCACTAACATTGCAAATTTTTTCTTCAAAGAAGTGAGATTGCACAGGATTCCTAAAAGTATCATCTCTGATAGGGATACTAAGTTTTTGGGTCATTTTTGGAGGACCCTATGGAAGAAATTGGGCACTAATATGAGTTCTAGTTCTTCTTACCATCCCCAGATGGATGGGAAAACCAAAGTTGTTAACCGAAGTCTTGGAAACATGTTGAGGTGTATTGCTGGGAAAACACTAGATAATTGGGATCTAGCTTTGGCTCAAGCTGAGTTTGCATGCAATGATTCTCCTAATCGAAGTATTGGATTTAGTCCATTTTATGTGGTGTATGGTATGAATCCAAGGGGGTTGTATGAGTTGAGATACCTTGGTAATATGGAAAGGCGAAGTGCAGCAAGTGAATATTTTGCTAAACTCATCCATGATCTCCACAAAGAGGTCAAAACAAATATAGAAGGAAATAATCAACAATATAAACATGTTGATAAAAAGTGGAGGGAGATAAATTTTCAAGTTGGAGACCTTGTATTGGATCACCTTCGAAAGGAAAGGTATCCTAGAGGAGAGTACAACAAGCTGAAAAATGAAAAATATTGGACCTTGCAAAGTTCTCTGAAGATTTTCAGATAATGCATATGAAATATCTCTTCATTTAGACCTTACCATTTCACCCATATTTAATGTAGTAGATTTGTATCCTTATAAGTGAAATGTTGAGGATGGTGTAGCAGAGGCAAAGTCTTCAAACATTGAGAAACAACAAGGTACTTCATCTTCTCCGCAAGACATCAAATGCATTCTAGATACACAACTGTGGAAGAAAACCCATAGACATGAATACTTCATATATTTGGTGAAGTGGAGCGATCATCCAGTGGAGGATGCTTCTTGGCTCACCAAATATGAACTCTCTCGGTTGGGTTATTCTATGGAAGACCTCATGAGTAGGGGCTCATGAAATTTTCTTGCCTGGGGAATCTAATGCAGGGAATCACTCTCATCTCAATCTTGGTTTTATTTCTTTCTTTTAGCTTGGTAGATTCAGTTTTTGTTCTAGTGTGATTTGTTACTTAATGTGATATAAAGCTTCATGGTCAAATATTTTTGACAATTGACAGTTAGCAAATGAGATAACTGTTGGTGGTCGGTAGTTGGCAAGGATCGATGGGTATTTGGAGAGGTATGGACGCATTAGAGGGGGTTCAATGTTGAAACGAACAAGGGATTCCATGATTTTGAGAGGCGACCAATGGTGGAGGGAGAAGACATTGGATTTCAGTGTCTTTGATTGACCAGAAGACAAGTAGGAGGTCGAATGTCTATAAAATGAATGGGACACTATTTTGGGCAGTGATCAAATTGTTTTTACTGACACAAGTCATTGGAAAATATAGACTGCACTTTTGTTCTTCTTGTTATTGACTGTGAATGTTCAAATTTCTTGACAGTTGTTTTTTAATTTTAAACCTGAACTTCCTACAAATCTATAAGGGTTCTCTTGGGTTTGTAATCACTGTGAGTTGAGTAGCTCTATGATCAGCAAGGCGTGCCATCACTATGCATCACTTAACATATTTATAACTATTTCCATTATAGTTCAATTCATCATTTGTGTAACACCATTCTATTGAGGTTTGTAAAGAGTTGTATTTTATTTTATTATAACTACATGCTCATAAAACTTGTCAAACTCATTCGAATAATATTACCCCTCATTACCAAATCTTAAAGCCTATATCTTATGATCTGATTGATTTTTTAATAAGACATTAAATTCTTTGAACTAAGTAAAAAATCATATTTAGGTCTCATAAAATAAATCTATGTAAACCTTGAGCATCATCAATGAAGGACACAAAATACCAAAATTTTCTAATAGAATTAATATCCAAAAAATAAATACATTCATATGAATAATTTTTAATTTACTCTTTACTTTATTATTCCCTGAAGGAAATGGTGCTCTATTTTGTTTCCCAAACATACAATTCTCACAAAAATTAAAATAATCATTAGAATAGGAGAAACCATCAAACATGTTTTTATTCATAATGATTTCTAAACCTTTTTCACTTACCTGGGCCAATCTATAGTGCCCCAACATACATGTATTTCAATATTTTTCAATCGCATTAGTGGATTTACAAATAGTAGTGACATTCAACCTAAACATAGTTTCCAATCATGTCCCCTTTGCTACAACCAAGCTCCCTCTCACCAATATACTTGACCATATTTATTAAATGTTACATGCATTCCTAAATCATTGACTTAGATATGAAAATTAAATTTCTTGATAATCCAAGAATATATAAAACATCAAGGTGGTTTTTTATCCTCCCATCATAGAAACACAATTGTACCTTTCCCTATCCAACTATTACATGTAAACTATTACCCTTGAGGTAAAATTCACCCCCATCATATTCTTATATGTTGAAAACCACTCCTTATGAGGATTCATGTGGTATGAGCATCATAAGTCAATCAATGATTATTCACTAGAAATAATATTACATGAAGATAATAAAACTTTATCACCTAATTCTAATGACTTTTAAATAGTGGAATCCTATTGTTTGTTTTTACTTTTACATTCTTTCTTCACGTCCCCTATTTTCATAATTCCAACACTTTTATCTATTGCTTTTACTAGGAGTTTTAGATCTACCTTAGAATTATCTTTAGGCCACTTTTTTTCTCCTTTCAATCCTCATTTTTCCTTGGACCTTCCTTTGACATGAAGAGCATTCATTGATCTTCCCACAAATTTATTTCTCATTTCTTGTGACAACAATGTTGCAACGAGATCATCCAACTTGGTATCTTCAAGATTAGCACTAATAGTAAGAAAAAAGTTCTCCCTTGACTTAGGTAAGGAACAAACAAGACTAATGTATTTGTCTTCTTCATCGATCTTAACATCAAATAAAGTTAATTCACTCAAAATAAAACTAAATGAATTTAAATGCTCAACAATCAAATTACCTTCCTTTATTTTTAGAGAAATTGATTTAATGTTAAATATAATTTATTTACCAAGATCTTGGCTTGGTGTATCTCACCTAAACATTTCTATAAGGTCTATGCAATGGAATTTTTAGCTATAAGTAATAAAACTAAATCTACAAGACAAAGTCGGATTATACCACATGCTTTATTATCCATTTTTATCTCACTCAACTTGATCCATTTTATCAAGTTTATTTTCTTTTGTTTCAGCTAACCATTGATTCCTCTCTTCAAGGAGATTCTCTATCTTCAACTTCCATAACTCATAATTGGTACTATTGAATTTTCAACATCTAACTAAGATGTAGGTGTAGCCATGGATTTCACACATAAATATATACAAAATAAGTTAACCATAACTTGGACACTACAACATACAAAACCTTCACTTTTCCTCCCTAGAAGCAAATCTAGCTAGGCTATAATACCAAATTTTAGAAAATGAAGGAAAAATAATGATACAAAAATATAAAATTTAATTTAAAAATATAAAATTTAACTATAAAGTGCCAAATGGAGATTTAAACAAGTAAAATTAGTAATAAATCAAAATAAAAAATAATGTAGATCTACACATAACAAATATCTAATGTGGAGAAACCCTTTTGGGAAAAAACTCCACCAAGAAGAGAGGTCAATAATGCATTATCTTGAAGTAAGAATCCAATACATTCACTTCTTGTAGTCCTTGAGCATTCAATCCAACAACACTTGAATACCTACATAATCTCAACTCATCCTTTTTATCTACCTCTTCAAGCACATGTTTCATACAAATTACATTCATATTAATATACCAAATATGTCATCCAAACTTGGGAAACTTACAATGCCCCATTTTTGTTAAACTCTTCATCAAGCTAATCATAGACTCTTTTGGGTTCCTATTTTGTCATACAATCCTTTGAAATTAGGAGTGTAAGAAATAATTCAAAATTGAACTAGGAAGCAAATGAAAAATACAAGGTTCATATTCTAAACTACTATAAATCTCAAATAGAGCTCAATAAAGGAATGCAAACAAAATCAATAACACAATCAGAGTAAAATTACCAATAACACTCCAATGTGACTTGGTTTATTCGTATGATAGTTGTATTAGAAAAATTAGGTAGTTTTGATATCCTCACTATTAATTTTTTTTTATGTAACCTTGTAATTCACCTTGACGAGAGTAAGAACTAAGCCAATATTTTATCTCCCTTGTTATTAAAGATGTTTGGATTCTACGGATTTTTAGATTGGAACATTGATATAGAGAAATTCTTTGAGTTTAAATCTATTCAACAACCTAAGAGAATCAACACTAAATTGAAGGGGTATGTGGCCTTATGATAGGATTATGTGCAAACATATAGAGTTAAGAAAAATAAATTAAAGGTATTTGAGAGGTATTAGATGGTTGTGCAAGGAAAGGTAATTTTTCTCTACCAACTATAATTTAGAGTTATTTAAGAAGATCCAAAATTTGTAGCAAAGATAGATGTTTGAAAAATTACATCAAGTAATTTTATAGACTTATCATCTAGGTAGGTCATATGGAGGTTGATGTAAAGAATGTGTCATAGTATTTGAATAGTTTTTTTATTCCATTCAAATATGATATCTATTTGTTGTTGATTTAGTCCATTGAGGGTACCTAAAAAATAATGTTGAGGGTAGAGGAGAAACTATCCAAGAAGTGATAAGGGGTATAAAGTAATGGAAATGGAAACGGAAGTAGAATAAAAAAAATAGTAAATAGGGATGTTCGTAAAGGGAGATTGTAACATCCGATAGTAATGCATGAAATTTTAGAGAGGAGGAGGTTTGCACAAAAGGGGAAGAAAAAGGTAGAAGAGGTAGTGGAAGAAATTTTAGTGGTATCTATTATAATCATGGATACGTACCTGCCATAGTTTATTTCAATATTTAGAAGAAACAAAATATGGATGTATAAAAAGTACACATTACATAGGGAAGTGAAGATTCAAGTAGTGTGATAAAGAGTAACACTTTCAGATGGGGAAATATTAGTATTATGCAAGGTTTTTCCTAAGCCTACTAAGAAAGATAGATAACTATAGTTGAGGGAAAGTAAATTCTACATTTTATACATTAAGAGGAGCATGTTATAATATGATCATAGATGAAGTATAGGTAACTTAGTGTCTACTAAGACGATAGAGAAATTAAAATAAAATTTTACCACATCCTAATCCTTACTATTTTTAATGGTTATATAAGGATCAATAGATGAGTATAAATATCAATGCTTGGTTGCATTTCATATTAGACTTTGTATAGATGAGGTTTGGTGTGATGTGATTATGTCGATTCTTTTCATGTGTTGTTGGGAAGGCCATGAAAAAAATATGTTTGTACCATCTATAATGGGAATAAAAGCACTTCCACACTCACCACAGGTAGAAATATGTTTGATTTGTAGTTAAAAAAGGTTAAGGAAGAAATTGCAATTTTTTTTTTTTGTTCTTGAATGTCAAAAAAATTATTAAGGAAATTGAAGATTGCAGGAATGTTATGCATTAGTTGTGAACACTATACCAATGGAGAAAAGTAAGTCGTGCAACTTAGATAAACTAGATTTGGATGTGTTATAGAAGCAATTTGATGATATTATGCACAATGTAATAATTGAGGGATTGGCACAAATGTATAATATTCACATTGTATGGATTTAATATTAGAATCATTTTTTCCTAATATGAGTGCATAATTGAATGGTTAGGCTTAATACATATTGAAGAGAGGAAAAATTAGTAGGTGTATCATCCCTTGTGTTGTACATATTATAATTGCACCAAAGAAGAGAGGATATTACACGATGTGTATACAATCTCATGTTATCAACAAGATCACCATCAAATATAGGATTCTATCAATGTGCATGGATGACCTAATGTATAATTGTAGTGGTAAGAGCGGTTACCATAAAATCACAATCCATGAAGGAGATGAATTTAAAGACAAATTTTAGAACCAAGGATGCGTTGGATGAATGGCTAATCATGCCTTTTAAATTGAATAATATGCCAAGTACCTTTATGAGGTTAATGAATGAAGTATCAAAAAGATTGTTACAATTTTTTTGATGTATATATCTAGATGAGATTTTGGTGTTTATTAAGACAAAAGAAGAACATATTGAACACTTTCGATGAGTTTTAGTACAACTAAGGAAGGATAAGTTATGTATAAACCTCAAGAAGTATAATTTTATGTAAAAGGATTTTGTTTGCTTATAATTTTATATATCTCAAGATGGATTGAGGATGTATCATAAAATGGTTTGAGTGATTTGTGAGTGGTTGATACTATGGTGTGCAACAAAGATTATAAGTTTATATGGGTTTTCAAGTTTATATAGAAAGTTAATTAGAAATTTCTATGGGATATGTGCACCTATAACACATTGCATGCAAGAGGGAGAATTCAATTAGATAGTTAATACAAATAATATTTTTTATCATTATTGAAGAAGATAAAAAAAGTGCTGATTTTAGCACTTCCAAATTATGAGAAGGTATTTTAGGTTAATAGTGATGCCAATAGTAAAGCCATTGGATTTTTTTAATCCATGAAAGTAAACCCATTGCTTACTTTAATGAAAAGTTGAATAAATCTAAGTATGTATTTAATTTATGATTAATATTTCTATGAAAATATATAACCTTTGTAGAATTGAAATTATTATCTATTGGAATTTTTTTTTTTTTTTATTGATAACTTTAACACTAAGGTTCATTAAAAATTAGATAAATTAAACTAGTGACACATGAGATGTGTAAAATACTTGTAAATTTTTTCTTCTATTTTCAAGCATGAGGCTAGTATGGAAAATAAAGTTGTAGATGCTTTGAGCTAAAGGAAAACATTATTGTCTACCACATGAATAGTTGAATTGGTAGGAATGGAGGCGATGAATGATTTTTAAACCACAAATTAAAAGTTTATAGATTAATGAGGCCTTGGGTTAGAGTAAATTTTAATTTGAGGATTATTTTGTTCATGATGGATTTTTTTGGAGAAAATAGTTATGTATGCCATAAATCTCAATGAGAGGGAATCTTATCAAGGAACTACATAGTGGAAGACTTGGAAGAAAATTTTGTGTACATAAAACTTTGGACATGTTGGAAGATATGCATTTTTGGCCATTTATACACCCAAATTCCACAATATTTATTGAGAGATTTAGGATATGTTAAGTTGCAAAAGGTGTATCCCAAAATTCATGATTGTATAAGTTGTTTCCAATAACAAGTAAGACTTGAGAAGAACTTTCCATGGATATTGTCCTTGGATTGATGTGAACTCCAAGAGGTAATGATTATATCTTCATAGCTATTGATAGATTTTAAAATATGGTGCACTTAATTCCTTATAAAAAAATGAATGATGCATTCAAGATTATAAAATTATTCTTCAAAGAATTGGTCAAGTTATATGGGTTGTAATACAATATCGTCACCTTAGATATAGATACTAAATTATTAAGTCATTTTGGTACACTTTTTGGAATAATTTGAGTACATAGTTGAATTAAATTTATATGCCATCCACAAATAGATGGTAAAATAAATTTAGTATATAATAGTTTGGGTAATCTCTTCTTAATTTTTATAGGAGATAAAATAACATACTAGGATTATTTATTGCCCACAAGTTGAATTTGTGTTTAATAACTTAGTGAAAAGGTCTATAGGGAAATATTTCCTTTTAGATTATTAATGGGACAACCCATAAATGAATTATAGATATATTGATAATTTGAATTGATGAGCACATTAGAACACATGTAACATTTTTTACCTATAACACATGAAGGAGGTGCATGCAAAAATTAGAGAAAAAATAGATAAGATTAGTACTAAGTATAAATCCAGTGTAGATAAGCATGTGAGAGAGAAGAATTACTCAAAGGGATAGTTAGTCATGATATATTTTAGAAAGGAAATGTTTCCCAAGCGAATACATAATAAGATAAAGACCAATAGGATTTATCCTTGCATATTGTAATGTAATTTTTTTATAATGCTTATGACATTGAGTTATCAAAAGGATTGGTTATCTCAAAAATATTTAATGTTGATAATCTATACAATTAATATGATGTTGAAAATATTTTTGGTAGCATATTATTAATGTAGAATTTTGGAGGTACTAAGTTTTTGAGAAGCAATTAGATGAGATGAAGTACGATTTGAATATGCATGTAAGAAAGAAAACCAAAAGAAAGGATTATAAGAATATCTATTTAGATGGATAGAAAATGAGTAAATGGAGGATATAGAAAATTTGGAGAGGAAGAAGTAGGTTAGTTTGGATGGTCAAAGAAATCTTCTTCACTTATTTTTAAGAGCTTAACTAAAAAATATATTATTTGGATATTTTATGTACGAGCATCTCAAGGGTTGTCCAATCTTAGATCACCAAAAAATATTTATTTCTTATTTGTTTCCTTTATAGTTATATTGGAGTGTCATATTCATCATAATTCTATTATAGAGGGAAATTCTTATCAGAAGTATTTGTTTTGACCATTGTCACAATTCAATACTATAGAGTTACAAATACTACTACTATAATACAGTACCATATATTGCTCCTAAATCCTCTAAATTGTAATTAAAACATGTTGTATTGGGATTTTAAGTATGTCCATGTGTCAAAAGTTGTATTTGGTCCCCTTATTATATGACATGTTCTCAAGCCTTAGGGAATTATTTTAGGTCTTTGTTTCAATATTTAAAATTGAATGGAAAATGAGTTGTTCTTTATTCAGTTATTGATCCCAAAGAGTTATAGAAAGGAATCATCCACAAGTTCCAAATATTTTATCTTATCATATAGGGCATATTGTTAAGTCTTGGTTATTGTTTCCTTACTACACTGAGGAATATCTATAAAAAGGTAACTAAATCATTAAGGGAGGTACAAGTGAGGAAGAAGGTGAGATGAGATAGATAAGAAGATGTAATATTTGACTATCATAATCTTGACCAATTTTTTGTTGGCATGCATTTTTTTCTTAAATTTTTGTAGACTTTTTCATATCAGAGCATTATATAAAATATTGTCTTTGTTCCATCCTTTTCTTGTATATATTATTTCTAATAATTCCACTTTTGTTGTGTTTACTCTTAGATTTATTTTCCTATTTCTATGTTTGGCGAATAGAATTTTTAACTAGACCCTCTATCCTTGACTATATCATATTTTTAGGGAATTCCAACACTATGTAACTTCTTAGGGTATGCAAAAGCAAGCCATAAAATCCTAAATAGAGATCCAATGAAAGAATTGAATGTGGGGCTCTAGGATCATCCACCAAGATACCTCAAAAAGAGATCCTAGAAGTAAATCTTATTAGGCCAAGGAAATGTACATTAGAAAAAAGATGGGATCAAAAGTCATATTTGGTAAATTGTTCAAATAAGGTCAAGGTTCACTAGGCATGTTTAATAGTTATATCATGTTGTATGATCAAAAAATTAAATCATGAGGACAAAATACCTTTGAATAGATCAATTATACTCAAATTAATCATGAGGAAACATTAAAATAATTGAGATAGGTTCTTTGGTAAGAATTCATCTCTAGGATATTTAGGGATCAAGAAAGTGGCAAGAAGATGTACTAATAAGAAGTGATTTTTTAACAAATGGACAAAGAGGATTAAACATTAATGGTATTCATGTGATGGGATCTACATGTGCTAAGTTAAAATCCTCAAGTAATTCAAGGAGTATATTTATAGGAAGAGGTAAAAGACCTTCCTCATACAACTCCTTAATAACATCCAATTGGATCTCAAGGAACATGAATGTGCAAAGAAACAATGATGGGTATGGATTTTTTTATTTTTCAACTATTTTATTATTTTTAGATTTTTTTAATGATGACTACTAGCTACTAAATACAACAAAGGAGATTTTACATAAGAGGAATGGAAATATGTGAATAAAATTTCTAAGCCCAGGTCTCTTATTTGCTCTTTACCTAAATGAATTTTACTAATATAATTGATTGTTTTAAGTAGGAAAGATAACAAATGATATTAGGATTATTAAAATTTAATGATGATAATGAGATATATATGGTCAATTCAACTTATATTCCTAGTGTGTAAATCTAGATGTCAATATGCAAGCAAAATGAATTCCCATTGAGTAATTAATATTTGAATAGTTCAAGTAAATTAATTAAAATAATACTATATTATTATCCTAAGGATAAATATGTGTAAGAATATTAGAAAAATGAGGACAATCAATGATCTATCCTCTAAAGGCTACAATTACAATATGTAGATCAATATTTAACAAATCTCAAATTATACAATGCTCTAATAGTATAAAATGAGTTTATGTGAATATGTGTAGGTATTCACAATGATCAAATGAGATTTAGGAGGCCAAAATAAGATTCCTTGATTAATATTAAGTTTATATCATGCTTGTATGATGTTTTTTCAATAAAATAAGCATATAAATGCTACTATAAATGTAGGACAACATCTAAGGATGCCTTAGAAGGATGGAAAGAACCTATACAATGTTTTGATATGATCAATAACATGTAAGAATGTATAATAACAAGCTTGCAATAGTGTTTGTGATTGTATAGAACTAGGGACAACAAGATGAGAGCTTTGAAAGCTCAAAAAATGTGATCTAAGTGGTTTTTTATTATGATTATGATTGTCTCTAATAGGGGATAGAAAGGTATATATGTTAAGCAATATTAATAGGTATAATATTAGCAAAAATAAATTTGAAATTTGAAATTTTAGCTAAGAGGGATAGACGAAGTCCTTGGGGTGCCAATAGGAGAGTTGGAATGTGAATTTATAGCTAAAAGGGGAAGAACAATGCCCCCTTTTCATAGTTTTTATCCTTAAAGAGGTCTAAGGTAATAAGGAGAGCTTGAAAGATCTCAAAAACCTAGATTAAAGAAAGGAAACAAATTAAAGACACATACAAGTGAATGGGAAAGAAAAATTAAATTAAAATAATCTAATCATATCAAAAATACTAATTTAAATAATTTTCAATGTCAACAATCTAGCTATAGAATCAAAGAAAATCAACACATGAACATAGTTATTCAATCATAGACAATTTGTCTATGAAATTGAACCTAATTTGACTATGAAAGAAGAAAATAAATGTTCAATTTATCCTCAAATTTTTCTATGGTATCATGATTCCCACTTTCAGTTGATTCTTTGGTTTGTGGACATCACCTAAAGATATTGATGATTTAGGTAAAATAGAGACCTATAGGGAGAAAAAAATAAAAGGAGGAAGCTTGGAAAAATTCTTCAATGGAAAAATAGTTATAGAGATAGAGCTTGTGTGTCAACTTGGCTTTCTCCAAATGAAAGGAGTTACAAATAAGAGGAAAATAGAGATTTTAAGGTCTAGAGGATTAGAAAAGGAGTTACAAGATGAATTAGGTGGGAAAGACATTACAAGTCATATGTAGAAAATAAAATGATGTAATTTTTAGTTTTTGTGGACATGAAAAAAGTATCCCTTTTTGCTTGCTTGATTTGGGAATAATTGATGACAAATTGGACTTAATGAGGCCTTGATTTAGTGTTGTGAGGTATTTTACACATCCACACTAGGTCTTGGGCCCTTGCAAATTGAATAAAATGCATGTCTTGTAAATGTGTTGTAAAGAATTGTAAACGACTTTCACGCTTTTCTAGACTCTTATTAAGCATTTAAGTCTAATATTTTTTTTTTAAACAAAAGCGGACGAACCACTATAATATATTATTTATATTTAATAATTACATAACCCTAATTCAAAAGGACATATCGGCAAGAAAGAATCAGGAAGAAAACCTCTGGTTATCACCCCAAAAAGTTACATAATTTGAGCATAAACCCAAATATTTACATCGCTACATCACTTTTCCATACATATCATCTTCTACAGATTGATATAACTACATTGCATATCAACTACATTGCTTTGAAACAACAATATTACATAATTACATTTTACCCATACATTTCCCATGTTGCACCTTTGCAACACTTGAGTGTTGATACATTTGAGCATTTCCATTTTTCATTAAAAAATATCAAAAAGTCTTCATATTTTGTTTCCATTCACGAAAAAGCCAGCAATTGATCTTTGTTAGCCACCATCCCCTGCCTTAGCCATATAGTATTTTTGACAAAATTGCAACAAAATTTAACAATGTATTCTGCCATTATTATTTCTCCATCTCCATCATATCAAAATGTTCCTCCTCCATCATATCAAAATGCCCATATACACTATGTCGTTCAACATGATAATCATCTTGCCAAACAACAAAATGATCATGGCCTTCCATATCTCCTGAACCATTGAATCCCGCTTGTATAAAAGCTGAACTATTCTCACCTCTCTTCGACTCCAGAAAAGGTACATCATTTAGATTCAAATTATTTGCAATTTTCACCCCAAACAATTGAAAATGTGCAGGCCCAGTTTGTGCATTTACCTCTGTAACTTCCCGTGCAACACTACTTTCTACTTCATATTCATTTCCAGCCACAACCTGGTTAAAATTATTTATATTCAGTTGCATTTGACCTTGGAAAGATACATGCACATGAAAATCATGATCATGCATTAGTAGCACAAGAATCGCATGAGCCTTAACTTTCACCTTTTCAATAAATTCTGGCACAAACCTAGAAACAAAATTTCTGAGCATAGTGAGCATAAAGCTTGAATTTTGATAAGACAAAGTCTTACTCATGGCAATGTATAACTTTTAAAACTTTGCCTTATGAAGAAGGAAATGTCTTGGGAACAAACCTCCTACATACCCATGCCCTTTCTAGAAATCATACCTTTGATAGGCTTGTTGAAGATTATCATTTTGCAAATAAACTTCATTCACAACTTTACCAACAATGAATTCCACCATATTGAAATCTTGTAACAAATCCATAAGATTTGATAGAAAAATTGATAACAATTGAGAAGGATATATTAAAATTTTAGCTTATGGCTCCAGAATTTCCTTTCCTATGACCCTTTTAATATGCTTCATGATAATACTGCGGTGATCTTTAAAAACCAAATGCATCTCTGCATCACCAAATTTCTCAGAAACTGGCAATTTCCAGCTATTAAATAAAAGGATAAATATTTAATTGGGGAGATAAAGAAAGGATAAATAATTAAATAAATATAAAATTTATTTAATTATAGAGAGAAAAGGCTAATGAATAATTAAATAATTAAAATAATTATTTAATTATAAAAGAAGAGGGAAAAAATTTTTTAATTATTTAATTATATAATTTGTTCTCACCTTTCTTTTGAAATAAATAAAATTAATATTTTATTTATTTCTCCTATGTTGGCCACCTAAATTAATAATCTTTATTATTTAATTTCTCTTATCACCTCTTTTTCCGTTCCAATCTTATCTTCTACCTCAAGTCTTTATCTATCCATGTCTTTCTTCTCTCAATTAACCTCCACCCTTGATTAAATTATTTTCTAATTTAATCTTGGCCCTTGATCATGATCATTATTCTATCCATTCACTTAACTCTCCTCTATAAAAGGAGACCTTTTTAACCCTAATTCATTAAGAATTCATTCATTACTCATTTGTCATTCATCATCTCTATCAAGTCAAGCAAGCTAGGGTTTTAACATCTTAAGACATCAAGATAGCTTTCTAAAGCATTCAAGAGAAAGATTCTTCATCCATTGTTGCAGAAATTCAATCTCCATCATCATGAGAAGTTTCTAATTACATTGTTTCATGTTTCATCATTTTTGTTTAATTACCTAAACGGGGTTTGACCAAGGCAAACCCCCAATCCCTAACAATCAACATTTTCTCTCTCTTTGTGTGTTTGTAGATTTAGGTATCTTGAATGGCTTAGACATGATTGAAGATTAGGTTTCAAACTTGTTGGAGTCATTTTCCTTTTGGCACGGTCAAAATCTACACAAAAAGTCACTTTTAGGCCCGAAAATCAGAGTTTCAGAACTAGACACCTAGAGGAACAAAAAGAGCAAACCGAGAGCTCCTGACTCCACTTTCAGATTTTCATAAACTCAGAAGTTTTCAGAAATTTTTGTAGATTCAGATACCCATTTGGCTGAAACAGGCTTCAAAGTAGTTTCCCAGATCTGGGACTAAGTCGCCCAACTTGGCGTAAGTGTCCCAGTTGGCCAAAAAATTAGATTTTCTACAATTTCAAAGACAATTACAATCTTCATTATGTTCTTCATCAGTTTTCAGGTGCATAGTTTTTGTTTAGCATCTTCATTTTGTTCTTTATTGCATTTATTTAATTATTCTGCATATCACAGTGTGTTTTCAAACAACTTGCATTTCTTAGGTTTAGCATCATTAAATTATTTTATTTTTAGATTAGTGCATTAGTACATCTTAATTAGACATATTATAACTCATTTACATTAACTTTGAGTATAGACATTTTCATTTTGGACCCCATATTTTTCTCCTTTTAGGTGAAAAACCCTAGAAGGAGCTAAAGCAGTGTGGGCAATCCAAAATCATTGTCCACAATTTTTTCAGAAAAATTGGTAAAAAAATTACCACATTTACTAAATGGGTGGCTATGAAATTTTTGTGGTAGTCATGAGGCTTTTGTGTTGAAAAAACCATTAGGATTGTCATAAATTTGTCATGATAGTATTGATCACTATGAAATTTATGCAATCATCACTTGATAAAAGTGAGAGTTTTATCATAAATAGAAAAACCAATAAAAGTTGGGTCCAAAAAGCACAAGAACATTGTAAACAAGGTTTAGGGGGTTCATAGGAATCCTAAGGATAAAATGGAGGATGACCTAAAGGCATGGAAAGCTATGTGATGAAATAAGTGACCAATATAATCAATATGTGCTACAAAGTGCTTTTGTGGAGTATATGACATCATTAGATGAGGATGTTGACCTGATACAACAAGGTAAAAATATGTACTTATAGGCATAAACACATGGTCAATAGATATAAAAGTAAGCACTTCCTTTCTTACCCACTCGTTTCTTAACTCATGGTTGTGGTGTAATAATAATCATTTGGTGGACAAAAACCTCTTGATTTTAATTCCGTTGTGATTTGCACATGAAATTTAAGTCTTTTTTATACTTTTTCTTTTGTTCTTGTTTTATTTTTTATTTTTTAACTCTTCCTTTTTTGTTTGAGCATGTGACTTGCAACTAGATCATTTTTTAAGGATAAGCTTGATATTTAAAAAGTTTTTTTATTTTTTTCTATCTCATCCAAGTGAAACTTATATTCATTGTGTATGATATCCTCTCATAAGTTACACCATCCAGTGTCTTAACAAATGTATCTAATGTCAAGTGATTATCAAAAGATATTAGCTAATAATATAACCTTTCAATATTTATCTCTTACCCTTCATGTACAAATTTGACACATTGATGTTAACGATAATATGTAACTTTGTATTGTTCAATCCAAGGCTTTCTAGGTAAGAGCTCAAATATTTTAGATGGTATAATCTAGCATAAGACTAGTAGTTCATTAGGTTTAACCTTCAATAGCAAGATGATGCAACCCAATGGGTTGATCATCATTTCATTAGTCACTTTTAGTAAGATTATATAATGTACATATTATTAATGTTAAATATGGTTGTTGAATAAGAATTCATCCATACATATGTTGTATTGACATGCAAGATCAATAAAAAATGGGTTTATGCATTTAAAATTACCTGGTATATAGAATGGGCCATAATAGTTGTTTTGTGGGATCTCTTCATTAGAAAATATAATTAGTGGTGGAGTAGGAGAGAAAGAAGATGTAGCATTAGCTTCGATAGCTACCACAAGAAAAAATCATGAGATATATCTTCATTTTAAAACATTCTAATCATCAACCTCATGTTTTCATGTATCTCAGCATTGTTTGAGTGATGTGGAGAAGGATTTGTGTACAAAAATTATATAGTATAGGGAGGTGAAAATGATGGATTTCCTTTCACATTAATGCCTTCAAATTTGATCATGAAAGGTATTGTACCTTTTTTAAGGCCAATGCAAAATTGGGTATATAATGGCCTTTAAATCGATGAACATTAGAAAATGTTTGATAATTACACATGTCCTAGAAAGTGGTTTATTGGTATCCAATGGATGAATCAAAGATAGTCTAATCAAATCAACACTCAATATGATCTAAATAATGTCATCCATGGATTCTTTACACTTAGTAAATTGTCTAGGAGAATTTAGTTTGAATGAAGGAAAAATAGAGGTATTGGCACTTGATGCACTTTTTCCTTTATGTCATTATCCATAGAAAAAATTTCTTGACTTTTGATATAAAGAATTTTGACTTGATGACTTATACTGAAAGAAATTTCTTACTAATTATTTGGACTTAATAGTTTTTGCATGTGCACACAAATAAATGAAAGATGTAAAGCTATTCAATTACACATTAGTATGAATTGTTTTAAGTAATCACTTGATAAAGATTTTTTGTGATTCAAAATAATGCAAGGGAGTAATCATATTAGAGCATAAAGCTTGAAATCATATAGCATAATTAATAATGTGTTCATTTTTCCCTTATGCACACTAAGCTATAACTCTAAGGCTCACTTTAACTTTGAATTTTTTAACATAATTATTAATGTGTTCATTTTGTCCTCAGGCACACTAAGCTATAACTCAAAGGCTCACCTTAACTTTGAATTATTTTAACATAATTCTAATGTGTTCATTTCATCCCTAGGCACATGAAGCTATAACTCCAAATCTCACTTTAACTTTGAATTTGTTTAATAACACCTTAGTAAAATCATTGAATGAGTGCATATACCCTCAAGGAAGTGAAAAGAACCACCCAATAGAATAATATTTTAAGGTACATGTGGAAATATCTTTGTTAATGACTTATCTTAAAATAAAAAATTTAAACATGTATCTATAATATATCTCAACTATGTGTTTGGATCAACTTTACCATCATATATTGAAAAAGTGTAGTGAAAAAATCCTATAGGGAGAGGGTGCATAACAATATTATAGGATAGTGGTGTATGTATAGCATATTTGAATTGCTTACTATCTTTTCCACCTACTCTAGTATCCAATTTTTTTTCTTGATGTATCTTTTGGATAATGCATATATAATAGAAGATGGTAGGGTATTAAGTGAAGGTTATGGACTAGTATAGTGTGTATAAGAATTTAAATAAGAGGTGATAGGGGTGGATGAGGTGATAGCTTGGGATAATGTCATATAAGATGAAATATACTTAAGGGCATTTAAAACATGGGAGGTAGTGGAAGATATGGAAGTGGAATGATTAAATGGGGTGGTGATAACCTAGGTGGTAATGGATGAAATGAGCATATAGGTATGTTACATCATAGGGTGGGTAAGTATCTCATGATAGATATAACTAAGGGTTAGTCCATAAAGAGGAAGAAAGGTCGAGAAATTATAAACACTATGTGTGGGTATATTGGTATGTGTGGCACTATGGGGGTGAGTCGTGGTAGTGGAAGGATTAATGGTAGAATATGGATCAATAATAGATTTGAGAGAGATAGTAGATACATTAGTCATAATAGATAAAGTAATTTTAGCAAAAACCTCTTTTAATATCTCTAATCCATATGGTTTATTAATGAATACATTATGACTCATATCAGCTAGTTATGTTGGATTACATTGTAACCAAACTAGAAAGCTCATTTGAAAGCTCTTGTTTGTCCACATAAGCACCATGACAATAATCCTTGTTGTTGTTCTCAACATGAGGAAAAAAGTAGACTACATTTTTAGTAGATGGGGTAGCCATGCTAGGTTTTATATGAGCACTCCTTCTCAATCTAAGACTAAGATTGCCTATAGCTTGTAGCATAAACAAAAGATGGTAAGATAAATATCAAAGATGTACTTTTTAGATTCATAAAATTAGAAATAATTTTGGTATATTAGATCTAGCCATGATCCTAATGGTATAGCCAAGGGTGGGTAGGTTAGGTGCTAAAGACATCATAATAAGGCTTAAAACCCTAAAAGAAAGAATGTGGAAATAAAAATGCAATAAAGCACATGAGAAAAGGGGGAATAAAATATGAAATGTTATGTGAAATTCATAAAAATATCTAGATCTAAATACCCTTGTATGAAGGATAAACCTAAGAGAAGTTAGGACATATAGAATTGAATAGATTCACCAAGAATGTAAAAGGAAAATGAACTTTCCCTAAAATTAATCTAGGCTAATTAAATTAGATGCATACACAAGCACAAATTAACCTTGATTAATTAAATGGTGGTTGTTCATAATGCAATAAAGCACAATAAAAAAGGGGACAACAAAATATGAAATGAGATGTGAAAATAATAAAAATATAGATCAAAAACCCTTGTATGAAGGAAAAACCTAAGGGAAGTTAGGACATGTAGAATTGAATAGGTTCACAAAGAATGTAAGAGGAAAATAAAATTTCCCTAAATGTAATATAGGCTAATTAGATGAGATGCATACATAAACATAAATTAACCTTGATTAATTAAATGATAGTTGTTCATGTGATTGGAAGTTAGGACATGTAGAATTGATTAGGTTCACCAAGAATGAAAAAGGAAAATAAACTTCCCCTAAACTTAATCTAGGCTAATTAAATGAGATGCATACACAAGCATAAATTAACCTTGATTAATTAAATGATAATTGTTCATGTGATTAATTTTGTAACTAATGCTAATATAAGAAAGTAAAGCAAAGATGATAGGGGTATTTGGATCAATAATAAAGTATGTGTAACTTTGATGTAGATTTTAGATTTGACTATCATGGACCATTAATTGATGCCTTTATGTCTATATAATGTGTTGGATTCTATGTAGGGCATGTACACTATCTAATATCAAGTTCATAACTCATGATCATTTTTGCATAGAGACGATCTTGGTGATTCTATACATAATCTATATTTGATTAAAATTCAACTTTGTCTACTCTAATGATTAGCAGTATATGGAAATACCTTTAGAGGATTGTTGATATGTCATAAGGGGACATGCTCTCATAAGTCAACCCCTATAAAAATGTATGAAATATTGATTAACAACAAGCAATGCCATGTAATGAATATGTAGATTTGGTTTAGTGTACAAAATTAAAGTGTTTTCCTTATTGACCATTTAAATGCTACTAGGATGAGAGAGCATGATTGAATGTGAGGATGCAAAATGAATACCTTAAATACAAGAATGTAGCATTAAATCATGAAAATAAAATTGTCTAGTAAACTCATAATCACTAGTGGAATAGGTGAGAATCTACCAAATTTGAACTTGAAAATTCAAAAAATTTAGGGTTGAGTCCATGGATGTGGGGTTGACCTTACACTCATAGAAATCACTTGGGATGATTGAACCGTATGACTTGAAAATTGACTATGAAAATGAACAACAACAATAATAAAAAATTCACAATCAACTCACATCACATCATTGAAGCATAAGGAAATTGCATAACAAAATAAAGAAAACATGTAATAACAACGATACACAATGACCTTGCTTCGCTCCATTGCTCTCCAATTGCACCTTGAAGAAGGGTGTTATGATTGCTCTCAAATTTTAGCACAAAGCACTTAGATAATGATAGTGATAACAAAAATATGTAAATTTTTGGAGAGATTTATAGTTATAAATGAGATGGATCAAGGCTCATTTTATAGATTTCATGTGATATCAACCAATGGTTGAGATTGAAAGGAAGACTGAAAAGATCAATGTATGAGAATGCTTGAGAGGAATTGATTGAGAGAGATGAGGAGTTAACTAATTGCATGATTTGAGCTAGCTAACCCTATGGATCAATTAAGAGAATTTATTGATGAGATAAGTACGAGTGATTGTTAGTGAGACCAAATAGATTAGTTAGAAGACTGAGTTTATTGAAAAGTGGACTCGCAGTGAATGGAAGTTAATTGATGAGGTGGAAAATGCATGAATAATTAATAAAAAAATTAAATAAAATGATTATTTAACTCATGTGCAAAGGGAAAAATAAATAAAATAATAATTTTATTTATTTTTAAAAGAAGATAATGTTTGGAAGAACAATTAGTTTAGTTAAGTAATTATAAATAATTATTCAATTATTAAGAATCAGACAAGATTAATTGAAGATAAATTAAGTAAATAATTATAAATTATTTAATCAATTTGCAAGAGAGGAATAATTAATAGAGGAAAATGATGAAATAGATGAATTGATTAAATAATTCAAAATTATTTAATTAATGTAGAAATGAAGGGAAATTTTGAATTTTAAATAATTAAATAATTAAAATTATTTAATTGTAAGGATGGAGGGGAAATGATGTGAATTTAATTAAATAATGAAATTATTTAATTAAATCTAGAAGACAAATTGATGAGGAAAAATGACAAAAATTGATGATGTTTTGGAAGAAACAAGTTAGTCAAATTTAGGTGTTTACATGAACAATAAATTTTTTATATGCCCTAATTATGGTAGGTGTAATAATGAATGTAAAATAGTTTGTATACAAAAAAATGTCTATATATATGTTAATAAAACTTGGTTTAGGTCAAGTAACCAACACAATTTGGGGCATACCTTAGTGTCTAGGTTGAAGCCATATGTAAAATAACTAGTTGATGAGGTATCAAACATAAAAAAAATCAAACCCTATATTACCATGCATACAAAACGATTGTAGCCACTACCATAGCTATTCTTGAACTCTAACTACCATTAATATTATATATGTTTGAGAACCTAAATAGGGCACTAGCAAATTACAGAAGCCTAGTCCCCACTACTAAAACAAAATTATATTTATCACATACATTTTTTTTCCTAGGGATTGTATACCATCACCAATGATCTCAACCTCCACCAGATCACAACAATTAGAGAACCAGGAAATTGTTTCCATTGGAAGAAAAAACCTTCATCCGCTTAGCATTAGTTTGAACAACTTACCAAAAAAATTGCCTCTTGATAGTGTGAAGATGCTCTAGAACATAATCGAGATAATCCTCAGCCTAGTGAACAATGCCACCAATATCGCCATGCAGGAGATAAGAGCAAGTCATAGTAGAAAGTGTGGTCACACAAGATAATGACTATGCAACACCAAATGTATTCCAATGCCCTCTAGAATAGCCTAAATACAATAAAAATTTCCCAAAGTCATGCATATACTCACCTAGGCAACCCATCCAACTCTGTGGCTAATTCCCAAATATGAACCATCCATTCTTTGAGCATGAGTCACAAATTTCTTGATCTACAAATCCCATAAAAGCAACCACTAGCTCCTTGCCATAAACCCACCTATTCCTCTTCATCGGAGGACCTACCACCTTCTTCCCTTCCCATGCTCACTATTAGCCATTTTACCCCTCTAAAGGAAAACACCAACACCAGACACCATGACTAGACTCCACCCATAGAAAACACCAACATAATGAGAAGAATGAGGACACTACCACCACAATCAATCCCTAAACAATGAGAAGGAACGACATAATTACAACTAATTACTCTACACGTATCAATCTCATGCCAATTGTCTTGCCCACCACCATCCTATCCCATATAAGGAGTTATATATATGTGTATGGAGATAACCATCGGCTAGAGAAATAAGACAAACTTCACATAAAATTTACACTATTTATTAAATATGTAATTATTAAAATATTCTCTTAAAACAAGAAACAAAATTAAATGGAAATAACACGGGTATACAAATTTTTCCAATTGAATTGAGTTAGCAAAATTATTCTTAAACCTTTTCCATTATTATAATGGGTTGTGGGTAACTTGTAGGTATGATAGGTTTAATGAATGAATTACTTTCTTTAATTATGTCCACAAGATCAAAGCGACCTATGGGACCAAGATTAGTAACAAAACAACACCACACAAGCCTCACCCCAAGACATAATGGCATCAAAGCTTTATAATCTTTGCAAACTCCTTTTGGTTTTAGATCTGCAATGGATCTTGATCAAAAAGTTAGTTGCTTTGCTCAACCTTACCTCATCAAATAAGGTGTTTAGATTGTCTACTCTTAGGGTATCTTTGTAGTTGATATACATATGTTAATGTCGGTTGAACACTCCATGATGTAGTGCTAGTTTTTGTCCATCACACCCTTGTTGCAAAATAGTCATGCTCTCATTTCCCACTCCTCATTAGGTATTGATCATCTACTAATTTCACACCTAAGATGATGTGAGCTAGTTCTTAATTGTGCTATCAACATTTTTGGTTTCCACTTAATATTGAATCCTATGTAAAAGCTTTTCATCATGGTTCCATGTGGGGTTAAAGTCTTTGATATAATAAGCTTTCTTTTAACCAAGTTGATTTGTCAAATTGGTAGTCTTGAATTTTTTTGACATACTTTTTTAATTTCTTCATTGGTATTTGGACATTTGTGCAAATTAATATCACATTTATTGATCCACATGTTTTGTTTCATACATTTGTTCTTTTTGCTGCCTAACTCTTCCTTAATAACTAGTCTAGGCCAATTGTGGTTCTCCATATTTTGAGTTTTATTTAGATAGCTTAACAACCATACCATCACCAATGCTTTTAAAAGGAAAATGCATGTTTCAACTAATAAACCTCATATGGATTTGAAATCTTAGTTTTGAGGTTGTTTATGATTAATATTTTTGAATTCTTTCCCACCGGCCTCCATTTTTTATCTAACATGCTACTACCCCAATTTCCACACTCATAAAAGATCAGTGGAGTGACAAGTAAGACCGAATGGGATTCTATTGATTTTACAATTCCACTCCTACATTAATTTTGTAGCAAGTATAAAACTTTCCAGCCCCCTTGAATTCTTTTTATTCTACACGTTTCCCATTTGAATTTCTCGTGAAAATTGAACTTAAAACACCACCTTTACATCATAACTTCAGTTTTACTAATATTCATTTAAAGCCCAACCTTTAAAAGAATTTTAGAGCCCTTAAAATGAAAGAGAACAACCCATATCAGTAATTGTAATGGAGACACTCAGGCTGAGTGAGTTCACCCTCGGCACGTTGTTGAAATTGAATAGGCCATACATAATTTGCTATTAAAAATTTTAAATTAACATGCAGACCGTGTGAGAGCTATGCTGTTGCCGGTTAGGCTTGTTGACTGAAACTAAACCGTACTACATACAAGCTGGTTAAACTCTTCTGGCCTTACATACTCTGTAAGGACAACACTCCCAGAATGCATGACACGTTGAAGTAAACTACAGCAGAGGTAGCGAAATTCATTGATTGGACCCATTGGGAGTGGGTCCATTGGGACCCATTGGTAGTGTGTCCTTGGCCTCGTTTCATGGATTCTTGTATTTCCATGTTTTGCTTTTCTGTACTTTTCCAACACATATATAATTTTATGAAGCCAGGGGACTTATTTGAAGCACACTCACACTCGAGCTGCACAGCCGGCATGCTCTATGATATTCCCGAATCCCCTTTAAGCGTGCCAACTGCCAAACCAACACTCTTCTGTTTTGTTTGCTCAGCCGTCAAGGGCAGAGGCCCATGAGGCCAAACTCCAAACCATATGATCGGCACCGCCTCTGCCACTGCCATTGACATGCATTGTTCTCACAATTAAAATTGCCATCTGTTTGGATTGAATCGTTGAACCCATGCTGCGGTTTTGCAGCTCCTTTTCATATTTTCTCACTCCCACTCCCGCCTTGAATGAGCTCTGCTAGAGCTTTATTCGCCATTTTGTGTGGAAAAAGTTGAATATTTGCGTAGTTTATGCTACCTCCAAATACCCAACTAACGGAAATGAGCAATGTTACATTTTGGGCATTGTTTTATGGTAGTGATTAGTGAATGAGGCTTCTGAAAATTGAAAATTGTTGAGCGACAGTTTTTGTAAGGGAGTGTTCTATAAGCAGGCGCATGAAAGCTCTGAAATGGTGGTAGAGCTGAGGAACATGGAGGATGTTGGACAGAAGAAGTCACTGTCACTGTACCTTGCAGATAAAGATGAGCAAATGTTTCTTCCCATTTACTTTGGGGTTGTTTGTGCAGTGGCTTCTCTTAACTTGTTGGGTGCAAGGAAGAAGATGATGGATCTACCAATGAATGGCAGTGGCAGCTCCAAGGCGGCAATTGAAGAAATTCTTAGAGGAACTACTCGACTGCTAGGATTGCTTATTTGGAAGATGACAGAGGAAAATTATGAGAAGGAATGGAAATCGGAGAAAATTAAAATCCTTGCCAAGGTTGCCAAGGCTGAAGCAGAGGTTGATGAGATGAAGAAGCGAAGGGCAGAGGATGCCAAGGCTAATGAAAAAGTAGTTGCAATGTTTGCCACTCAGGAGCACAACTGGAAGAATGAAAGAAAGACTCTGAGGCAGCAGATAGAAGCTGTTGTAAAAGACCTTCAACTTCTTCAAGCCCGCACACAAATGCAAATAAGTATCGTGGATGTTGATGACAGGCAAAATTGTTGTTCAGAATGTCTAGTGAAGGAGCAGAGGATTTCTGATTTGAATGAGAAACTTGGCGAGAAGGAGTTCCTAGTGATGGCTACTGTGCAAGCAGCCGAGGTCGAGCGAAATCAACTCCAGCAAAAGCTTAATAGAGCAGAAGCCATTGCTCAAGAGTTGGAAGAAAAGGTGTCCAAGGAATCAGAGGAACGCCAGGCCGAATTTCGAAGGCACAAAGCTGCTTTCATAGATTTTGTTTCCAATCAAAGACAAATGAAGGCTGAGATGGGTCTTGCCCTGAGACAACTTGAATCAGATAATATAGAACGTCAGATCATTCTCAAAGAGCAGAGAGATGCAAAGGCTCTCATACACAGGCTTTCATTGGAAATTGCCCATTTGGAAAAGGATGTGCAGGAGAGAGAACAAGTCATGTCTGCGATGTTAAAAAGATCCAATGCAGATGCCAAAGAAAATCAGGAACTTGAGAAAGAGCTCAAGATATCAAACGCCTTGAGAAAGCAAGCAGAATTTGAAGTTGAAAGGTGGAGGAGAATATGCGAAGGGAAGAAAGACAGCACTGCAAAGCATCGTTGGAGGTTGAGAAGCAGATTAGCAACTGGGGATGATTCTAGATCAGATCTATACACAGAAATGAAAAGATTGCAGGCCGAGGAGATAAGGAGTTTGCATATCAAGTATGGAAGGCAGGTAGAGTACTTGCAACATAAGATTAGCAGGTATGAAGAGAAATTAACTGAGTTGGAGGCAAGTATTTTATTGCATTTGGGTCAGAGTGAAAAGAGCCCATGTTCACAAAAGCTCCAGTTGGGCTGTTCACGCAGTGGAAGCAAAGATCTAGTAGAGGTGAGAGATTGTTTCGAAGCTGAAATTGATGCTCTAAAATCCCAATCTCCAGTTTTCAAGGACCACCTTGTACAACACAGGGATACAGAGACATCTAAACAATTTCTTCAAAGAAAGAATAAGGATTCTGGTAGCCTTCATAACTCTATCTCTTTTCATTTTTGTTCAACTGAGTTGCGTGCTGTGATCCCTCCTTCCCACAAATCTATGCATCTTATGTAGCTGCATTCTGTGTACTTCCTAGTCACATTTGCACAAAATTTCTTGCTTTGAATGCTTGATATTGTAGTTTTAAATAATGCAATTCACTTCAAGGGAAAGAAATTGGTGATGGTGATCATGATATATACTATCAATGATGAAGCTTATTCTTTTTTCGTTTTGTTGTGGTAAGTGACACCAAGAGTGCAAAATGGCTTTAAAGATTGGATAAAACTAGATAAAGCGCGACATGCAGCCCGGCTTGGTAAGAAGCATTGGCAGAAGTTGGATGCATTTTCAAGACAGAATAGAGTCAATGATGACAGGATGGAGGCTCTTAATTGGCATTTGATTAACATGGAAAGAGGTACAGAGAAATTACAATCAGAGATTGAAATTCTTAATCGCAATCTAAAGCAGGCAAGGGAAGAAAAATTAGCATTGGAAACTTTGTTGGTTGAGAAAAATCATGATTTAGAACTACTGAAAGAAATGCTGGATTTGCATCAGAATAAGCTTTGTAATAAAATAAATTCTCATAATTTCCATCTCAGACCTTCTGAATTGGATGCCGAGGCAATGCAGTTGGAACTCAAGGCAGTGAAAAGGAAGTTGAGAGAGAGAGAGAGAGAACATAGAGTCATATTAATCAAAGTTCTAGAGGAGGTAGAAAATGAGCTTCAAGACAAGGATTATAAGTTAGCTATTACAGAAGCAAAAATGATTCAAGTACAGATGCAGTATGAGCAAGAAAGAAAATCTAAAGAAAAGATTATATCCGAGACAATTAAAAAGATAAATGGTTCACAAGATTGTTCAGTGGATCCTGTGGTTGAACAGCATGAATCTTGCACAAAAAGCACCACATATGTTGCCTGTGTCGAAGTGGAAAATTTGTCTGAAATGATTGCTCGAGCAAAGGATCGCGTGATGGAGAGGGAGAATCACCATGAAAAGAAGCTAAATGATCTCATTGAGCAGGCTGCTAAGGTTTCTAAAGCTGGTTGTCAGCTAAGGACAGTAAAGAACTTGCTTCACACTGCAGAAGGGAAAATTGAAAATTCAGTAGAGTGCAGTATGTCTCAGACTTGTCAAGAAGAAATAGATATCTCAGTACCTGATGCATGCATTCTAAACAAGGAACATGATGTGGACAAGCATAGGAATGATTCCCTTGAAACACAGAATTTAGTGAACAAGCATCATACAGATGACATGATAAAGTCTGCAGAATTACAGGAAGAACAATGGGTCTCTGGTGATTGTAAGAATGACACCAAAATGAACTCTATTAGTGCAGGGAATCATGTTTTGATGCTAAGAAATGACACAAGACACAACTCTGTGAGCACAAAGAATAGATTTTTGATCCGGAGAAGCAACGCACTTTCAAAGGGGAAAGCTATCATTAGTGGTCAGTGTTCAACAGTGATGAAAATGGAGCAGTCAAGAGATGAAGGTCACTCAGAAAGGAAAAATCAAAGGCAGGTAAGTCAAAATTCTGCTCAGAAGTGCAATTTAAGCCAACCAAATTGTAGTGGAGAATGCTGCTAATGCTTAACTCTCCATAATATAATGCATTGACACTTTTCTGGCTGCTGGAACATGCAAACAAATTTTCCCACTAATGATAGGCACAAAACGTATGATTATCATTTATAATAGCTCTCAAGATTGCATTTTATATAAGGAATTCTTGTATTATGTAATTCATACATATTTATTTTCATGTTTGCAGGCTTCTGAAAACAACTTGCCTCTAACTCAATCCATTTCTGATACAAAATTACATAGAAATTCCAATGCCTCTGTTGATGAATTGGCTTCCTTGAATGTGCTAATTGGGTAAGAATGTTCTCGTAAGTACCATTGAGATTTTTGTTTACTTGGTGATTGTTAGAGGGAATGCTCCTGATCAGTTTAGTAACACCCAAGTAAAACACGCTCTGAATATTTTTCTTATCAAAGCCTTTCTAGTACATTCATGGTTTTCTTATTCTTGTATCCATTCAGTTCTTCACCCTTAATAATCATATTTTCTATTTTGTTTAAAAGAGATTCATCCTGGAAGAAGGATGTCCAAGCAGTAGCAGTTTTTTCAAAGGTCAAAGAACTTGAGCAGCAGCTAGAACAGCTAGAGAAAATAAGCAAACAGGAAATGTCCAATTTACCAAAAATAAAAGATGTACGAATAATGATCCAAACAGAAAATGACAATGAAGATTGGCAAGTGCAATTAACATGGGCACCTATTTCTGCAATTCACTTACTCAAGAAACAACTAAAGAGATATCAGTCACTTATAGAAAAAATTGATGACTTATGTAAACGAATGGTAAGCTTTCATAACTAGGATAAACTGTTCTGCTATTTATTGAAAGTACAAATATTGAGTTTTTATCAACTCATGGCCAGAATCAGTTGTCTACACCTTGCTCAGTGACATAATATTTAATTTGTAATGGTTTGGGTGTACGATACTTGTCTCTGCATATTGATTTACTGTTTGTTTTTTGTGTAATACTTTTTATCATTTGAAGTTTTAAAATTTTGAGAAACCTGCTGCTAGAGGTTTACTGACATTGCAATAAATTTATGATGCTAGCATAACAAAGATCCACTGGGAACTGTAAATTGTTCTCTTGATCCTAGAACAAGAGAACAAACTGCAGCAAAAGAGTTGTTTCTCATAGAAACATTCCAGCTACAACGTTATGTTGTGGCAACAGGGCAGAAATTGATGGCAATACAACAGGAGATTTCACATAATATAAGTTCTACAAGCGATGAGCTTGCTTTACCAGCTATAGTAAATATCTTGGAATCCATTGAAATTGCCAAAAGTAATCTGAAGGAAATACAAAGGAACTTGGAGGTCAGGATATCGAGAATCATTGGCGATCTGGAGGGGTCTTTAGCATGCGAGGGAATCTTGCATGTAAGGCACTAATGCTCCATATCTAATCTTCTATAAGTCTGTTTGTTTGCTACTTATAGTTGTTGCTTGAGGGCAATGATACATAACTTGCCAGTAAACACAATAAGCTTCAACACAAGTACATGTATTTGGTACTAATTACAGGTCTTAGATGTCCTAGACAACCTCTGGAAAGTATCCAATGACCTGGGGTATGCCCAGGTTTTCTATCATGTACATAGGATGTCTTTCATGTTTCATAGACAGAACCCCAGGCAGAACTGATGTGTGCACACACAAACACGTTCCTGTACCAACAATTACCATATAGAATCCTCATCCCTTAACTTGATCACCACATTAGTACTGACATATGCTAAATCACATTTGGTATGGGTTTTCTATAATGTATATGGGACATCTTTCATTCTCATAGGAAGGACACGAGGAATTCTTGTGTAGACACACAAACACATTCCTATAGCAATAATTACCGTATCAAATTCTCATCTGTTATATTGATCACCATTAGTACTACAGTATGCTAAATTACACTTGGAATATGATTACATAAACAATGAATGCAAGTAAAAAAACAGGCATGTGTGGTTGGGTAGTGTGTGTGGGTATGCATGTGTGTGTAAGGGTGTGGTGTGGGTGTATGTTCTCATGCATGTTCTTGTGGGGTTGTGTATGTGTGTGGTCATGTGCACACATGGTTATGCTCATTTGCGAGATTGCACATGCACACATTTGAAGAGTGTGTGTCCAGAGTATATAGAAATATGTGTACTTAAATGCAATTTCATGTTACATGTCGTAATATGATCTATCACAAAACATAATTTTTGTTTTATCAAGAAAATATGCAATTACATGGATAAATGATGCAAGCTCAGTTCTGTTTCCAAATGCAATATTTGCTCAAATATGATATATGGAATTTGTTACCAAATGATCATGCTTGGAACAAGTGTATAAATAGTTACTACACCAGATCAGGTCAGGCTCCAAACTGCTTATTTTTCACCTATGGTCAAGTTTATGAAAGTGTAGGTATTTATCGATTCCACAGGTAGAAAAAGGTTTGGAAAAGATGGGGTATGAAGGGTCCCCAAATGGAGGGATCCAAACGGCCATAAGCACCACTTATTAAACAAAATATCAGACATAGGTTTATATAGGTCTGTGCTAGTTAGGACTGCAGGCATTTATTCCTAAAGGTGGTTATTGAATTTTACTCAGATGCTTCCACTCATGCTTCTTTCTTTTACTCAGTGTTTATGAAAGTGCACAGTCCGCCCTTCTCATCTTTTCCATTGTTTAAAGTAGCACATCCATACTGCTTCATTGATTTCTTTGAGAGATTCTAAAATTGAAGACCCACATATTCTGTTTTTGCAGGTGACACCAATGGAGTGGAGTAAAAGACACAAACTAAAAGCAGGAAAGAGTAGAACTTCTTTTCAGGGCTCTGAGGTGCAACTCTTAATTTTCTTGATTTGTTATATTTGGGAAGGGAAATTACTTGAAGTTTTATCTGGGAATGTTTTTGACTTGAACCGCATAATCGGTTGGTAAAGAGAGAATTGGTTGTTTCATCATGTTATGCTAGAAAAGGTCACAGTGATGCCAACAATTTTTAAGCTCTGCTGCACCTAGGCTACCAAACAAGTAAACTGACAGCAAGCTTCTTAGTTAGAGTGGTAATGAGAGCAAGTGCAAACTAGCTTACTGCTACATGACAACACAAATAATTGCATGAAAGCAAACAAGAAACAAGGACGGTGTTTCCTTTTAAGTTGCTAGAATAATAGAAACAAGCCATAAAATTTAAAACTTTGAAGTTGGCCAGTTGTCTTTTTGATTTGGATAGTGTGAATAACTTTGGATGTAAATATGATCTACTCTTTCCAAATTGAAAAACTAGGAAGTTTTACAGATGTTTTCCTTTGCATATAAATTTGAATGTATTTCTATCAAAACAGAGTTTCTTTCTTCTTCAATGCCTGGCCTGTTTTTCTTTACATCTAACAATATTTTCATTTCTCTGATAAACAAAGATTCAGTGCTTTTAATTTTAAGTACAACGAGGAATTCACATTTGATCCTCATTATGCTGGTGTGTTTTTACAGGCCAGACTGCTGGAAAATGCCCGTGTGAGAGTGTGACTATAAAGATCAATCAAAGTGATTTTATGACCCCTTATATCTGGAGCTACCATTTAAGGAACCTTAATTATTTGAAACAACAAATTATGCAAAGATATTGGTCCAAATGGTGATAGCTGATATCAAGCTACACCCTTGAGGCAGTCAAGCATTGACTAGCAATGAATCCAAAGCATCGGCATAGTCTCTGGGGATAGAATAATGTTAAAAATGTACATACTTTTGCTTGCAAAATGATTAAAAACACCATACAGTGAAATGAGTTAAGTTCCAGGATGCATACTTTTCTGAGATCCCCTTTGTAGTTGATCTTAGTAACGCATATCCCATGGATGCTGGTCTCTATCAGCCATGTATCACCTCTGACTAATTGTTGTCACTGAATGGGGTCGTGCCTTTAAAAACATTTTGAAGGAATGTTCTAACCTTTGCAATGACAATATTGACTTGATATTGCTGTAGAACCGAAAAACAGATCTCCTATCATGGAAACAACATTGGTGTTTTTGGAATCAATTATATACAATCATTATGCTGTGTGAGACTTTTTTTGGAATCAATTATATTTGGTCATTTTACAGAGAATGTATAGTGCGTGTGCATTCCTTATATACACATACACACATACTTTTCTATGAATCATACAATATGATACAAAGCTTTTATCAAAAAACTGAATGTATTTGAAGTGGACCATGACAGAAAAAGGGAATATAATATTGAGGAGTTCCCATTTCTATGTTAACAAAATAGATTCAAGCAAAGAAATTAATTCCATGGACAATTACTTTGAAAAGGAATTTGGGACTCGTCTGTTCACCTCATTAATCTTCAATGTTATGATGTTTCATAGGATTCATTGTAATGTAGATTCTCAATTTAACATGGATGGAAATTTGCATGGTATGCAACAGTAACTATTCCTCTCCAGCAGCTGGATGATGACCTAGAGAGACTTCATCTAGAGGTTTCTGTTGACGATTCTCAACTCATGAAACATGAAATCAAGGTACACCCAAGGCATTGAAATTTTGACCTGTTATATATCCAAAGCATTAGCATAGTCTATTAGACGACTTCTATATGCAATGCATTTGTTTCACTTACAGACTATAGGAAGGAAACGTTGCCAAAAAGATCATATGTTTTTGCTTGCTAATAATTACAAATACCATACAATGAAATGAGTCAAACTCTAGGATGTATACTTTGTGGGGACCCTCCAAGAAGTTGGTCTCGGCATCCTTTGCTTTCTAAAGATTATAAACACCATACAATGAAATGATTTAAACTCCAGGATGTATACTTTTTGGAGGACCTCTTAGAAGTTGGTCTTATATGTCATATCCTATAGGATGCTGGTCTCTATTGACCAATATGTATCACCCAGTAATTATTTGTTGTCTTCAAAAGTCGTCTTTCCTCTAAAGTATTTGAAGGAAAGCTCTACGCTATGCAACGAAAGAATTGAATTCATGCTGTAGATGATGCAAATTATTCTCTTATGCAGTGTAAGCATTTAGCTGCAATTATAGAAAAGATTAAAATAGAATCACAAAAAATCTTTTTATTTCTGGACTGTAACGGAGTACATTCTCTCACCAAAGTCTTTTCCCAGACCAGACCAAAAACTCCTGCTTTACAGGAACCCACTACTTCCAATAAACAAAATCCCTATTCTAAACTGGGCAATATCCCCAACAAATTACATTACAGAAGCTACATTTCCCAGAAACGGCAGACACAACAACAATTTTCTAGCATATATGAATGTTTCTAACCGACGGGAAGTGGAAGTCACAACATTTAATAGTCAGTTATAAATCATCCTCCCCATCTTTACGAATTTTCGAACCTCCTAGTTCTAAAGAATTTGATTGTGTAAACTACATGAGTTCCTCTTCAGTGACCATGCCATTTTACCAAATACATTTTGTTGGAGTCAGGTAAACCAAATTGATTCTGTAATTCTTCGATCTTGCAGGATCAACCTTTATGTCTGCTACCTTTTCAATCTACCCCTTTTTCAACATGGCAAATGTTTGGCTTATTCTCCTGGCACGTTTTCCTCTTGAATTTCTTCATCATTTACACGATAGGGATTCAAATCTGCAACATTAAATATAGGATTGATGTCTATCAAAATTACCTGCTGCTCTGCCTTGTAAGATGCTGAGTCTCTTTTCTTTCTTGTACAGTCCTTTTGGACTGTCCTCATTCTTTTTCGAAATCTGCTTTCACCTTATTTCAATAAAAAAAGAAGCATTCTCATTATTTTGTTTTGTATCTTACAAGGGCCAATTTTCTTTGGCTTCAATTTATTGTAAGTGTCTGGAGGAATCTTTCTTCACATAAGTAAACCTATGATTTGTTCACCCACTTGATACACCGTTTCTATTTGATACAAAACTGCATTTATTTTACATTGCTGATTGGTTATTTGTAGCTGTTTTGTATCTTACAAGGGCCGATTGCTGGTGGGAGAGTCATTATATGTCTTGTTGAATGAATGAATGAAAGATTTTAATGACGTCCACGAGACTAAACAGCCTATGGGACCGAGACACTCAACAACTTAGTTTGTCTCCAGACTCTTCTCCAGATCAGATCTCCTGCTATTAATTTTGACTAGGAGGCTAGCCGTCTGATTTATCTTATCCTCCTCAAATAACTGCTGCATATTGCCCACATCTGAAATACTTGAGTACTGATTACGGATATTTTCGTACGCTGTGCATTCCATGACGAAGTGCCACTCCGTTTCCACCACTCCCTTATTACAAAATAAGCATGTTCTTTCTTCCCAAGTTTCCTTAGGAGTCTTCCACCTACCAGTCTCACATCTAAGATGGTGGGACCCCGTTCTCAATTGAGCAATTAATAGCCTCGCTTTCCCTTTAATAGTTGCACCTAAATATGGTTTTTCACCATGTTCCTTAGCTGGGTTAAACTCTTTGATGTAATATGCTTTTTTCGTCCGATCTGATTTGACCACATGGCAGTCCTGAATTTTTCCTTCACATAGATTTTTATTTCACTGTTGGTGTCAGGACACTCATGTAATTTGATGTTCCACTTGTTCAGCCACTTGATGTTCTGTTTCATCCATGTTTTCTTTCTTCGGACTAGAATCTCCTCCATAACCGTTTTGGGCCACCGGTGGTTATCCATGTTTTCAACCTTTTTTAGATAACTTAACAACCGGGTTATCGCTGAAGCTTCCAAAGGAAAAGCTCCCGCCTCAGCTAGCAGGATTTCATAAGGAACAGTAGCTTTAACTTTGAGATTATTTGTTATTAGGTGTTTCTGGATTCTTTCTATCTGTCTCCAACTGCACTTTGATGTGTTGCTTCCCCACACTTCGCACCCATAAAGCACAACCGGCGTGACAAGTAAACCAAAAAGGGTTTTCTTGGTTTTCCAATCCCAAAGTTCAGCTTTTCTACACCTATTTTGGAGCAAATAATAGGCTTTCCAACCTCCCTGTATCCTTTTCGTTCTACAGGTTTCCCAACTGAGCTTATAATGGAAGTCAATCCCAAGATATTTGTATTCTTTCACTATATCAAGTGGGTTGCCTTCAAAAAGAAAGGTATGTTGTTTAATTTTTCTATTCAATGAATAAATCATGATTTTGGTCTTGGATGTGTTCACTTGCATCCCAACTTCCTGACAAAAGTGTTCTAGGGCTTTTAGATGTTCTCTCAACCCATGAGCTGTTTTTGAAATTAGGATAAGATCGTCAGCATATAGAAGTAATTTTACTACATAACCTGCCAAATGGATACCATCCCCGCCTTCCTTGCTTAACCACGCCTCCAACTTATCAATGTATAGCCCAAAAAGCGTAGGGGATAGAGGGCAGCCCTGTTTAACTCCAATGTCACTGTCAAAACATTCTGACATACCTTCACTTGTTCTGATTTTAGCACTGACCTTCTCATACAGCCTATGAACAGCTGCTCTATATGCATTTGGAATGCCTAATTCTTCCATCCGAGACCATAATTTGTCTCTAGGCACTGTGTCGAAAGCTTTCTTAAAGTCTACAAAGCAACAATAAGCTTCATCACCCTGGTTATCCCAAATTTTCTCAATCAAGTGTCTAAGGGTGATGCAGTGATCGATGGTAGAGTGCTTGGATCTGAAACCTGCCTGTCCCTTTGCTCTTTTGCCCTCATTTTCTGCCCATTTGCTGATCCTACGTTCAATCATGCTCCCAAATAGCTTGCCAAAGATAGAGTTGCAAACACATGAACGTGAGGGTTGCAAGTCACCTATTTTTGAAGGTTATACGAAATTTGCAGTTTGGAATGAGGCAGCTAGTAATGGCAAGGGGTAAGGTGGTATTTTGGTCCTAATAGAAGAAGCTTTTAGAAAAAATAGACCCAAATAAGCAATATGTATGGTTTAAAATCTCAGAAAATAACAAACTCATCATAATTGCAGCATGCTATTTCACCCCGCAAGGGTCAAAAACTTATAAAAAGAATGGCCTAGATGGTAAGAACCCATATGTAGCTCTCAAAAAAGATATTTTCTCTTCTCATAGCAGGGGGAAGTTCTTTTAGTAGGTGACTTTAATGCAAGGACAACCAATGAGCAAGTGTGTAGCTTGTGCAACAAAGAAGATAACAATCCACTTTGGCTAACAGAAAAAGATAATCAGTTTTGGGCAAGGTGTTCGAAGGATAGAGGGGTTATCAATCATTTTGGCGAGGAGTTACTTGCCTTTTGTGGCATTTTTGATCTAGTTATTTGTAATGGAATGGGCCATTGCATGAACTCTGGTAATTTCACATGCAAAACATATAATGGGGCAAGTGTTGTTGACTATGTTATTTGTTCGCAAAGCCTTGTTTGCAAAATAATGAAAGTTGTGGTTGAGGAACCTGTGGAAGACTTAAAGTCTGATCATAATCATGTTTGTCTCTTGTTGTCTTGGCCTAAAAGCTACCAATCTATGAGATAAGAGCAGCCTGCTCATCAAACTGAAAAAAAAAGGGCAGAATTCTTTTAACGCAAGAAAATTGTAACATATTTGTGAAAACTTTAGGGCAATTAATGCAGCAAGAAAGGAAACAACTACAAGGTTTATAAAGTCATCAGTTAACACATAAAATTCAAGAGGCTCTTGATGGCTACAAAAGGGCAAAGAATAAGAGGAAAAAAGTAAGTCAATTTCTGGCAAATGCATGGTTTGATGAGGAATGTGAAGCTGCAAGGAAAGCAAGCAAGCAGCTAGGTAAAGAAAATGCAAACACAAGATTATACAAGCAAATGGTAAAAGTTAAAAAAATAGGTTTCATGAGCGCTAGACGGGAAGAATTGTTATATCTTGGGAAGAACAACCCAAAGCTCTTTTGGAAAGAGCTTCAAACAAAGGAGGAAACGAAGAATAACATCACCTCAACTTAATGGTTTGATTATGCAAAACACTTATATGAGCAAGATGTAGGGAATGATGAGCCTCCAAGGGTAAACACATCAACAAAGCTTTTCACTTTGTAGAAGTTAAAGAAGGTATCAAAAAGTTGAAGATAGGCAAGGCAAGAGACATGGTTGAGCTTCAAGCT